>CM049418.1:1842500-1850000 GCA_026929865.2 Hyperoplus lanceolatus | reverse complement strand
CAGACAGACAGACAGACAGACAGACAGACACACACACTCCAGAGGGGGTCCTCACACAGGGTCAGCCATAGTACAGCGCCCCTGGAGCAGTTTGGTGGTTAAGTGTCTTGCTCAAGGACACAATGGTAGAGATGGTGGGGCACCGTAGATGTAATAGCAGCCACCACTAGTTTTACTACTAACACCGGCGATCGAACCAGCGTACTGGTTACTTGTTGGCCACCTAAAGAACTACAATAGCTCGGCAAGGCAGGTTTATTTCTATAGCACAATTCAGACAGAGTACTATATAACTCCATGGGCCTGCTATCTCCTTATTCCAAACTTGTTTGAATCCGTGTGTGTGTGTGTGTGTGTGTGTGTGTGTCTGTCTCTGTGTTTACGTGTGTGTGTGTGTGTCTGTCTGTCTGTGTTTATGTGTGTGTGTGTGTGTGTGTGTTTGGATCTGTGTGTGTGTGTGTGTGTGTGTGTGTGTGTGTGTGTGTGTGTGTGTGAGATGTGTGTGTGTGTGTGTGTGTGTGTGTGTAAAAGCAGGGGGCTATCTCCTTTAACTTTTCTTCACTCTTTCTGGCCACCGGCTATAGGTCGGGTCAAAGGTTAACTTGGCTCGAACCACGTTGCCGAGCGTGATGCAACTTAGCAACAAAGACCCTAACTGTTGGAGACCTGTTGTTAGGACCAAGAAACTTTCACCTTAACCCCCCATCCCCCTCTAGCCTCCAGGCCTGTGTGTGTGTGTGTGTGTGTGTGTGTGTGTGTGTGTGTGTGTGTGTTTGTCTCTTTGTGTGTGTGTCTTCACTATGTTTGTGTGTCTTTGCATGTGTGTGCCTGTGTGTGTGTGTGTGTCTCCACTATGTGTGTGTGTGTGTGTGTGTGTGTGTGTGTGTGTGTGTGTGTGTCATTTGTCTCTTTGCATGTATGTGTGTGTGTGTCTCTCCACTATGTGTGTGTGTGTGTGTGTGTCTCTCTCTCTCTCCACTATGTTTGTGTGTCTTTGCATGTGTGTGTGTGTGTGTGTCTTTGCATGTGTGTGTGTGTGTGTGTCTTTGCATATGTGTGTGTGTGTGTGTGTGTAAAGAAAAACCCCCTGCAGAGAGCGAATTCAATGGTTTGCCTGTGAACTGTTAAACACTCGAGTCGCGGCCGCAAGCAAAATTTGGATGCTGTCACGAGGGTAGTCACACTAGTAACTCATCACCACAGAGAAATAGGTGGGATTTCTAAGGAGGTGACGCACCTACAATTATACCCACGGACAATAGCATTAAAAAAAAAGACCCTCTCTAACTTTTATGGTCAAATTTTCTCACGTATTCTGTATTATTTTTGATGTTCTTTGTCATTCGGTTGTCAAGCTATATTTCTCCAACTGTGTCTGCTTAAGAGAGCTTGGTTTAAAGGTGGACTCAGTGATGTTGGAGATTTCTAAAGAGGTGACGCACCTTTGATTGTGCTCAGGGACAATGGCGATCAAAACATAACGCTCTATAACCTTTATGGTCAACTTTTATTTTTATGTGCCCGCCTGCCTCACTCGGCTGTCAGTCTCTCTCTCTCTCTCTCTCTCTCTCTCTCTCTCCTCCCTCCCTCCCTCTCTCTCTCTCTCTCTCTCTCTCTCTCTCTCTCTCTCTTAATATGGAGAAAATCCGTTATGAGATTTCAGGGAAAGCAGATAAGTTTAAACAGATATGTCAGTCTTTCCTGGACAGACAGACAGACACACAGACAGACACACACACATACAGACAGACAGACACACACACAGACAGACACACAGACAGACAGACACACAGACAGACAGACAGACACACAGATATGTCAGCCTTTCCTGGACTATATAACAGTACTGAAGGGACCTACATGACACCTCGTTGACTTTTTATTCTCTGCTTAACATTTATAGTTGAAACAATGTCCTTAGAAACCTGTAAAGCAGAGTACGCCATGTTAGCTGTTTTATTTAGTCTTTTATGTGTGTGTGTGTTTGTGTGTGTGTGTGTGTGTTCACTTTTACAGTTGTGTGTTTTTGTTTCTGCGTCCTCGTAGGCACTTTGCCATGTAACGCCATGTTAGCTGTTTTAATTACATGTGTTATTTTGTTTGTGTGTTCACTTTAACAGTTGTAAAACTATTAAGATACAATAAACTATTAAACCTGCAGTGTGTAGAATTTTGGGTTTTATTTCCTAGCAGATTTTGTAGAAAGTAATTATAATATCCATAAGTACATTTAATTTAGTGCATAATAGCTGAAAAACATTTTTTGAATTATTATTTTTCCCCTTAGAAAGGGTCTCATATATGTCCATATTTCTGCATATTTTGGACCAAGACCTTGTCACCGCCATGTTGGAAGTGTCATGGTTGGAATGTCATCAGGTACATTGTTTAAAATGTAGAATTGTTCTTGTCCTTGAAGGCCACTGTAGCTTCTGTTATTATTCTAAAGGGTTGGGGTTACCCAGGGAGCGTTGCATTCTAGAACTTTGTAGAACTTTCTTGATGATGTCATATTACACACTGCACCTTTAAGAAAAAAAAATAATTAAATAAGCTATTGCAAGCTTTTGGTTGGGAGAAAGAGTTTGAATCAGAGTAAAAGGGCGATTGAGAGAGGGGTGTGTCTGTGTGTGTGTGTGTGTGTGTGTGTGTGTGTGTGTGTGTGTGTGTGTGTGTGTGTGTGAGAGAGAAAGAGTGTGTGTGTGTGTGTGTGAGAGAGAGAGAGTCTGTGTGTGTGTGTGTGTGTGTGTGTGTGGGGGGGGGGGGGATTGAGGGTTGGACTATACATGAAACAACGTCTTCAAAAATAGGTCAACCAGTATCTCATTTTTCTTGTTAAGCTTGTAATCACCCTTGACAAGCACACTGTGGAACAAGGCTTTTCTATTCATGTCTAAATTCAGCACTTCATCTGTCCAATGGATGTTGAATTAAGGACCCTAACCATCCATCTAGTGAAGGAATTGAGGCAAGAATTCTTACAAAAGGACCCCAAACCAAGTACTGAGTACATATGGATGATTATACTTTATAGAGGGGCCGACATTTCTGTATTTAAAATCGCTATTTTTATTGATTTTGTGTAATATTCTAATTTTCTGAGATTTTGAATGTGGGGTTTTCATAAGCTGTAAGCCATAATAATCAACATTATAACAAATAAAGGCTTGAAATATCTCACTTTGTAAAGGAGCATTTAGAAAGAGGGAAGGGTCTTTGATGTTGTTGTTTTTTTTGGCTATTTCGACAGACCAGGATAAGCTGAATTTGTTAATATGTCGATGGTTGGGGCGCTCTGGTGGGGTAGTGGATAGAGCGTGTACCATATTGGCTCCGGCCTTCGCATTTCTCGCCTCACAAACTCGCATACTCAACATACTCAAATTGACGTCAACATTAGTATGAGTATGAGGATGTTAGTAGGGCTTTTAGTATGAGTAGGACGTTAGTAGGGCTTAAGTATGAGTAGGACGTTAGTAGGGCTTTTAGTATGAGAAGGATGTTAGTAGGGCTTTTAGTATGAGTAGGATGTTAGTATGGCTTTTAGTATGAGTAGGACGTTAGTAGGGCTTTTAGTATGAGTAGGACGTTAGTAGGGCTTTTAGTATGAGTAGGATGTTAGTAGGGCTTTAGTATGAGTAGGACGTTAGTAGGGCTTTTAGTATGAGTAGGACGTTAGTAGGGCTTTTAGTATGAGAAGGATGTTAGTAGGGCTTAAGTATGAGTAGGACGTTAGTAGGGCTTTTTTTTTTTTTCCAGAAATATTTTTATTTCAGTTTAAACAACATAAAATACAGTCCTTCACATTTTTATAGAATGAAGTACAATCTTACATTACTGCAATGACATAAAAAAAAAGAGAGAGAGAGAAAAAAAAAAAATACAAAACAGTGCTTCTTCTGTTTAAAAAGTGGTAATCTTTACAAGGTTTAGTAAATATAACTCAATACAATTTTTTTTGTATAACAAATAAATTCTGCTAGCCTAGAAACTACATTAGCCACATTTTCACAATTATTAATTTTCTTGATCCTCTGTTAAATCTAAATCTTTAACATAGTTCATGAAGGGTCTCCAGATACTTTCAAATTGTTGCTGTTTAGCTTTCAATATGTAAGTTATCCTTTCTAAAGGGAGGCATGACAACATCCTTCTGATCCATTGAGTTGTGTTAGGTTTATTAACCTTTTTCCATAACATTGCAATACATGTTTTGGCATACAGCAAGCCGAGGTCTATGAATGCTCGTTCATTTTTACTATAGTTGTGTTTTTCTGGGAATACACCTAACAGAAAAAGCTTAGGGTCAAGTAAAATTTGTTTTGAAATGATCTTCTCAAGTATATCTCGTACCTCTTCCCAGAACGTTTTGATTTTTCTGCATTGCCATATACAATGAAATAATGTTCCTTCAAATTCCAGACATTTTGTGCAAATGTCAGGGATGTTTTTGTTGTATCGATTTAAATCAACAGGTGTCACATATGTCCTCATTAACCATTTATACTGTATCAGTTTGAGACGTACATTTATAGACTTAGTATGAGCACCAGCACAAGCTACATTCCAATCTTGATCGGAAAGATGCAAATTTTCCATCCAGGCATTCAATTTATACTGTGAACTTTCAGGAGAGTAAGATGTCATCAATTTGTAATACTCTGATATAATACCCTTTTTCAAACTGTCTTTTGTCATAATTTTTTCCAAATCTGAGTGTGGAGGTCTAGTAAGAGCATCGTCTTGGTTTACTTTAACAAAGCTTCTTAGTTGTAGGTACTTGAAAAAGTGTTTCCTATCAAGATTAAATTTAGACCTCAACTCCTCAAAAGACATCATGACACCTGAATCAGTCGAATAAAGATCTTTAATCATTTTGAGTCCCTTAGAGTTCCATAATTTAAATGTTGCATCAGCTCTACCTGGTATAAATAACTGGTTACCCCATATTGGACTATATAATGACAATGATTGTGGTTCTTTTAAGTATTTTTTTACATTATACCATATCTTTATCATATGTTTTACAATTGGATTTTTTGTTTTTTTCCATAGTTTTTTCTCTGTATCTGAGTATATGTATAAGGGAAGAGGTACTTTAAGACCTTCGGATTCCATTTCGCTCCAATGAGGGGTATCACTTGTTGAGAAATAGAACATAATAGACCTCAGCTGCACAGCCCAGTAGTACCATAGTACATTTGGACATTTTAATCCCCCTCGATCAAATGGTAAATACAACAAAGACAAACGAAGTCTCGCCCTTCTATTGCTCCATATAAATCCTACAAATATTTTTTTAATTTTTGAAAACAAGTCTGAAGGTGGTGGCAGAGGAATATTTTGGAATAAATAAAGGAATTTCGGCAATATAGTCATTTTTAAAATATTAATTCTCCCAATTATAGAAACTGGTAGCGACGTCCATCTCTCAATCAACTCACTAATTTCATTCATTAACGGTTCATAATTTGCATTAACAACATGTTCTAGTCTAGGCAATATCTGTACTCCTAAATATTTAAACTGTTCTACATTATTAAATTGGGTTACCTCAGAAGTTGGGTTTCTTCTGTCCTGTTCATTAAGTAGTAATATAGAAGATTTTGTATTATTCACTTTATATCCCGAAATATCACCAAATGTTTTTATTAGCTGTGACAAGGCCGGAATGGTTTGATTTAGTTTAGACATGAATAAAATTACATCATCACAATACAATGAAATTCGGTGTTCTATCGGCCCTACTCTTATTCCAAAAAATTGAGGGTGTGAACGTACTGCTATTGCTAGAGGTTCGATTGCTAATGTAAACAGAAGGGGAGAAAGAGGACATCCTTGTCTGCAACCTTTCCTGATGTTTATTGATTTTGAAATATTTCTATTGGTTAAAATTTCCGCTGTAGCATTTTTATATATTATCTGCACCCATTTTATGAAGTCAGTTCCACACCCAAATCTTTCTAGAATATTGAAAAGATAAGGCCATGTGACCCTATCAAAGGCCTTTTCAGCATCTAACGTTAGAAGTGCTGTATCTGATTTTTCTTTGTTCGCATAAATTATATTCAGTACTCTTCGTACGTTGTGGAAACCTTGCCTTCCTGTAATAAAACCGTTTTGATCTTTATTAATAATATTTGGTAATAACGGCTGTAATCGTTTCGCTAAAAGCTTACATATTATCTTAAGATCAGAATTTAATAAACTGATGGGTCTCATGTTCTCACATTTGTTTGAGGGTTTACCTGGTTTTGGCAGTAAAGTAATTACAGCGCTATTCATAGCTGGCGGAAGACTGCCATTCTGAAATGACTCTAGAAACATTTCAAGAAGTGGTGTTAGTAATTTGTTCTTAAATTTTTTATATAGATCAATAGGGAGACCATCCGGTCCTGCACTTTTTCCGGATTTCATACTATCGATAGCGTGCCCAATTTCTTCTATATTAATTTCTAAATCCATATCTACTTTTTGTTCATTTGGGATACTTGGTATAGTTAAGTCATCTAAAAACCTATTTAAATTTTGTACATTGGTTTCATTTATTGTGTCATACAATTCTTTATAATAATCTCTAAAGGCATCATTAATTTCTACAGGATCGACCACACTGTGCCCATTCGATATAATGGTGGTGATTGATGTTCTAGTTTGGAGTTGTTTTATCTGCCATGCTAATAATTTCCCCGACTTATCGCCTTGTTCATAAAAAGATTGCTTCAGTCTTAGAAGACTAGATGCAGCTCTGAAAGCAGACAACTTGTCATATTCAGCTCTCAAAATAAGCAAATCCTTTTCCATTTGTGGGTCACGTTTCACATATATTTTTTCCTGAAGAATTTTAATTTTATGTTCCAATTGTAACCTCTCCTCACGCACCTTTTTTGATTTAGAACCTGTATAACTTATAATATGCCCTCTGAGAAAGGCTTTAAATGCTTCCCATCTTATACAAGCAGACGTTTGTGTAGTGTTAATTTCAAAGAATTCTTTTATCTGTTTTTCTATATATTTTACAAATTCTTCATCTTGTAACCATTTGTGCTGAAAGTTCCATCTAGGTGGATCTTTTGCCATTTGTTTATCAACATACACTAAACAACATGGTGCATGATCTGAAACCACTATATTTCCATAGGAACAGTTATTAATTTTGGACCGCAGTTCTGAGGAGATTAAAAAATAATCAATTCGAGAGTATGTCTGAAATGTGTTAGAGTGACAAGAGTAGGCTTTAGCTTGTGGTTTCAATTCTCTCCATATGTCTAGCAGATTCAATTCTTTAATATAACGGTTTATAACTATTCTACTCCTGTTGTGTGATTGATCTACTCCTGTGGATCTATCCACATTGGGGTTTAATGTGCAGTTAAAGTCTCCTGCTATTATGTGTTGTCCCGCAAAAGATGCGATAGAAAGGAACAGATCTACAAAAAATTTAGGATCATCAGTGTTAGGACCATACAGATTTACTAAATTTAGATTTACTGATAACAA
>CM049418.1:1827500-1832500 GCA_026929865.2 Hyperoplus lanceolatus | reverse complement strand
TACTCTGGGCTTCACCCCCGTGCTGTTATTGTTGGAGACAGCCAGCAAGGCTGGTTTTATGTAACTTTAAAACATGTCAAACTTGAAAATATTATTTGTGTTGAAGCTGGAGTGAAAGTATTACCAGACATTTGCTCATTAGTTAATTCTGACAGCTTTTTTAAATGAAGATGAGCAAATACTGCAGGAAAATTCAAGTCTTTCATTATTTTGATATAGGCTACTATCAATTGGAAAATGTAGGCTCTTTGGTTGATGCTCTCATTTTTATTTTGCGCTGACTGACTAAAGCCAGACTGGTGTGGTGTTTTGCACCAGTTTCTCTTTTCTATGGAAATTTAAGTTCCAAGCAAAAATGAAAATAATCTAATGTGATTAAAGTTCAGTACGGTTATTGTAATCCATTGAATTTTAAGGAAAAATACTATATCGTGATATATATCCATATCGTGATATAAAATTACCTATATCGTGATATAGGTACATTGGTCCATATCGCCCAGCCCTAAGCATTGCTATTTTGGGGCGATTCTGACCCACAATCCAGTGCGCACCGGAAGTGACGTCACAGCAACGGAGACTCCGAATTATGTTGAAATAAATAAGTAAAAGTATGTCCCAATTGTGGCATACTGCATCCTAACTAGATTCTCTTTATCATCAGATGTACTATGTAGGATAGGAAAAATAATGAGTATGCGATACCTACATAAGGCTAATTGTAGGATAATAACAATTTCTTGGATTCGCACCATTCTGTTTAATTTGAATTTTAAATGTGTTGTTTGACCTAGTTGATGCTCTTCTATTTGCGTTGTGTGTGTGGTCTCTTTGTGTGTGTGTGTGTGTGTGTGTGTGTGTGCTGGGAGAAAGGCTGTATATTTATATATTGTTGCTGCTTGCTTTCTATTTTACTCGTGTATTGCATATTTTCACGTTTCCTTCTTGGCATTTTAATTAATTAATTTTCCTTTAACTTTTATTTATCCTCCAGAGACCAATTGAGGGCTGACCCTCATTTACAATGACGTCGAGTTCAAAACAAATTCAAAGGAAAAACAACAATACATACACAATATTCAACGCAAATACATCAAATACACAACAACAGGTGAAGAGAGAAAAACTATTGAAACATTTACACAGTGGTGAAGAGTGGCAGCAATTAAAATGAAATGGGTGAAAGTACAATATAGCCTAATTAAAACAGTTACAGGTAGAGTTTGGCAGATTTAAGAGAGTTTGTTTAAATTGGTTAAAGGATATGAAGGTATTTAGTTTAACTTTTTGCAAAGGAAGAATTGAGCCTATTGAAAAAGTTTTGATGGCTGCCTTAAACCTGCAGTGTGTAGAATTTTGGGTTTTATTTTCTAGCAGATTTTGTAGAAAGTAATTATAATATCCATAAGTACATTTAATTTAGTGCATAATAGCTGATTTTTTTTTTTTATTATTATTTTTCCCCTTAGAAAGGGTCTCATATATGTCCATATTTCTGCATATCTTGGACCAAGGCCTAGTGCCGCCATCTTGAAAGTGTCATAGTTGGAATGTCATCAGGTGCATTGTTTAAAATGTAGAATTGTTCTTGTCCTTGAAGGCCACTGTAGCTTCTGTTATTATTCTAAAGGGTTGGGGTTACCCAGGGAGCGTTGCATTCTAGAACTTTGTAGAACTTACTTGATGATGTCATATTACACACTGCACGTTTAAACCATGAGGTGCCCCAACCAAAGAACCTGAGAAAGTTGTCCAAATAGTTGTAGAAGTAGCCATTAAAAAATGATTAAATGTGTCTAAATATATTTCAGAATTCACAGGGATTTCACACACACACACACACACACACACACACACACACACACACACACACACACACACACACACACACACACACACACACGCACACACACACACACACACACACACACACAGACACACACACACACACACACACACACACACACACACAATTTTTTCTTCTTTTTTTTCAGAATTCACAAGGATTTCACACACTCACACACACTCACACACACACACACACACACACACACACACACACACACACACACACACACACACACACACACACACACACACACACACACACACACACACACACATTTTTTTCTTCTTTATTTCAATCATTGTTAACCACACTAGACTAGCCCTTTATACACTAGCCCTTTATACACTAGCCCTTTATACACTAGCCCTTTCCTTGACTTGGTTCATTTTCAAAAAGGACTGGACAAACCAGAGCAGTTTGGAAAAAGAACCGCGGGCATGGCGAGTGAGTGTCAGCCATGCATATGATCACTTACTTACACTCAGCGAGTTTGCCTCGGAAAAGGCAGATTACCTTTTGAAAATGAGCTGAAAAACACTCTGGGCGAAGTGAAGACACAAAGAGAGAGAGACATACACACACAGAGAGAGGGAGACACAAACACACACAGAGAGAGAGAGAGAGAGACATACACACAGAGAGAGAGAAGAGAGAGAGACATACACACACAGAGAGAGAGAGAGACATACACACACAGAGAGAGGGAGACACAAACACAGAGAGAGAGAGACATACACACACACACAGAGAGAGGGACATACACACACAGAGAGAGAGAGACACACACAGAGAGAGAGAGAGAGACACAAACACACAGGGAGAGAGACATGCACACAGAGAGAGAGAGAGACATACACACACACACACACACACACACACAGAGAGACATACACACAGGAGAGAGAGAGACATACACACACACAGAGAGACGGACATACACACAGAGAGAGAGAGACATACACACAGAGAGAGAGAGAGACATACACACACACACAGTCTCTCTCTCTCTCCCTCCCTCCCTCTCTCTCTCTTTCTCACACACACACCCTCTGAACTTAGAGATATCATGTGATCGTGTGGCAGCTTCCTTATTGCTACTATCTAGATCAAATGACTGCGTCTTATTGATGTCATTTTTGTGAGGCATTTTTGCATTGTTACATACAGCCCTGTAAAAAATTAAAGGGACCTCTCCAAATGTTCAGTGTCTCTCGTTTTTTACTATTTATAGGCATATGTTTGAGTAGAATGAACATTTTGGTTTTATAATATAAACTACTGACAACATTTCTACCAAATTCACAATTAAAAATATTGTCATTTAAAGGTGCAGTGTGTAATATGACATCATCAAGTAAGTTCTTCAAAGTTCTAGAATGCAACACTCCCTGGGTAACCCCACCCCTTTAGAATAATAACAGAAGCTACAGTGGCCTTCAAGGACAAGAACAATTCTAAATTCTAAACAATGCACCTGATGACATTCCAACTATGACACTTTCAAGATGGCGGCACTAGGCCTTGGTCCAAAATATGCAGAAATATGGACATATATGAGACCCTTTCTAAGGGAAAAATAAATAATAATAAAAAAAAAATCAGCTATTATGCACTAAATTAAATGTACTTATGGATATTATAATTACTTTCTACAAAATCTGCTAGGAAATAAAACCCAAAATTCTACACACTGCAGGTTTAAGAGCATTTTCAATGAGTTATGTAGAGATGAAGATTTGAGAAAAATCCAGACCGGTCTCTTAATTTTTTCCGGAGCTTGTATATGACCTGCCAAACAAAAAAAAGGTGAAGAAATCGGCATGGAAATTAATCTGACATATTTCTTTATTCTGGCTATAAAAACGGTGGCCTTTTAGACAGGTGTGTGGGGTGAGTGTGTCCGTTGAGTTGACAGTGTAGCCGTTAGAATAGCCAGGTTATAAAAAGCCCCTTAAGCTCATCTTATCCTTTTACTTGCTGAGTCCTATGGTTGAAATTTTCAGCTATAACCCTGATGTAGGGTTGTGTGTGTGTTTGTGTGTGTGTTTGTGTGTGTGTGTGTGTGTTTGTTTGAATGTGTGTGTGTGTGTGTGTGTGTGTGTGTGTGTGTGTGTTTGTTTGAATGTGTGTGTGTGTGTGTGTGTGTTTGAATGTGTGTATGTGTGTATTTGTATCCGTGTGTGTTTTTATCTGTGTGTTTTAATGTGTGTGTGTGTTTTTATCTGTGTGTTTGAATGTGTGTGTGTGTGTTTATCTGTGTGTGTTTTAATGTGTGTGTGTGTGTGTGTGTGTTTTTATCTGTGTGTGTTAGAATGTGTGTGTGTGTGTGTGTGTGTGTGTTTATCTGTGTGTGTGTCTCAACTATAACCCACTGTCAACAATAAGAAGTTCCCGCGTAGGATTTGGAGGTAAGCAAAGTTTTAGCCACACTGCTGAACCAATGCCAGTTTGATTAAATGCTCTGGATATAAAAACAGCGGGGGGTGGGAGGTTGGGAGGTTGGGGGGGGGGGGGGTTATGATCCCTGGACTGTTATATAGTGTTCAGGGCTTTAAAGAGCTTTCCCATATTGTGCTGCTCGATATCCGCTTATAAGACCAATCAAAAAACAACCAAAAAGTGTTGTTGTAAAGCATATAAAAATAGTTTGAACAGTGTGTATACTGTAGGCATGGGTTGGAATTTTGGTTTCAAGAAAGAAAAATGGTTTTAAAAAGCAATAGAGCTACTTCACCGGTGGAAATATGAAGGTGTATTGAACCCTGAGATCCTGTGTAGTATAAATGTGCAAACATTTTAGAAATCGGTTCATCCGAGCCTGAGAAAAGGCAGAAAGAGTGTTTTATGGTCTCACTGTCTAACCCTACATTTTACCATGCGTGACATCACACATGTTAAAGCTGGGGTATGTGATTTCTGATTGGTCAAAGTTAACATATGAGCTGTACACTTTGACCAATCAGTGCGAGGCTCCGATTCTCTGTTCTTATTGGCTGTTCGGACTGTCCATTCACTTTGGCACGACTTTGTTGGTGTAGAGCGTGTCAGGGAGGGACCATAGGGGAGGGACCAAAGAGAACAAGTGGAGCGGTTGAGGTATTTGGATTCGAATCTCTATCCCAACTGCTATTTTCTCCCCAAATCCTCCACC
>CM049418.1:1807500-1815000 GCA_026929865.2 Hyperoplus lanceolatus | reverse complement strand
ATTTAGTTTAGATAGTAAGGGGTTAGGGAATGCATTATGTCAATAAATGTCCTCACAAGTATAGCCGTACACACATATGTGTTTGTGTGATAGAGAGCGTGTCTGTGTGCTTTTGATTTTTCGGGGGGGGGGGTACACACACACACACACACACACACACACACACACACACACACACACACACACACACACACACACACACACTGAGGTTGGAAACATTCTGATGTCAACAGCGCAGCAGAAATAGGAAACACATTTAACTCCCTGGCTGCAGGACAGAGTTTCGGGAGCGAAATCACGGCGCGCGCCCGAGATCGCGTGTTACAGCGTTTCATCGTGGGATAGCTCTGTGTGTGTGTGTGTGTGTGTGTGTGTGTGTGTGTGTCTACTAGTGTGTGTCTCAGTTTGTGTGTGTGTGTGTGTGACTAGTGTGTGTCTCAGTTTGTGTGTGTGTGTGTGTGTGTGTGTGTGTGTGTGTGTGTGTGTGTGTGTGTGTGTGGAGTACTAGTGTGTGTCTCAGTTTGTGTGTGTGTGTGTGTGCTAGTGTGTGCTCAGTTTGTGTGTGTGTGTGTGTGTGTGTGTGTGTGTGTCTAGTGTGTGTCTCAGTTTGTGTGTGTGTGTGTGTGTGTGTGTGTGTGTGTGTGTGCTCAGTTTGTGTGTGTGTGTGTGTGTGTGTGTGTCAGTTTGTGTGTGTGTGTGTGTGTGTGTGTGGTGTGTCTACTAGTGTTTGTCTCAGTTTGTGTGTGTGTGTGTGTGTGATATAACTCTTTATCCCAAGAAGAGGTAACGTCCCAGCCCATCCGAGGACACGGGCAGGTTGTACCTATTAGGGGAAGCTTAGTAACCCAAGGAGCAGCAATTTAGGAGCGGCATGGATGGGGAAAGGGAGACGGGTGGATTTGTGTGTGTGTGTGTGTGTGTGTGTGTGTGTGTGTGTGTGTGTTGTTTAAGAGAGGCAGAGATGGGGAAAGAGAGGAGGGTGGATTTTGGGGAAGAAAGAAAAACTAATGTCATAACTCCGAGTGCTCCCAGAAGACAGCTTTGAGGATTGCAGTGTGTGTGTGTGTGTGTGTGTGTGTGTGTGTGTGTGTGTGTGTGTGTGTGTGTGTGTGTGTGTGTGTGTGTGTGTGTGTGTGTGTGTGTGTGTGTGTGTGTGTGTGTGTGTGTGTGTGTGTAATGAGAGGGCCTTGCTCCGTGCCAAGCGTTATTACAGACAGATTTCACCAACCAAAAACTATCTATCTATCTATCTATCTATCTATCTATCTATCTATCTATCTATCTATCTATCTATCTATCTATCTATCTATCTATGAATGAATGAATGAATGAATGAATGAATGAACACTTTATTCCGGACTCAACGTTCCATATAAAAGACAATAGGTTGTTTTCAGATGACGTCACACCATTCGAATTTTTCAGGTGGAGGGCAGGAAGTGCAGCGCCAATTCAAGAGAGCGGCGACAATGCGTTTGTTTTGCTCGGTGTACGGTTGTTCAAACCGTTCAAACAGAGAGAAAACCAAAGTTATGAACCATAAAGGGGGTAATACAAGACATCTAACGAAGAAGCGCTGCCATGCATGGATTAAAAACCTTCACCTGAAGTCCCGTGGAGAGGAGTCTGTCAATGCTCGTGTTTGTGTAAACTTTGCAGTGATCGCTTTGTGAAAGGTAAGTTACATAGCTTGCAAACCTTAGCTTTAACCGTCAAATAGACAGAACATCGGGGTTATATCACCATATGGAAATCACAGGGAATAAAGCCATCTAGCTAGATCTGTGATATAAGGTTAAGATGTTAGTTAATAGCTACATGCTACAGAGTAGCTGCAGCAGATAATGTCCTCGATTTACCATAAGCTAGCTAACGTTAGCTTGAAGCTTCATGTGTTATCATCACCCGCCCTGTTCTGTATGTTTGTCTTCTTTTTATGCCGGAGATAGCTACAGGAGTTGTTTGTAAAGTATCGATTTACACATAATACACTACCGTTAGTACTAGCACGCTAGGCTAATGTTGCTGGTCAGCTAACCCTCTGCGATTTATTTGGGTGTTTTATCTGTAAGTCTCACAGTATGGATTTACAAGCTACTATTTTGATATGTGTTTCATTCAGGCTGCCCGAGTGCTGTCAATGATGTAGAGTCCTACAGTCTTGGCTATGACAAAGGTAAACAAGTGACTGAGGCTCCTCATAACCGAGAGGAAAGAAGGCAGTCCAGTGAAGCTGAAGCTACCTGCAGCAACATAGATGAGCTACCAGAGCCAGAGCGCTTGAAAGGTAAATACAATGTTAATGCCTATGTTGATATTGCTACAGTAATTATTTTGACACTCTTAAACCTGCAGTGTGTAGAATTTTGGGTTTTATTTCCTAGCAGATTTTGTAGAAAGTAATTATAATATCCATAATTACGTTTAATTTAGTGCATAATAGCTGAAAAAAATGTTTCGAATTATTATTTTTTCCCTTAGAAAGGGTCTCATATATGTCCATATTTCTGCATATTTTGGACCAAGGCCTAGTGTCGCCATCTTGAAAGTGTCATAGTTGGAATGACATCAGGTGCATTGTTTAAAATTTAGAATTGTTCTTGTCCTTCAAGGCCACTGTAGCTTCTGTTATTATTCTAAAGGGTTGGGGTTACCCAGGGAGCGTTGCATTCTAGAACTTTGTAGAACTTTCTTGATGATGTCATATTACACACTGCACCTTTAAGTTTTGACTTCATTAGTGGTATTACACTTGTTTAAAGTATTTCTCTCAACCTTATCCCCTTTGCCAAGTATACTATGTAGATGCAGCTGCCTGCACCAACACAGCTGCATTGCTGGACCTTGGTGTGACAGGGAACCCAGAACCAGAACACTTCAAAAGGTAAATTAAATGTAAATGCCGATGTTGGCAATTCTAGATTTTACTTCAGTGGTACTTATTTTGTTTAGAACTAACCTGTTATTTATTCTATTTGGTGTTCTGAATTATCTCCAAGGTACTAAATGATGTGCTGTTTATAGATGAAACAAATGTGTTTTGTTCAGACATGATTTTGACCAACTTCTGGATACAGTGGAAGTAGAACTGCAAACTCTAAAACTATATATATATGCATACTATATATATTTTTTTTTACATTGCATTCTTACATCATATAAATATGAAATGTAAATGTTAAACTGACCGAAGTAAAGTAAACTCTCTTTCAACCTTATCCCCTTTGCCAAATATTCTATGTAGACGCAGAATGCCAGACAGACCTGAGCATGGACGATCTTGATAAGATGGAAGATGCTATGAAGCAAGCATCAGTGGAGCTGAGCGACCTCAGAATTACAGCACTGGACACAGTTTACCCAAGAGGCTTTTCAGAACAACCAAGACAAGACTAAGTTTTACACAGGACTGCCACATTTCTTAGTTTTGATGCAAGTGTTTCAACTATGTGAGCCATACATCACCTGTAGCCCTAAGAACATTTGCTAATGTGCGTATTCATGTAGAAAGGGTCATAGGATAAGTGTAAAGAAAATATCAAATTCTGCAGAGCAGGGCAATGCCCATTGCAAACATGCTAAAGTTGATTGATAAGATTGGTGTCATTTGCTGTGCATTATCAAATCGTTATGACTGTTGTCCCACTGGAGTAAATATCTCCTAGGGCTGTCTTCCCCCTCATCCCCCAAAAGGGACAACCAGTTGACAACCACAGAACCATATCTAGTAAATCCTGTCAGCCAGCCACACACTTGCTCGTCTGTTTTTCTATTGTATTCTTAAGTGTATAACAGCCATAAATATCTAATGTAATAAACCTTTTTATATATACTTGTCCATTCATCTGTTCAAAGAAGCCATACATATCTCTGATGTAATACCTTTGCATATAAACTTTCCCCCCATAGATACAGTAATGGTGTGTGTTTGTGGAAGTGACATAGGGAAACAAGCCATGAGTATAAGGAAATGCATGATTTAATTTTAAATAAACTCCCAGTACACAGGAGGGAAAAATGTGGTCAGTGACTATGAAGGTGCTGTAATGCAGGACAGACCACAGGTGTACTCTGCTCACGCACAATTCTCTCTACAAAGAGGTCGCAGTAGTCAACGTCGTCGATGTGGTGCTGAGCCTGTACTTGATAGAAGTAGGCATGGCTCCTGTCCAGCGTCACAGTTCCCCCATCGTTGACGAGACAGAAGCCCTGGTTCCCAGCACACAGGCGTAGATTGGCCTCCTCTTCTTTGCTGTTTGGGCCCTAAAAGTTCACAATGAAAAAAGTCACATTCTAGTGTAAATAAGTGTTTGCAGTTCAACATCTCTGAGGGGAGGATCCCCAGGATCAGATGTCAAAATCCCTATACCTTAAGGTAACTACTCTACTGTAGCACAATACTGAACAAATAACTAACCTTTTCTCTATTTATGATTTATCTAAAAGATTGTCAATACAATACACAAAAACTGACAGTGTATAATTAAGTACACGTGCAGAGAAGAAATTACAAAGTAATAATATAAAATATTATTGTGAGGATGATATTTGTAGACATAATATAAAACCACAACAAAGAACTTACCTTTATCTCACAGATCTCAGTTCCATGACAGGTGCATGTGACACATCGTGACACTCAGTATGGCCTTTTAGGACTCAGGGTTAGGGTTACAGGAGAAGCTCTGGTGGTGCAGACTTTGCAGTCCATACGGCTTTCTGGCAGTTGCCTCATATTTGCATCCATACCTGTAATGAATAAAAATAGGAATAGA
The DNA here is from genome assembly GCA_026929865.2 of Hyperoplus lanceolatus. Taxonomy (NCBI): domain Eukaryota; kingdom Metazoa; phylum Chordata; class Actinopteri; order Uranoscopiformes; family Ammodytidae; genus Hyperoplus; species Hyperoplus lanceolatus. The sequence goes on along the minus strand of CM049418.1, from coordinate 1,810,225 downwards.
AAAAGAAAAAAATACAGTAATAATTAGTAACTGATATAGAAAATGGCAATCTTAAATATACCTCAAAGCCTTATCCAGTGTGTGGCATAATGCGCAAATTGTAGATTGTCACACCTGTGTTGTCCTTACCTAAACCTTATATTTGCCTAATAAATACCCTGACAGAGCCATAAACGTTGATTGGATTAGCTAGTAATTGATATAAAATGAAAATTATACCAATTATTATTTAGTTTGAGCTAAAGTGTTGTGTTAAACATGCCTTGAGTTGTGATATGCATGTTATTACTTACCCAGCCATACAGTTACAGTGTGCTGTAACAACCTCTCCATCTGCTCTAGCTACAACCCAAGTTTTCAATGGTGTTTCTCCGGACCTCTGTCTCTGGTCAGGGCATGAATGGTAATGCTAGCAAGCCTAGTAGTAGCTACTGACGTGAGTCCATGTTGCTAGCTAGCTAAACGTTGGACTCGGAATAACAGTGGCATAATGTTATTTAAAAAAACAAAATAAAGAAACCACATTTACTCACCCGGATAGACAGAAGTCGACATTTATTTAATGCCTCTTTGGTGCCGAGGTCATGGGCCCATCCACATACGAAGTAGTTGAAAGCCTCCAGACTCTTGAATGCTTTCATTTGCCGTGTAGTAGGACGGCTGAAGGACGAGGCAGTTTGTGAGGTCCATCGGCTCAACGGCGGACAAATAAGATAAATCAGGAGAAAAATTCCCCATTTTCAATTGATATGGATCATAACCAATATGTGCTGCGGTTTTGTCACGATACTTGCTGCGGGAAGGTTTGTCTAAGTGTTTAACGTACTCCGTGTCCTCCATCTCCAATCGTTATGACCGTATCATTTTTACTTCCTGCCCTCCACTTGAAATTCGCGCGTCATTCTGCGTCATCATTATGACGTATCTGAAAACAACCTATACAAATACATGACAACACAAATTAAAACACATACAGGCATCGATTCCAATGTTTCCCCAGCCCAGAGGAGAACCTTGTATCGCTCTGTTTAGTGTCAGTGAGTGCAATTATTACTTTGTTTTCTGACTCTAGAAGTCGACACATAAATGTATACATTAAATTCCTCAACGCAGCATGAAAGGTGGGGACATTACTAGTCACAAACAAGGAGCTAGCACTAGTCCATCTAGGAAGCTTAAGGAGGATCCTAAACGCATCGTTATACGCTACCTGTAACTTTTTCAGTTTTGCTGTTCTATATTTACACCAGAGGTGAGCTGTGTAGAATGGAGTACAGTAGACTCTGAAGAGACTAACTTTAACATTATCCATGCACATATGAACTTTGCACACACACATTGACACATTGATCATCAGTGATGATGTGACCTAAATACTGTACCTTCTTAACCACCTGTAGAGTACGGTCAGACTGAGAATGAAGGAAACGTTTGCTTTTGATCCTCCTTAGTTTTAGCAATCATAATAACGCTCTTCTTAGGATTGAACTTGATGTCATATTGAACTCCGTAGCTAGAGCACACTTTAAGCAGTTGCTGTAGCCCAGGGGCCGTTTCCCAAAGCTTCGTAGATTTCTTCGTGTCATTCGTAACCCCTACGTAGGTTCCTATTAAGTTTCGTGTTTCCCGAAACGTTCTTTCTACGAATCTCTTTCGTACTCATACGTTGGTAGGTTGGTCTAGCCCCAGAGCCTTCTTAGCTCTACCGTAGGGATGTTTCACTCTCACTTGTGTCATTTAACTAATAAATCTGACTGTATTTCATATCAACGGACACACGATGATGTATTAAATGACAAACTGTTAAAACGATGACTGTATAGCGTACATATCACATTTAAAGTAGCTATATATTTTAGCAGAATACCATTCACTCTGATTCACAAAGTGTTCAAACTATATGAACAAGTACATAGTCATCTAACTGACTTGACAATCAGCATTAACTGATTGGATGCGATGTCCGTCAATATGAAAATACTTTATAGGCCTACGTGATACACTATAACCTACTGTCAGATCTTTTTATCAGTTTGATATTTAATAGTCATCGCTGTGTCCCTTTGATATGAAATACAGTCAGATGTGTAAATTTAATGACAAGTGAAGTCCCTCGATCGCTGTGGCATGCCAGAGATAGGCTACTACAGACCCCCACATATCCTTCCGTAGCACCATGCGAAACGGACACGAGTGACATCCCTGTTCCAAGTCATTCATGAAGAAAATAATTGCTGGAAACAATCTTAATCTCCTCCGCTGTTTCTATATTTTTCTATAGCCTAGGCTACCCTTTTTAAATCACTATAGGCTATGGTAGTACTTCGACCAAGGTTAACACTAGAACCATCGCACTGTAGCTGAACGGCTGACAGCTCCGCAGAGCCTCACTGACAGCAGAGTGCTCGGATTCTCCGTCTCAAAACATGTAAACGTGTGGAAACATTAATGAATAATCAATTAAAGCTTACCTTAAAATAAGTGTGCATGTTACTGTTTATTGTAATTAGGATTTTAGCTCATTTGGCGCTGTTTGGGCCGTCTGTTTTTATTGATCTAGGCTATTGGCGATATTATATCTACTTTCAGTTTCCTTACTGACCCACCACGAAACGTGATTATTGTTCTTAAAGATACTTAGATTATAAAGCAAGAGGTGTTAAATAAATGTTTTGGCTTAGAAGGATTTCTAGTAATCTTTTATTCGCAAAGACTTGTCATGCAG
>CM049418.1:1797500-1800000 GCA_026929865.2 Hyperoplus lanceolatus | reverse complement strand
GGGTAGCTGTATTCACCCGAAAGCAGTAAAATAGGGGGCGCACAGAAGACAGAAAGAAAATGTTTGAAAAAAAAAAATTCACACAAGGAATTTTCAAGGAATTTTCGATTCTCTACAAGGCGAAATAGGTGGTCCTGCATTGTTGTTGGTTTGTTCTTGATGTATTGATATCCTTCACTGGGGAGCGTAGACTGTGTGTGTGTGTGTGTGTGTGTGTGTGTGTGTGTGTGTGTGTGTGTGTGTGTGTGTGTGTGTGTGTGTGTGTGTGTGTGTGTGTGTGTGTGTGTGTGTGTGTGTGTGTGTGTGAAAAACAGTGGTTATTTCTGCTGATAGGGCATATTTTCTGTCAACACTCTCTGGCAGATGAGTGTGTGTGATAATAGCGCCGTGTGTGTGTGTGTGTGTTCGTCCCTGTGTGTGTGTGTGTGTGTGTGTGTGTGTGTGTGTGTTCGTCCCTGTGTGTGTGTGTTTGTGTGTGTTCGTCCCTGTGTGTGTGTGTGTGTGTGTGTTCGTCCCTGTGTGTGTGTGTGTGTGTATGAAATATTGTCTGGAAGAATATTTTCTAATGTTCGCTCAGGGCCAATAAACCAACGTGCTTTTATAATTCAGTAAACAGAAGTAACTATGTGTGTGTGTGTGTGTGTGTGTGTGTGTGTGTGTGTGTGTGTGTGTGTGTGTGTGTGTGTGTGTGTGTGTGTGTGTGTCTTTCTGTGTGTATAGGCGTGTGTGTGTGTGTGTGTGTTTCTTTGTAATTACCAAAACGGCATGCTCAATAATTACAAAAACACTCTGTCACGCTCATGTAGGTAATGGCGTATCTTTTTGCTCTGGCTGCGAGCGATAACACAGGTGCAACAAATTGGCAGAAAAGCACATCTGATAGCATTGTTATGCTATAAAGAAAATGCCATTAGGATCAAGGGGTGGCGTGTGTGCGTGTGTGTGTGTGTGTGTGTGTGTGTGTGTTTGGTTGTGTGTGTGTGTGTGTGTGTGTACAGCAATTTCAGCTCGAGGCGATTATTGACACTTACGTCCACGCACGTGTATTCTCCTCTCCCAGCAGGTAAAAAGAGATTCTTTGAAATGACCTGAGAGTGATATTTCGTCCGTTTCACACACACACACACACACACACACAGAGGGAGGGACACACACACACACACAGAGGGAGGGACACGCACACACACACACACACACACACACACACACACAGTGTCGCAGTGTCTCATCTTTCCTTCGGCAAATCACCATGAAATTTGCTTAATTATCACGCGCAAAATCAACTAAATATTAGCTGTTGTTTTAAGTGTAATCCCATGTTGCTGAGTGAAACATCCTCGACTCTTTTCCTCATGGCGTGTGTACTTAAGAACAGCCACATCCTAGATAGCACACATACATAACATTGGACCTAGGGCTGCAACTAACGGTTATTCTGATAATCGATTAATCTGTCCATTATTTTCTCCATTAATCGATTATCAATCGATTAGTGTTTTGGTCCGTAAAATGTCAGAAAATGGTGAAAAATGTTGATCAATTTTCCAAAGCCCATGTTGACGTCCTCAAATGTATTGTTATGTCCAAAACACACAGATATTTCAGTTTACTGTCATAATAGGATTAAAGAAACCAGAAAAAATTCACATTTGAGAAGCTGGAATCAGAGAATTTGGACAGTTTTTATTAAAAGTTTACTCGAAACGATTAATCGATTATCAAAATAGTTGGCGATTACTTTAATAATCGAATTGTCGATTAATCGTTGCAGCTCGAATTGGACCTCTAGGGATGATATTAGGGGTGGGAAAAAAAATCGATTTTCCGATTAATATCGTGAGGTCCCAAGAGATTCCATGCACATGTCTTATACCTATACATTCCATAGTTATCTGTCTTTAGGTGTGGCCTACAGCTCCAGAAAAAAATTAAAGAGACCAGTCTGGATTTTTCTTCAATCTTCATCTCTGCATTACTTAAAGGGACACTGTGTAACATTTTAAGTTATTTTTTAGCTAAAATCAATATCCTCATTCATAAATATGTCCTCATTGGTGTAAAATCACCTCTGCCAATAATCTGAATTATCCTCCTGAGCGGAGAATTACAAATATTAATATTACATTTTGTACATTGAGCAGGCAAGTCTTATGGAGGCATCCATGTTTTTGGAATGTCATCAGGTGCATTGTTTAAAATGTAGAATTGTTCTTGTCCTTGAAGGCCACTGTAGCTTCTGTTATTATTCAAAAGGGGCGGGGTTACCCAGGGAGCGTTGCATTCTAGAACTTTCTTGATGATGTCATGTTACACACTGCCCCTTTAATGAAAATGCTCTTAATGACGACAGAAAAAATGTATTGTGAATTTGGTGGAAATGTTGTCAGTAGTTTATATTATAAAACCAAAATGTTCATTCTACTCAAACATATGCCTATACATAGTAAAACCAGAGACACTGGACATTTGGAGAGGGTCTCTTCATTTTGAGCTGTATACA
>CM049418.1:1780000-1792500 GCA_026929865.2 Hyperoplus lanceolatus | reverse complement strand
TGAGAAAAGGCAGAAAGAGTGTTTTATGGTTTCACTGTCTAACCCTAAATTTTTACCATGTGTGACATCACACATGGTAAAATGTAGGTTTAGGATTAACAGGACAGCTGGGCCAAGGGAAGACTGAGGGAAGAAAAACCTCATTCATTATATTATAATAGTGATTTCATAATGATAGAACGCCGGTTCCGTATGGGTGCAGTATTCTTTTGAAAGTTTAAAACACCTTGCTGTAATAACCCCAGCCTTTGTCAGTATGGACACACACACACACTCACACACACACACACACACACACACACACACACACACACACACACACACACACACACACACACACACACACACACACACACACACACACACACTGGGGTTTAAGAGCTTGGAGTGCTTTAGTTGTTTGCTGTGCATTAGATGCCACCCCTGCCCGACCCACCCACACAAACGCAGTGTTAAGAGAAAACTGGCTCAGTGGAGGATATGCTGCTGACATGGTGAAGAAAGGAGGGTAGAGAGAGAGAGAGAGAGATGGAAAGAGAGAGAGAGAGAGAGAGGGAGGGACAGAAGGGTCTTAAAGGGAAGGAGGGTAGAGAGAGAGAGAGAGTGAGAGAGAGAGAGATGGAAAGAGAGAGAGAGAGGGAGGGATAGAAGGGTGTTAAAGGGAAAGAGGGTTGAGAGAGGGAGAGAGAGAGATGGAAAGAGAGAGAGGGAGGGATAGAATGGTGTTAAAGGGAAAGAGGGTAGAGAGAGGGAGAGAGAGAGGGAGGGATAGAAGGGTGTTAAAGGGAAAGAGGGTAGAGAGAGGGAGAGAGAGAGATGGAAAGAGAGAGAGGGAGGGATAGAATGGTGTTAAAGGGAAGGAGGGTAGAGAGAGAGAGAGAGAGAGAGATTGAAAGAGAGAGAGGGAGGGATAGAAGGGTGTTAAAGGGAAAGAGGGTTGAGAGAGGGAGAGAGAGAGATGGAAAGAGAGAGAGAGGGAGGGATAGAATGGTGTTAAAGGGAAGGAGGGTAGAGAGAGAGAGATGGAAAGAGAGAGAGGGAGGGATAGAATGGTGTTAAAGGGAAGGAGGGTAGAGAGAGAGAGAGAGTGAGAGAGAGAGGGAGGGATAGAAGGGTCTTAAAGGGAAGGAGGGTAGAGAGAGAGAGAGGGGGAGAGTGAGAGAGAGAGAGAGGGAGCCATGGGATAGAGTATTTTCTCAGTGGGAGATGACAAATGCCATATGTCCTGAGCACAGCGGTTGTGTTAATCCTTGGCGGGTCCCGGCAGGCCAACATCCGATTCTTGCGACCTCTGCAACGCACACACACACACACACACACACACACACACACACACACACACACACACACACACACACACACACACACACACACACACACCCCATTCACCCCAATATCCTCCCAACCAAACTAAATGTCCTACTATTGTTTCCCATTTAACCCGTACTTTTTTATTTTATTTTAATGCTGTATTCATGTTTTTCATCCACTTTTCTTATGTCTATTCTAGACTTGATGTATTTTAATCTTGATGTATTTCATGCCCCCTGTAAAGCACTTCTTTGAATGGCCTTGTGTCTGAATTGTGCTATAGAAATAAACCTGCCTTTGCCTTGCCTTGCCTTGCCTGACCACTATTACAGAGGGGTAGGGGTGTACACATTCACTTATAAAACGGGTAGCTCAAATCAAGCAATTATTCTGTCCTGCCATACTTGTATAACTTAAAGGTGCAGTGTGTAATATGACATCATCGAGAAAGTTCTACAAAGTTCTAGAATGCAACGCTCCCTGGGTAACCCCAACCCTTTAGAATAATAACAGAAGCTACAGTGGCCTTCAAGGACAAGAACAACTCTACATTTTAAACAATGCACCTGATGACATTCCAACTATGACACTTTCAAGATGGCGGCACTAGGCCTTGGTCCAAAATATGCAGAAATATGGACATATATGAGACCCTTTCTAATAGTCCAGGCAAAATAGCGTTTTTCATAGAATAAATTGTAAAAGATTTTTTTTCAGCTCAGATAATTTCTATGAGGTGTCCAGAACAACATACTAAAAGTCCTAAGAAATCCTAGTTGGGGAAATATGTTTAATTCTCATCAATCCGAGATGTGTGCCAATAAGGCGAGACACCAATAAATCCCAATGGGGCTATTTTTTTCCTTTAGTCCTATCAAAATGAAACTTTACACAATGAAAGTATCCATGAAAATTTAAATGTTTTGTATTACAAGTTTCTTTGAAAATGTATTTTAATATGCAAATGAGCTATACACTAATCGTACACTCCCAAAATAAACCCAATTAAGCTTATTTTTTTCCTTTACTCCTACCACAATAAAACTTTACATAGTAAAAGTATACTTGAAAAGTAAAACATTTTGTATTACAAGTTTCTTTTTAAATGAATTTGAATATGCACATGAGCTCCACACTTATTGAATATCCAATCATCGTACTGCCAATGGGTGATGGCAATGCTGCTTTTAGACTGGCCTCTAACCTGAAAAACTGCCTGGCTTACTTATAACAGGTGCCTCTCATGAATTAGATCCCCCCCCCCCCCCCAGCTAGTGTCATTTTTTACTTTTTTCAGTGAAATTCCCTTTCCAATGCCAAATAGACGAGACGTAGAATCACACCCTGAAATGGCATGGAGAAAGAGGAGATTGTCACACACCTCGGGACCAATTAACTCGCCTTTAGGAATTTTATTTATTTTGACTATCATTAATTAATTTTTATCAATACCAGTATTTTTTATATGAAATAACAGATTTTTGTTTATCAATTCCACATTTTTCTTTACCGGAAATCAATTGTTTAAACTGATAAAAAATAAATTATTTGACAACTTTTGTATGTGCAAAAGTTTGTGAACCCTGAGCTGCATTGCTTAAATGGAGCAGGTAAACACAATCAGGAGGGCCAAATTGAGTGATGAAATGGACCAATGTAATGAGAGATCTTTAGGGAAGTAATTTGGCGGCACCAGATAAAACAGAGATAAAACCAGGTCAGTGTAGGCCCACCAAAGTGAACCCATACAGATCAGACATGCCAAAAGGGAAAGACAATCTCAGAGGATCTCAGGAAGAGAGATGTGATGTTGCACATTTGTCTGGGGACAGCTATACATTAATTTATTTGGTTCTTGTGCCATAAACAGCTTGTGTGCATTCAGATCAGCATGATGCAACAAGAGTACTAACAAGTCTGTCATCACCTACTGAGACTGTGTCTTTTGTTCTGGCAGAGGCAATGGCAGTTTGGACAATGAGCACATCTACATCGTGCTTTGCATGGTTTGTGATACACCATTTTTTGTCTTACAAGTTTCTTTGAAAATGAATTTTAATATGCAAATGAGCTATACACTTATCAAATATAGGCTACCCAAAATATATCTGCATAGGCTTCATTTTTACCTTTACTCCTACCACATTAAATCTTTACAAAATGAAAGTCTACATGAAAAGTAAAACATTTTTATTAGAAGTTAACTTATAATGGTCAAGGCTTTCCAGAAGGGGTTGGTCGAACGTCAGAACAGGGGTCACATCATACTGCAGAGCTTGAGTTGCCACACACCTCAATGTTGAGTATATGCAGGATTCATCACTGGGATCAAGATCAATCATTGGAAGTAATGTTACTGAAGCTCTCCCAGGGTGTTCATCTAGAAGATGCAGGATCTGCATCATACCAGACCATGATGGCCTTTGAGAGTGAAGGAGTAGGGATGTCTTCCACAAAAGATCCAGCTGTGATGTTTTGTTATCTGCTGGCAACAGAGCCAGTGGCTGATACACAATAGGTTCACGTATAGGAGGAATCATAAAGTACTGAATGTGTATGCGACCAACCGTAGCAATATCTGCAGCAGTCACTTGGATCTTTAAAGGAAAAAATGAAGCCTATGTGGATATATTTTGGGTAGCCTATATTTGATTAGTGTATAGCTAATTTGCATATTAAAATTCATTTTCAAAGAAACTTGTAAGATAAAAATGGTGTATAACAAACCATGCAAAGCACGATGCAGATGTGCTCATTGTCCAAACTGCCATTGCCTCTGCCAGAACAAAAGACACAGTCTCAGTAGGTGATGACACAGATTTGTTAGTACTCTTGTTGCATCATGCTGATCTGAATGCACACGAGCTGTTTCTGGCACCAGAACCAAAGAAAGCAACAAAAACAAGACGGATATGGTGCATAAAGTAGACAAAGGAGTTACTTGGTCCCAAGGTGTGTGACAATCTCCTCTTTCTCCATGCCATTTCAGGCTGTGATTCTACATCTCGTCTATTTGGCATAGGAAAGGGAATGGCACTAGCCTGGAACTCCAGACCTGCCACTAGGCGCTGGCAAATTAAATGTGCTGCGCCTGTTGGTCTGGGCACTCTCCATTGAAGCTCATTAAATATGTCAAGAAATCCTGAGCTGCGTTTTAATTGGTTCTATCTGATATGGGCGGGCCAGAGCCCTATGTATGGTGCTCTGGGGCCTCGACCCTTTACAATTTGGAAGACGGCACTCAAATCTTTCATTAGCAAGTAAGAGGAATGTTCTGTTTTGCCGACCGACCACGGCAAAAGTTCAATTTAACAGTTAACCCCGCTGTTCGCTAAACGAACGGGGCTTAATACGTCACATTGGTCATTGCTCTGATTGGATGTAGTGCTATCAAATTGCGTGCAGTGGTATTTGAAGAGACAAATCTAATTCATGAGAGACACCTGTTATACCCCTGGCAGGTAAGCCAGGCAGTTTTTCAGGTTAGAGGCCAGTCTAAAAGCAGCATTGCCATCACCCATTGGCAGTACGATGATTGGATATTCAATAAGTGTGGAGCTCATGTGCATATTCAAATTCATTTAAAAAAAAACTTGTAATACAAAATGTTTTACTTTTCAAGTATACTTTTACTATGTAAAGTTTTATTGTGGTAGGAGTAAAGGAAAAAAGTAAGCCTATTTGGGTTTATTTTGGGCGTGTACGATTAGTGTATAGCTCATTTGCATATTAAAATACATTTTCAAAGAAACTTGTAATACAAAACATTTATATTTTCATGGATGCTTTCATTGTGTAAAGTTTCATTTTGATAGGAGTAAAGGAAAAAAATAGCCTCATTGAGATTTATTGGTGTCTCGCCTTATTGGCACACATCTCGGATTGATGAGAATTAAACATATTTCCCCAACTAGGATTTCTTAGGACTTTTAGTATGTTGTTCTGGACACCTCATAGAAATTATCTGAGCTGAAACAAATTCTTTTACAATTTATTCTATTTTTGGCCCCAAAATGCCTTACTTTGCCTGGCCTATAAGGGAAAAAAAATAATTAAAAAAAATGTCAGCTATTATGCACTAAATTAAATGTACTTATGGATATTATAATTACTTTCTACAAAATCTGCTAGGAAATAAAACCCAAAATTCTACACACTGCAGCTTTAAGAAACATATCTCCAGCATTTTAGCTTTTGCATTTGCTTGTAAAACTTGGTTAACAATGTACCGCTCTGGAAAAAAATGAAGAGCCCACTCCAAATGTTCAGTGTCTCTGGTTTTACTATTCATAGGCATATGTTTGAGTAGAATGAACATTTTGGTTTTATACTATAAACTACTGACAACATTTCTACCAAATTCACAATACATGTATTGTCATTAAAGAGCATTTTCAATAAGTAATGTAGAGATGAAGATTGAAGAACAATCCAGACTGGTCTCTTAATGGTTTCCAGAGCTTTATCTCTAGAATTTTGGCTGTGGCGTGTGTGTGTGTGTGTGTGTGTGTGTGTGTGTGTGTGTGTGTGTGTGTGTGTGTGTGTGTGTGTGTGTGTGTGTGTGTGTGTGTGTGTGTGTGTGTGTGTGTGTGTGTGTGTGTGTGTGTGTGTGTGTGTGTGTGTGTGGCAAACTAAAATCTACCAAAAACAGTGAGTTCCTATTTATTTTAAGGTGGAAAATCTAGAGTCAAGAGTGTGTGCCTCCTTGCAGAGTGTGTGTGTGTGTGTGTGTGTGTGTGTGTGTGTGTGTGTGTGTGTGTGTGTGTGTGTGTGTGTGTGTGTGTGTGTGTGTGTGTGTGTGTGTGTGCTTTGGAAGACAATCAGTGGTCTATTATTGAGAGTATAACCAATTTATAATCATTGGGCTAAAACGTTAGAATCCATTGTTTGAGTATTTTGAGCGTAAAAACCAAACTGGCTCCTAAACTGAGGTGAGTCAAGAGAGAGAGAGAGAGAGAGGGAGGGAGGGGGGGAGAGTGTGTGTGTGTGTGTGTGAGAGAGAGAGGGACAGAGAAAGAGAGAGAGAGAGAGTGTTTGTGTGTGTGAGAGGGAGAGACAGAAAGAGAGAGACAGAGAGAGAAAGAGTTTGTGTGTGTGTTGAAAATAGAGAGAGAGAGAGGAAGAGTGTGTGTTTGTGTGTGTGAGAAAAAGAGAGAGAGAGACATACAGAGAGAGAGTGTGTGTGTGTGTGTGTGTGTGTGTGTGTGTGTGTGTGTGTGTGTGTGTGTGTGTGTGTGTGTGTGTGTGTGTGTGGACCCTGCCAAACTCCAAACTGTTAAGAACTTTTTCCTGTGTGTGTGTGTGTGCAGCGAACTGTCATCACCTTACAAGATTTCTTGGTAACGACGTTCAAACAGTTTCCTTTGCTGGCCGCCAAAAATCTTTTTTTCTTCTTGTGGCATTTCCAAGCTTTGTTAGATAGTACAGAGTTGAAATGGGGAGACAGAGAGAGAGAGAGAGAGAGGGGGTGGGGGATGACCTGCAGTAAAGGTCCACGTGTCGGATTTGAACCCGTGACCACTGCAACGAAGGCTGGAGCCAATATGGTACGCGCTCTATCCACTACACCACCGGAGCACCCTGCCAAAAAACATCTTTTTGAAGTCCCACTATGCAGTTTCAGTGAAGGGGATTTTTTCGCAGATTAGCAGAGCCTGCAGTTAGTTTACAAAGCATATTTCTCTACATGTAATTCTTAGTGTTGAACTGTCACATGAAGCTTGAAAAATGCCAAAAAAAAAAATCAAAAAAAAAAAAAATATATATATATATATATATATATATATATATATATATATATATATATATATATATATATATATATATATATATATATAAACTATTCATTTATAATATGAACATATAAAAATAATAATGTTACTGTTTCCATGCAGGCACTAGCAAAACCGGTAAACGACTGTGGGGGCTAAACGGGGGTTAAAAGTTCACCCATTACCTGCATATTTTACTATTCAATCAATCAATCACTCACACACACACACACACACACACACACACACACACACACACACACACACACACACACACACACACACACACACACACACCTTATTCTTTATGGAAGGGGGGAGGGGGAGGGAGGGAATCATATGAATCCAAAATGAGCTGGAAAAATTGGTAATTAATCCGCTGTGGGTGAAGCATTACCCGGTGCCCGCCGCGACCCCCGTTTGTCTGGCGAAACATTAAGGGCCTAATTTTGAAAATCTAGCGTGCAGTCAATTTCGCCGGGATGCCTTAGGGGGGTAAAAGGTATGGACGCACACACACACACACACACAGAAAGACACACACACACACACAGACACAGACAGAAAGACACACACAAAGAGAGAGAGAGAGGCACACACACACACACACACACACACACACACACACACACACACACACACACACACAGACACAGACACAGACAGAAAGACACACACAAAGAGAGAGAGAGAGAGGCACACACACACACACACACAGACAGAAAGACACACACAAAGAGAGAGAGAGAGAGACACACACACACACACACACACACACACACACACACACAGACAGACAGACAGACACACACACATAGAGGGGTAAAAGGTATGGCATTATGTGACAGGGAGGGGCGGCCTAATTTTAACCCACCTTATTTACCCCTATGTATCATCCCGCCTGCCTCTCACACACACACACACACACACACACACACACACACACACACACACACACACACACACACACACACACACACACACACACAGATAGAGACACACACACACACACACACACACACAGATAGAGACACACACACACACACACACACACACACACACACACACACACACCTATGTATCATCCGCCGGCATCTCATCTGACACGAGTGATGGCGGGATTGAAATTAGACCGACTATGAGGGCTGGTGAATTTATTTACACCGCAACGGTATTTGTTTGTTCAATTTGTGTGTGTGTGTGTGTGTGTGTGTTCTGTGTGTGTGTGTGTGTGTGTGTGTGTGTGTGTGTGTGTGTGTGTGTTCTGTGTGTGCAGGTATCTTTATGAGGACCATTTTTTAGCTTTTAACCCATTTTAGCAAGGAAAAAAATTAAGACATTTTGGCTGGTCCTTACTATTTCAAAGAGCTGTTTGAGGGTTAACACTAGGTTTTAAGGACAGGCCTTTAAAGGGCTGTTTGAGGGTTAACACTAGGTTTTAAGGACAGGCCTTTAAAGGGCTGTTTGAGGGTTAACACTAGGTTTTAAGGACAGGCCTTTAAAGGGCTGTTTGAGGGTTAACACTAGGTTTTAAGGTTCAGGTATGAATTAGGTTTATGTTAGGGTTAGTGTAAGGGTTGGGGTTAGGCATTTAGTTTGGATGGTTAGGGTTAGGGTAAGGGGCTAGGGAATGCATTATGTCAATGAATATCCTCACAAGTATAGAAGTAAAACAATGTATGTATTTGTGTCTGTGTGTGTGTGTGTGTTTCTAGCAAATACATCGAGAGAGAGAGATGGAGAGATAGAGATATGGAGAGAGAGGGAGGGGGAGTGAGGGAGGGGGAGTGAGAGAGGTAGAGAGGGAGGGGGAGAGAGAGAGAGAGAGAGGGAGAGAGATGCACGGGGAAAACCTGGGGAAATACATCTTTTTAATAACCGTCAGCGAGGTTAATGCAGCTTACCTTGGAGTGCCAACAGCAGGAAAGGGGGGAGTTATTTGACACACACACACACACACACTGAGACACACACACCCACACGCACACACACACACTCAGACAAACACACACACACACCCACACACCCACACGCACGCACACACACACACGCACACTCAGACAAACACACACACACACCCACACACCCACACGCACACACACACACCACACACACACACACACACACACACACACACACACGTTTAAAGCTAAGAGTTTACCTACACAGGAGTCAAGCCGTGTGTGATCGCTATTTGTAGTACAGAAGAAGGAATAGAGAAAAATGAACACACACACACACACACACACACACACACTGAGGCAAACACACACACACACACACACACTGACACACACACACTCACACACTGAGGCAAACACACACACACACTGACACACTGAGGCAAACACACACACACACACACTGACAAACACACACACACACTGACACACACACCCCCCCCCCCCCCCCGAGGGGGTAGAATGGGTGAAGACTCTTAACACTGTTGTGTGCCTATAACCATCTGTCACCGTTCGCCTGGAGATGAGACTGAGATTAGGGCGAATAAACGCCTTCGGGGCAACAACAGCAAAACAAGAGGACAGAAGAAGGTGTGCGTGTGTGTGTGTGTGTGTGTGTGTGTGTGTGTGTGTGTGTGTGTGTGTGTGTGTGTGTGTGTGTGTGGTGTGGGGGGTGTGTGTGTGTGTGTGTGTGTGTCAGTGTGTGTGTGGGTGTGTCTCTGATTGTGTGTGTATGTGTGTGTCTCTCAGTGTGTGTGTTGGTGTGTGTGTCTCTCTCAGTGTGTATGTGAATGTGTGTGTGTCTCTGTCAGTGTGTTTGTGTATGTGTTTGTCTCTCAGTGTGTGTGTATGTGTGTGTCTCTCAGTGTGTGTGGGTGTGTGTGTCTCTCTCAGTGTGTATGTGAATGTGTGTGTGTCTCTGTCAGTGTGTGTGTGTGTGTGTATGTGTGTGTGTGTGTCTCTCAGTGTGTGTGGGTGGGTGTGTGTGTCTCTCTCAGTGTGTGTGTGTATGTGTGTGTGTCTCTCTCAGTGTGTATGTGTGTGTGTGTGTGTGTGTGTGTGTCTCTCTCGTGTGTGTGTGTGTGTGTGTGTGTGTGTGTGTGTGTGTCTCTCAGTGTGTGTGTCTGTCAGTGTGTGTGTAATCTTAAGAAAACAAACGAGGCGACAAAAAATATAAAACTCAAAGCGGGCGACGTTATAATTCTGAAGGCAGTCATGGATTACAGATCGTAGCCTGCGTTGACACAACACAACAAATTCGTGCCGCAGAAGAAAAAAAAATATGGCAGGAAATGGCTATATTACTTTACACACACACACACACACACACACACACACACACACACACACACACACACACACACACACACACACACACACACACACACACACACACACACACACACACACACACACACACACCTCTAGACTTAAAGGTTGGAAGGGCGGCAATGATTATGATGATGATAGCGGTAATGGCTGCACTCGCACAGTCTCATCTGACGTTACTTCAAACCGATATGGAAAAGCAGTGGAAGGTGTGTGTGTGTGTGTGTGTGTGTGTGTCTCTCTCTCTCTCTGTGAGTGAGTGTGTGTGTGTGTTTTTGAGAGTGTGTGTGTGTCTATCTCTGTGTATGTGTGTGAGAACGTGTGTGTTAGTGTGTCTGTGAGGGAGGGGATGTTGAAAGGAAATAGTGTCTTCTTCTGCCCCCCTCCCTCTCACTTACCCCCACTCACACACACACACACACACACACACACACACACACACACACACACACACACACACACACACACACACACACACACACACACACACACACACACACACACACTCAACCCCTCCTTCTCTCCCGAATGCCGAGGGCTTAAGGAAAGGCATTTGGTGGCTCCTGCAGGCATTCGCGGATCTCCCCTTTCTTAAATTTACCGTGAAGGTTCTTATACTACCCTATTCACACACACACACACACACACACACACACACACACACACACACACACACACACACACACACACACACACACACACACAGACACGCATGCACGCACACACACAGACACACACACATTCAAGCAGGATATTCTCGTTTATTGCTTTTGGAAGACAAACCTCACAAAAGCACACTGTCATTGCTTGTGTGTGTGTGTGTGTGTGTGTGTGGTGTGTGTGTGTGAGTGTGTGTATGTTTGGTGTGTGTGTGTGTGTGTGAGTGTTGGTGTGTGTGTGTGTGTGTGTGTGTGTACTACAGCACAAAAAAGGCCCATTTAATTTTTTTCAATTCCATGTTTCTTTGAATTATAATGTACGATACAGATACAGAAAGGCAGCAGTAGTGTGGGCTTCGTAATGTGCTTTTACATTCGGTGAATTTAGGCACGCAACGAAAATATATGAAGCTATTTACCGAGACGGATATGTTTTGCTAATTAAAGCTGGGGTGGAGGATTTGGGGAGAAAATAGCAGTTGGGGATAGAGATTCGAATCCAAATACCTCAACCGCTCCACTTGTTCTCTTTGGTCCCTCCCCTATGGTCCCTCCCTGACACGCTCTACACCAACAACGTCAAAGTGCCAAAGTGAATGGACAGTCCCAACAGCCAATAAGAACAGAGAATCGGAAACTCGCTCTTGATTGGTCAAAGTGTACAGCTCATGTTAACTTTGACCAATCAGAAATCACACACCCCAGCTTTAATTTGCAGCTTAAAGCTCTTTTAATAATTATTTATTTTCGCTGGTTGGAAGGAGCGTAGAGGATAGAAGAGGTGTTTTTTTTTGGCATTTTTATGCTTTATTGATAGTGTAGAGACAGAGTTGAAATGGGGCAGAGAGGGGAGTGACATGCAGAGAACGACCGCGGGCTGGAATCAAACCCGGGTCCGCTGCTGGCTGAGGCCCATGGGGGGGGGGGACGCCCTACCAACTGAGCTAAGGGCGCCCCTAATTGAGGATGATTTTTAAGTGATCTGTAGAAAGTGATGGTGTACAGTATGTCTTTGAAAACAATTCCGTAGCATATTTTTTCATTATTATTTTTATTTTTCCTGTATATATATTTTTAACCTTTATTTCTACAGGTAAATCCCATTGAGACCGAAGACTCTTTTACAAGGGGAGACCTGTTTTTCCTTTCCCACGTTACCATTCACACACACATTCATACACCGATAGCAGCAGGCTAACTATCTACATTTACATGTTTTGTGTGTGTGTGTGTGTGTGTGTGTGTGTGTGTGTGTGTGTGTGTGTGTGTGTGTGTGTGTGTGTTACTCCTTGTGTCTCAGTGTGTGTATTACTCCTTGTGCGTGTGTGTTTGTGTTACTCCTTGTATGTGTGTTTGTTCCTCCTCCTTGTGTGTGTGTGTCCTCCTTGTGTGTGTGTGTGTCTGTGTGTGTGTGTCCTCCTTGTGTGTGTGTGTGTGTCTGTGTGTGTGTGTTGTGTCCTCCTTGTGTG
>CM049418.1:1765000-1770000 GCA_026929865.2 Hyperoplus lanceolatus | reverse complement strand
GCCCATGGGGGGGACGCCCTACCAACTGAGCTAAGGGCGCCCCCGAACCAGCATTTTCAATAAGTAATGTAGAGATGAAGGTTGAAGGTTGAAGGAAAATCCAGTCTGGTCTCTTCATGTTTTCCGCGGCTGTATTCACATTAATGTAAGGAAACTCAAAGCAACACTTTAGCTTTAATACTAACTAGCTTCTTGTCTTTGAAGGCCACCGTAGCTTCTACTTATTGAGGGTTAGGAGTGTGTGTGTGTGTGTGTGTGTCACTTTTCGCTTTTATCTACTAATGAGCCCTATTTAGTCACATACACACACACACACACACACACACACACACACACACACTTATTTCGCGAGGCTAAAGCACGGCGTTGAATACACTGATAGTTTTGCGTATATTCCCATAAGGCTTTGCATATCTGCTCGCACCACATAACACATGGATACAAGTGATTGCAACCATATGAGGGAAATGTTTATTATGTGTGTGTGTGTGTGTGTGTGTGTGTGTGTGTGTGTGTGTGTGTGTGTGTGTGTGTGTGTGTGTGTGTGTTTTATTGTTTGTTATTGTGTGTGTGTGTGTGTTGAGTATGTGTTATGTGTGTGTGTGTGTGTGTGCGTGTGTGTAAATAACATTTAAATTAACCCTTAGCCCTCTAGCTTCTCACAACAAAGCAGCTTTTAACTATAAAGTATAATGCGTAGGTTTTGGGTCAGGTTGTTGTGGGGTTCAAGTTCACATACCCTGCGTTCCAAATCTCCTCATCTTTCTTTTTTCTATTTTACAAGCAATGCATATGTAGGGGAGAACGGGGTGATCTGTCACACGGGTTGGTTGTCACAATCGTTATATCTCGGAACCAGAAGGCGCTGTCTGTGAAATTTTGGTATGTAAATATCCAGAATTGGGTTCAGAGGTCACCTACATAGTCTTCCTTGGAGTTAGACCGCTGAATTTGAGGTGAGAGGACTGTTTGTGTTTTTCATGTCAAATTGAAAATATTTAGCTCCTCAGTATTTTTCTTCTAGGCTTTTACATAATGGGTTTATAGCAAAACACTTGTTACCCATAAAAAGTGTGAAGGGTAAGCTATAGTTTAGATTGTGGTTAGCAAGCTAATTAGTTGTCAGATGGTTGTTGGCCTTGATGCAAGCAAGAAATTCAAGTTGGGGTTGGTCGTCACATTTTTTGGGGGGTTGGTTGTCACATGTTATCTCAAGGCTGCAGCCAGAAAAGGAACCCAATAACGAAAGACATTTTCAAGCTGTATCCTCACTGACACCCCAGAGAAGGAAAGAATAGAGCAGGAAAAGGCAGCTAGCACGCAAAAGAAAAAAGGGCAACAAAATCAAAACAACCCAGTGCATCCCAAACTAGACCAGCTGCCAAGGCTACAGTAAGTTATTGTCAGAATAATCTTAATTTTATACTCTTGTGTTTTTTCAATTTATACACTTTTGTATGTTTAGTAACTTCACATTCTTCCACCATCTTAAGGGTGCCACTGAGGCAGGCAATTTCAGTAGATACTTTGACCAAGGTCAGGAGATACAGTAACTATTTGTGTGTGTGTGCTTGCACTTGACAACCGGCCTAGCAACGACCCGCACTCTCCCTTCACCTCTCGTATGAACGTTCTCTTAGTAAAACATGAAATGTATCTTATGAAGACCAGCAAGAAGAAGACGTCATCGGCCAGCCTCTAACACATAGTCAACCAATCAGAAATAGTGTATTTGTTTCCATATAACACTTTGTCTCACCATTTTGTCTTCAGTCTTACTGGGGACGCTTTTTGAGAATCCAGTAAGCTCCATGTAGGCCGACATGTTTCTGCTCACTCAATTTAGATAATACATCTTTAAGCTTTGAAATAAACCTTCTACTTGTTTTTCCTTCTTCAACTCTGGTTAAAAGAACACGGTAGAATTTTATTTCTAACATTATGTAGGCCTATTTGTCAACTTGACAATGCAATTAAACTTTCAAATTTAGTTCTGCTTTCTTGCCTTCTTTTTGAGATTATTCCCATTAAGATAACATTGTGACAAACAACCCCTATAGTGTGTGACAATCGACCCCTTGATGGGGTTGGTTGTCACAATGTGTAAGGGTGTCGTTGATGATTAATTTCTTCTTTATTACAATAAGATAGAAAAAGTGAGGGGTTCACATTTCAAGCCAACACCTTAAGCTTCAATTTAATGTAGGAAGACTTTTTTTCGAGAGTAAAATGTGTGCCTACTTACCCCATTCTCCCCCACTACATCTGATCATAAAAATAATCTAGTTAGGATGCAGTAGGCATACTATTGGGACATACTTTTCTCTCTTATTTCATCATAACATGGCTCCTTGATCTTGCCTTTTGCTTTTATATCTGTCTCATCCCCGTTTGTTTTTCATATGGAGGCTCCGTTGATGTGACGTCACTTCAGGACCGGTGCGCACTGGATTGTGGGTCAGAATCGGCCCAAATAGCAATGCTGTTTTCAACACTAAAAATGTACTGTAGAAACATGGCGGTGCAACATGGCGGCCTCAGCGCCCCGCTCCTATGTAGTTATAAAAGGCTCATTCTAGGGCCATAAAACAACTGATTTAATTTTCAAGCGACTTAACACTCATTAAAACACACTCATGGATATTATACCGAGACACACTGCACCTTTAAATACATTAAAAAAGGATAAAGTGTGTGTGTGTGTGGGGGGGGGGGGGGGGGGGGCTAATTCATATTTCAAACAACTGTTATCCATGTTAAAATGGTAACAGACTCCTGTGGTGGTTTTCGATTTTGAAAGATAGTATTTTTTGTTTTGCTTGGTGTGTGTGTGTGTGTGTGTGTGTCTGTTCCTGTGTGTGTGTGTGTGTGTGTGTGTGTGTGTGTGTGTGTGTGTGTGTGTGTGTGTGTGTGTGTGTGTGTGTGTGAAGAGGTTAACTCGCTATCTTTGTTCCCTTCGGGGGGGAAATGTCAAACATTATCTCGATTTAAAAAGGCTAGTTCTACAACAAAAGCTTCTGTGTGTGTGTGTGTGTGTGTGTGTGTGTGTGTGTGTGTGTGTGTGTGTGTGTGTGTGTGTGTGTGTGTGTGTGTGTGTGTGTGTCTGTGTCTGTCTTTCAACCTGGCACACAAAGCTCTACTGATATCCTCTCGAAAGGGTTTTTTCATTTTTGAAGTCTAATTTGGGGAGAAAGAAGTGGAGGGTTGGATCTAGGTGTAGACAGAAATCTCTGCCCGCGTGGAAACAAAAAGTCTTCAACACCCAGTGGGCCTTTGATAGGCAATACCTCTCTTCAAATCTGACAAAAACGTATTGAAAAGTGTAGAGAAAAAATAGAGACATTGAAGGGGCTTGATGGGGTGAATTAGGCCTAATATCACGGCCATATAACAGTGTTTTTATCTGCTAATTTCTCAAGAGCCATAATGAGACTGTACCGAGCGATAGAACGATTTGAAATTTAAATGATGTAATACTTGAGATAGCCTCTAATTCCCCCATACATATTTAATCTGACATATCATCTAGGCTGCTGCAAAGCTGTGTGTGTGTGTGTGTGTGTGTGTGTGTGTGTGTGTGTGTGTGTGTGTGTGTGTGTGTGTGTGTGTGTGTGTGTGTGTGTGTGTGTGTGTGTGTGTGTGTGTGTGTGTGTGTGTGTGTGTGTGTGTGTGTGTGCTGCGAAGCCCTCATTTGATATGACAGGAAAGGGGGGACCGTAGTTAAAACGAAAGGTGGTTGTGGGTGAGAATTCACTATCTGCAATCAGAGCCACTTTAAAAACGCCAAGCTGGTTTTTCCTTAGGAATCCATTGATAGGGGGGGCGCCCTTAGCTCAATTGGTAGGACGTCCCCCCCCCCCCCATGGGCCTCGGCCAGCAGCGGACCCGGGTTCGATTCCAGCCCGCGGTCGTTCTCTGCATGTCACTCCCCTCTCTGCCCCATTTCACCTCTGTCTCTACACTATCAATAAAGCATAAAAATGCCCAAAAAATATATCCATTGATAGAAACACAGGCTTACCTCTATCTACTCTCATTCTCTTTCTTTTTCTCTATTCTACATATTACAGCTGATCATAACAATAATCTAGTTAGGATGCAGTAGGCATACTATTGGGACATACTTTTACTTGTTTATTTCATCCTAACATTGCGCCTTGATCTTGCCTCTTGCTTTTATATATCCGTCTCATCCCCGTTTGTTTTCATACGGAGGCTTCGCCGATGTGACGTCACTTCACGTGCGCACTGGATTGTGGGTCAGAATCGCCCCAAATAGGATGCAGTTTTCAACACTAACAATTACAACCGGATGTAGTAGATAAGTAGGTTCTCAGAGTTCAATACACCTTCATATTTCCACCAGTGAAGTAGGTCTTTAAATCATTTAAAGGTGTGTGTGTGTGTGTGTGTGTGTGTGTGTGTGTGTGTGTGTGTGTGTGTGTCATCATCAAGAAAGTTCTACAAAGTTCTAGAATGCAACGCTCCCTGGGTAACCCCAACCCTTTTGAATAAGAACAGAAGCTACAGTGGCCTTCAAGGACAAGAACAACTCTACATTTTAAACAATGCACCTGATGACATTCCAACTATGACACTTTCAAGATGGCGGCACTAGGCCTTGGTCCAAAATATGCAGAAATATGGACCTATATGAGACCCTTTCTAAGGGAAAAAAATATAATTCAAAACATTTTATTCAGCTATTATGCACTAAATTAAATGTAATTATGGATATTGTAATTACTTTCTACAAAGTCTGCTAGGAAATAAAACCCAAAATTCTACACACTGCAGGTTTATTATGCCTTTTTACATACAACAATCATCTATCCTAGACTATACTCACCTTGGTTGTCATGTGTCCCTTTTAGACTATAGGCTGCCGAGTGTGTTTTTGCGCCAGGGAAATAATTACCTCTAAAGGACGGCATAGAAATAAGAGATTTGCTCAATTAAGCAATTAACCGATTTTGCACTGCCAAGAAACCGCACCTGTG
>CM049418.1:1742500-1747500 GCA_026929865.2 Hyperoplus lanceolatus | reverse complement strand
CAGCTGTGTGTGTGTGTGTGTGACTATGACTGTGTGTGTGTGTATGTGTGTGTGTGTGTGTGTGTGTGTGTGTGTGTGTGTGTGTGTGTGTGTGTGTGTGTGTGTGTGTGTGTGCGTGCATTTGTCTGTGTGTGTGTGTGTGTGACTATGACTATATGTGTGTGTGACTATATGTATGTGTGTGTGTGCGTGCATTTGTCTGTGTGTGTGTGTGTGTGTGTGTGTGCTACAATGGAATGGAAACCTAGAGAAATTAAGAACAACCTTCGCGCCCCTTTTTTGATACAGTCTCTACAAACAATTCAAGTTTAATAATATCAATAATATATATTTTTTTTAAGATATTTTTTGGGCATTTTTATGCTTTATTGATAGTGTAGAGACAGAGATGAAATGGGGCAGAGAGGGGAGTGACATGCAGAGAACGACCGCGGGCTGGAATCGAACCCGGGTCCGCTGCTGGCCGAGGCCCATGGGGGTGGGGGGGACGCCCTACCAACTGAGCTAAAGCCGCCCCCAGATGTTGGCCTTCTGAGTCACATATTCACATATTTTCATTCATATAATTTGATCCAATGTGGAGGCGTGTTAGTTTAAAAGTAGCATGCAAAATATTCTATTCTAGTCTAGTTGACAGACAGACAGACAGACAGACAGACAGACAGGTCTACTTAGAGTCCCCAGAGTTAGGACTAAACAAGGAGACAGACAGACAGACAGGCAGACAGGCAGACAAGGAGAAGCAGCTTTCAGCTTTCAGTTTTTATGCTCCACATATCTGGAACAAACTCCCAGAGAACTCGAGGTCTGCTGCAACTCTCAGCTCCTTTAAATCCAATCTGAAGACTTTTCTGTTTCCCTTTTGACCTGCAATTCTTATATTATTTAAACCTGCAGTGTGTAGAATTTTGGGTTTTATTTCCTAGCAGATTTTGTAGAAAATAATAATTATTATTATTATAATATCCATAAGTACATTTAATTTAGTGCATAATAGCTGATTTTTTTTTTTTAATTATTATTTTTTCCCTTAGAAAGGGTCTCATATATGTCCATATTTCTGCATATTCTGGACCAAGGCCTAGTGCCGCCATCTTGAAAGTGTCATAGTTGGAATGTCATCAGGTGCATTGTTTAAAATGTAGAATTGTTCTTGTCCTTGAAGGCCACTGTAGCTTCTGTTATTATTCTAAAGGGGTGGGGTTACCCAGGGAGCGTTGCATTCTAGAACTTTGTAGAACTTTCTTGATGATGTCATATTACACACGGCACCTTTAAATATATTATTTCTATTCATAATTTTCATCCACTGTTCTAATGTCTATTCTAGACTTGATGTATTTTAATCTTGATGTATTTCATACCCCCTGTAAAGCACTTCTTTGAATGGCCTTGTGTCTGGATTGTGCCATAGAAATAAACCTGCCTTGCCTTTTTCAGGAGTTATGCTTCTGCCAATGTGCATTATATACAAGTCTATTTGGTCGTGTTTTAAAGTGCTTATTGCATAGTGGGAATTAAAGGGTTCGGCTGACTTCTATAGTGTACACACACACACACACACACACACACACAGAGTCAGTCACACACTCAGTCAGTCACACACACACACAGAGTCAGTCACACACACACACACACAGAGTCAGTCACACACATACACACACACACACACACACACAGAGTCAGTCATACAAACACACACACAGAGTCAGTCACACACACACACACACACACACACACACACACACACACACACACACACACACACACACACACAAAATAGTTTTTCACAGTTTTTTCCCCTAGAACCTCTGATCCAAACAACTTAACACTCACCACCGCTCTCCCTTGGTGCTTAGCAACACACACACAACCACACACACACACACACACACACACACACACACACACACACACACACACAACCACACACACACACACACACACACACAGCACTCTCCCTTGGGCGCTTAGCAACACACCCACGTAGTTTGGAGTAGATCGGATGAACGGTTGGAGAGACACACACACTGTACACACACACACACACACACACACACACACACACACACACACACACACACACACACAAGCACACACACACACACACACACACACACACACACACACACATAGTATACATAGTATATAATGTACTGTGTGCCAAAAAAACTTCACTTAGCAGATAACTTCTCTCTCTCTTTTTAGATATTTTTTTTAGGGGAGGGGGCGCCCTACCAACTGAGCTAAGGGCGTCCCCTTCTCTCTCTCTTTTCAACTGTGTGAGAATACAGACACACACACACACACACACACACACACACACACACAGAATACAATCTCTCTCACACACACACACACACACACAGAGAATACAATCTCTCTCACACACACACACACACACACACACACACACACACACACACACACACACACACACACACAAAAGATGTCTGGACAAAATTATATATAATTCTTTCAGTATAATTTTTATTTTTTCTATTAACATAAAGCGAGAACACACTGCAACTTCCTCCCACCGAAAGCAGTTCGGGAATGACTGTTCTCATGTAAATCAGTACAGTGTGTGTGTGTTTGTGTGTGTGTGTGTGTGTGTGTGTGTCTGTGTCTGTGTTTGTGTGTGTGTGTGTGTCACTCTGTACATATGGGCATGCTACAGTCACACACTCACAAGTTTGTAGGCTCAATAGCGTCACTGAAGGTGTGTGTGTTTGCGTGTTTTACAAGTGTGTGTGTTTGTGTGTCTTTGCGTCTGTGTATGTGTGTGTGTCTCCCTCTCTGAGTGTGTCACTGACGGTGTGTGTGTTTGCCTGTTTTACAAGTGTGTGTCTGTGCGAGTGTGTGTGTGTGTTTGCGTCTGTGCAAGTGTGTCTGTGTGTGTGTGTTTGCGTCTGTGCAAGTGTGTCTGTGTGTGTGCAGTGTGTGTGTGTGTGTGTGTTTGCGTCTGTGCAAGTGTGTCTGTGTCTGTGTGTGTGTGTGTTTGCGTCTGTGCAAGTGTGTCTGTGTGTGTGCGAGTGTGTGTGTGTGTGTGTGTTTGCGTCTGTGCAAGTGTGTCTGTGTGTGTGTGTGTGTTTGTGTGTCTGCGTCTGTGCAAGTGTGTTTGTTTGCGTCTCTGCAAGTGTGTCTGTGTGTGTGTGTGTGTGTTTGTGTGTCTGCGTCTGTGCAAGTGTGTGTGTTTGCGTCTCTGCAAGTGTGTGTGTTTGTGTGTCTTTGCTACTTCTGTGAAAGTGTGTGTGTGTGTGTGCATTTGCGTCATTGTGTGTGTGTGTGTGTGTCTTTGCACCTGTGTGTGTGTGTGTGTGTGTGTGTGTGTGTGTGTGTGTTCTGAGTAGTTGTGAAACACGATGTGACGAGCCCATTCCCCCCGAGAACGCTCAGTTGTCGTGTTCGGAAATACCATAACATGTGCATTACACTTAAGCAATTCTTCTTCCATCTGCTAAGTATGACAGCATTAGCATAACCATTTAATTAGCAAACACACACACACACACACACACACACACACACACACCCTTTTAATCACCTCATTGTATTTACTCAGCCATTGGTAGCAGAAGGGCGCTCATTTAAAAACAAAAACAGTAACCGCTTTGTAAAAAGAGTAATGATACGTATTGCTCAATGTTGATGTGTGTGTGTGTGTGTGTGTGTGTGTGTGTGTGTGTGAGAGAGAGAGAGAGAGATTGTGTGTGTGTGATTGTATTTCTCAATGTTGATGGAGATGGCTTTTTTTTTTTTCAAATGTCAAGTTCGTTGAAATTAACCCACGAATAATAAGTCATTGGGAGGCTTTTTCATATATTTACTGGCTTTGTTTTGGAGTCCTTTTTGTCCTTTATGCATCTATAATTCATGATTATTTAAGATTATCTTGAAAACTGTCCGTATTTGCATTTACAAAAGGTGTTGTTTGCCAGACAAAATCAACACATCTGATGTCTCTCAATCTTTCTGTAGTAAGGGGCGTCCTTTTCAAAATCAAACTATTAAGGAGATTGTGTGTGTGTGTGTGTGTGTGTGTGTGTCTGTGTGTGTGTTTGTCTGTCTGTGTGTCTGTGTCTTTCAGTTAACACAATACATTCTAATTCTAGCGCCCCCCTTTGGACAAAAGCGGTCATGTTTTTACCACGCCAGCTGTTGTTCCTGGGTGAGTGTGTATACCCATGACAAAGGCATTAAGAAAAACTATATAAAAATAGCATTCTTTGCACTGATGGTCTCGTTTGCTGTTACATGTAATTTATGATCATCAGAGGAAAGATGAGACTTTTTCAGAAATATTTAAAAGTTCCTCGTAGCACCTTTAAATACACAGATGGACAATACAACTGTTAAAGATTCCTAACTCATTTATTTTATTTTAAATATCTCTTTCTGGGTCATTTAAAGGAATACTTCACCCATACGGAACCGGCGTCCTATCATTATAAAATCACTATTATAATACAATGAATGAGGTTTTTCTTCCCTCGGTCTTCCCTTGGCCCAGCTGTCCTGTTAACCCTAACCCTACATGTTACCTTGTGTGATGTCACGCATGGGAAAATGTAGGGTTAGACAGTGAGACCATAAAACACTCTTTCTGCCTTTTCTCAGGCTAGGATGAACCGATTTCTAAAATAAATTGCTAGGATGACTTTACGCAGATATTCAAAAATGCCTGAGTCAACTATATTACATAGCAAGTCTGGTAAATAAAAGCACAGAGTATATTTAAACATTTGTTTTTTATTTGTTATTGTCCAAAATGTTCAAAGATTTCTTCTCACTTTTCTTGCCACTAAAAGTCTTCCATAAGATACTTAAAAAACAAAGAAAAAAATATGGATTTAAGTAGGGCTGGGTATCGTCAAGGACTTTGCGATACGATACGTATCACAATACACTGGTCACGATACGCTATATCACGATATATCACGATATATTGCGTATCTTTATATATCACGATATATTGCGATATTCCAAGTTGCCTTGTC
>CM049418.1:1735000-1737500 GCA_026929865.2 Hyperoplus lanceolatus | reverse complement strand
TCACGTTTAATTGACCTCATATTTCGTCGTTTGAATTTTTTTTTTTTGAGAAGTCGTGGTACACACTTTTCCCTCCCCCCCACCGGTACTGGGCCACGAGAATTTTTACGACACACACACACACACACACACACACACACACACACACACACACACACACACACACACACACACACACACACACACACACACACACACAGAAATAGTTATTTTTCTTCTTTGTCTTGTTCAACTGTGAAGGAAAGTAGCTGGCGGTGATGTACGGGGGAAGATAAGTTGCATTGAAACGGCATACAACATCAAAATTAAGACTGTGTGTGTGTGTGTGTGTGTGTGTGTGTGTGTGTGTGTGTGTGTGTGTGTGTGTGTGTGTGTGTGTGTGTGTGTGTGTGTGCTGTCTGTTCTGTGTGAAATGGAATAAGTCATCTAATATTTTATCGCTCAAATTAGGTAGGTTGACTCTTTTCCCTTCTGGGCTAAAGACGGATATCTTTGTAAAACGGAGAGAGAGATAAAGAGAGAGAGAGAGACATAGAGAGAGAGAGAGAGAGACATAGAGAGAGAGAGAGAGAGAGAGAAGAGAGAGACATAGAGAGAGAGAAGAGAGAGATAAAGAGAGAGAGAGAGAACAGAGAGACAGACAGAGAGAGAGATGAGTAGATGTAACATGTGAAAATCTGTGGTTAGCAGCAGAAGGCTCTCCCTTTGGACATTTGGTTTTTTAAAACAGGAGTGTGGGGAGTGAATTGAAGAGACACATGATTGATTAATGGCTTACTTTAACACTTAAAGGCCGCAGAAATATTTAAATATATATATATAAAATGGAGTCGCGTTCATTTAACTTTAATTTATGAGGGAACGCTAAGGTAAGACTTGTCAGCTCACTCAGGAGACAAGGTTGGTGTCAGGAGAGAGGTGTGTGTGTGTGTGTGTGTGTGTGTGTGTGTGTGTGTGTGTGTGTGTGTGTGTGTGTGTGTGTGTGTGTGTGTGTGTGTGTGTGTGTGTGTGGCTGGGTAATAAATAATGCACTGCCATCTCTAAAAACGGAAGCCTCCCTCTCAATTAACACACAGAGAAATGTGAAGGAATATGAAATATTTTTTTTTTTCTCTCACAGTAAAACTTTTGTCCCTTCTCCCCCCCTGTAGAGCAAAAGTACTCTACATCACCTCAAGAAAAGTCCAAGAAAGCAAAGAAAAAAAAAGATAACTGTTTAGTTTTTGAGTCTTTCATGAAAGCAGTGGTGTGCTAAATCCAGCTCTGTTGTGTTTTTTCAAATCCAGTCTTTTTCGGGGCGGCAGTGGCGAAGTGGGTAGGGAGTTCGCCTCTGGTGTGCAGGGTCGGAGGTTCGATCCCTCCACATGTCAAAGTGTCCCTGGGCAAGACACTGAACCCCGAATTGCTCCCGATAGTTAGCTTAGTTAACTTAGCACCCTAGTGCTAAGCCTACCCTGTGTGGTAGCTGCTGCTATCGGTGTATGAATGTGTGTGTGACTGGGTGAATGTGTACAAAAAACAATGTAAAGCGCTTTGGGTCTGTGATAAACGGAGATATAGCGCGATACAAGTCCATTTACCATTACCATTTACCATTTCCCTATGTCAAGTTTGACTTAGAAAAAGTTTGCTGTTTTATTTTTTCGATTGCCGTCACATGAAATCACTAAGAGAAAACCTTATCTTTCTAACAATGGCGGGCCCACTTTATATTCATGCCAGTTTACAGAGTCTAGGCTGTGTATTAATGTAATAATTAATTTCCCTCATTCTCTGCCTCCCTCCATCAATTCTAACATGACATTATTCTGTTGTTTTGACTATGACTTTTTTAACTTTGACATCTGTAGAAAGATGTTACCCCATCAATCTCTTGTGCACATTTTGTTTAATTGTGTGTGTGTGTGTGTGTGTCTGTCTGTCTGTCCGCCTGCCTGTCTGTCTGCCTGTCTGTCTGCCTGTTAATGTGTTTGTGGATAACTTCAACTCAAAAATTACAAATATTATTGATGCCATTGCACCTACTAAGGTGAAGGCCGTCTCTGGTAAAAAAAGATCCCCATGGAGAAATGCCCCGCAGGTCAGACTAGAAAAAAGAGAGTGCCGTAAAGCAGAACGTAGGTGGCGAAAATCAAATCTCAATGTTCATTATGACATCTTCAAAGGAAAACTTTGCACTTTTAACTCGGAACTGAGAAATGCAAGGCAGTCTTTTTTCTCTGACATCATCACCAAAAACAAGAACAATGCACGTGCCCTATTTTCTACTGTTGACAGGCTCACAAACCCTCCTGTGTCAGTAGCATCTGAACTTCTCTCCACGAGGACCTGCAATGAATTTGCCTCCTTCTTTACTGACAAAATTCATAAAATTAGACAAGCTGTCATCACAGCAATACCGGTTTCAAGATATGTTTTATCCCTGTGCCCACTTGAAATCAATCCAAATGCCATGACAGAATTTTGTCTGATTAACCAGAAAAACCTGGAGGACATTATA
>CM049418.1:1700000-1702500 GCA_026929865.2 Hyperoplus lanceolatus | reverse complement strand
AAACATATGCCTAGAAATAGTAAAACGAGAGACACTGAACATTTGGAGTGGTCTCTTCATTTTTTCTGGAGCTGTAGATAGATTTGCATTTAATTAATTAATTAATTGTTTTATTTTTATTTCTGTTTTGTTTCATATTATTATTATTATTATTATTATTATTATTATTATTATTATTATTATTATTATTATTATTATTATATTTTGTGATGTTACAAGTATGTGTGTGTGTGTGTGTGTGTGTGTGTGTGTGTGTGTGTGTGTGTGTGTGTGTGTGTGTGTGTGTGTGTTGTGAAATAAGAAAACTGGAATAAATATATTGTTAAAAATAAATAAATAAATAAGGGGCGCTCCGGTGGTGTAGTGGATAGAGCGCGTACCATATCGGCTCCGGCCTTGCCTCAGTGGTTGTGGGTTCAAATCCGAGCCGTGGACCTTTACTGCAGGTCATCCCCCTCTCTCTCTCTCTCTCTCTCTCCCTCCCTCCCTCTTCTCTCTCTCTCTCTCTCTCTCTCTCTCTCTCTCTCTCTCCCCATTTCAACTCTGTACTGTCTAATAAAGCTTGAAAATGACAAAAAAATTATCTTTAAAAAAAGATAGGGGAGTCTGAGCAGTGGGGGCAAAACACTCTTGCATAATAATCTAGTATGTTGAGGGGGAAATGTATGCAAAACCGGACTGGCAAAATAGCCCTTTCGATTTAGATTAGGAGGGACAGGGTACATATATCTGTCTCTCCCTCTCTCTCTCTCTCCCTCCCTCCCTCTCTCTCTCTCTTTCCCTCTCTCTCTCTGTCTCTTTCTCTCTCTCTCTCCCTCTCTCCCTCTCTCTCTCTCCCTCCCTCTCTCTCTCTCTCCCTCTCTCCCTCTCTTTCTCTCTCTCTCTCCCTCTCTCTCTCTCCCTCCCTCTCTCTCTCTCTCTCTCCCTCTCTCCCTCCCTGTCTCTCTCCCTCTCTCTGTCTCTCTCTCTGTCTCTCTCCCTCTCCCTCCCTGTCTCTCTCCCTCTCTCTGTCTCTCTCCCTGTCTCTTTCCCTCTCCCTCCCTGTCTCTCTCCCTCTCTCTGTCTCTCTCCCTGTCTCTCTCCCTCTCTCTCTCTTTCCCTCTCCCTCCCTCTCTCCCTCTCCTTCTCTCCTTCTCTCTTTCCCTCTCTCTCTCCCTCTCCCTCCAAATGTTTAAATTTAATACGAAAAGTTAATATTTTTAAAGTTAAAATTGGAAAAATATTAACTTTTAACATCAAGAATTCATTAGGAATCTCTCCCTCTCTTTATCTCTCTCTCCCTCTCTCTCTCGCTCTCTCCCTCTCCCTCCCTCCCTCCCTCTCTCTATCTCTCTCTCCCTCTCTCTCTCTCCCTCCCTCCCTCTCTATTTCTCCCTCCCTCTCTCTATCTCTCTCTCCCTCCCTCCCTCTCTCTCTATCTCTCCCTCCCTCCCTCTCTCTATCTCTCTCTCTCTCCCTCCCTCTCTCTCTCTCTCCCTCCCTCCCTCTCTCTCTCTCTCTCTCTCTCTCTCTCTCTCTCTCTCTCTCTCTCTCTCTCTCTCTCTCTCTCTCTTAGTAGGAATCTGAGTGTTATTTTCATGGTGTTTGAAGTTATGGGACGAGAGGGTGAAATGTGATCAAATTTGGAATACATTCACCGAGGTGTGTGTGTGTGTGTGTGTGTGTGTGTGTGTGAGAGTGTTACAGATTGTGTCTGTGTGTGTGTGTGTGTGTGTGTGTGTGTGTGTGTGTGTGTGTGTGTTTGAGACATTGTGTGTGTGAGATTTTGTGTGTGTGTGTGTTTGAGTGTTACATTGTGCGTGTGTGTGATTGTGTGTGTGTGTGTGTGATTGTGTGTGTGTGTGTGTGTGTGTGTGTGTGTGTGTGTGTGTGTGTGTGTGTGTGTGTGTGTGTGTGTGTGTGTGTGTGGGGCATCTGACAGTTAATATGATAAAGTTGGAAGTATTAGTTGAAGCATTTTTAGGCCTTAACAAAAAAAAATAATTGAAGTCCGATAGAAAGAGCAAATCATTTAGATGGCTGATTTAAGGTGGTTGGTTGTCAGACATACTTGCTAATTTTTATCGCTGTCTGGATCATTCACACACACACACACACACACACACACACACACACACACACACACACACACAGACATTCATCACATAGACCATTACCATACATAAAGTCTAGACTCCTTAAAGGCATAGTGCCTAACTTCTAAGGTAAAGCCTTCAGTTGACGGCACATGGATTTTATTTTATACCTTCTGCTGTACGTCCAGGTTTTTCTTTTCTTAGCAGTAGAATCAACAACTGAAACATTTCTTGGGCTCTTCTTGGGGATTTTTCTGAGCTCCTGCACCAGTGTCAGGGGGGGGGGGGGGTGTGGGGGGGGGGGGAGGTCACCAGTTTGTAAACGCTGCCAAACTGAGAAATACAGAGAGAGTTTTGTAGGGAGCTGATAATAGGGCTTAATCAACTTTGTGTCAACTCAATTGCCGATGGGCTTATATTGATTG
>CM049418.1:1685000-1687500 GCA_026929865.2 Hyperoplus lanceolatus | reverse complement strand
TCTGTCTGTCTGTCTCACCACCTAGAACAGGTGAAGCAGTAGAATTGGAAAAAAATAAGAAGTAGTGACTTTAAAAGACCATTTTTTTAATTGCAAAGTCTTGGATATTACTTCAAAAAACTAACTGCTCACTTCATGCTCGAGAACACAGTGCCACGGTACACACACACACACTCACGCACACTCACGCACACACAGTCACACACACACACACACACAGCACTTGTATCTGAACTCACAGTAAAGAGAGGCCAATTAGGCTTTCAAAGGGATTAAACACTACAGGACGGGGAAGAAAAAATATATTTTACACTTCTGTACTTTTGTAGCGATCGGGACTGTGTGTGTGTGTGTCTCTGGTTGTGTGTGTGTGTGTTTGTGTCTCTGGTTGTGTGTGTGTGTGTGTGTGTGTGTGTGTGTGTGTTTGAAACCCTCAGAACTTAATGATCGAGAAATTAAAGAGAAAAAATATTACGAAGGTGTTTGCGAGGTTATATCCTGCAAGAGAGTAAAATAAAAAATATCCACACACACACACACACACACACACACACACAGAGTAAAGAAAAAATTCCACCTTATGTTGCTGTTGGATGATCATTAATCTCCTCTGAAGTTAGCCGTGTGTGTGTGTGTGCGTGCGTGCGTGTGTGTGTGTGTGTGCAGCCTTCGGGAATGTAGTGCTTTGGGCATAAAAAAAAAATCCCTGAAGCGGCCTTGTCTGTACATTCCCTTCTTGCCTCTACCAAAACATTTTGTTTAAAGTCTCTACGAGGAACTTTTAAATATTTCTGAAACAGTCTCATGTTTCCTCTGATGATCATAAATTACATGTAACAGCAAACCAGACCATCAGTGCAAAGAATGCTATTTTTATATAGTTTTTCTTAATGCCTTTGTCATGGGTATATACGCTCACCCAGGAACAACAGCTGGCGTGGTGAAAAACACTACCGCTTTTGTCCAAAGTGGGGCGCTAGAATTAACACACTGAAAGTTCCTCAGAGCACCTTTAATGGCCAAGTGCTGATTAAAAACACTACCGCAACTGAACGATTGGGCCTTTGCAGACTTAAGGATCTCCGTTACTTGACCCATAATCAAATATTTACTTTTATTTTACTTACAATTTTCTCAATAGTTGTATTTTTTGTCAATTATTTTTTGCACCATTTGGTGTGTGTGTGTGTGTGTGTGTGTGTGTGTGTGTGTGTGTGTGTGTGTGTGTGTGTGTGTGTGTGTGTGTGTGTGTGTGTGTGTGTGTGTGTGTGTGTGTGTCAATGTATTTGTGAACGTACTGGCAATTGACTTGACTCAGATTTTAATGACGCAGTTAGTTGACGCATCCTTCCGGCGCATAGGGTGTGTGTGTGTGTGTGTGTGTGTGTGTGTGTGTGTGTGTGTGTGTGTGTGTGTGTGTGTGTGTGTGTGTGTGTGTGTGTGTGTGTGTGTGTGTGTGTGTTTGTGTCTGTACAGGTGGAGAGGTGGTCTTACTAAGCGTGCCAGCAAACATGACGCAGGTATAACGTTTTGGCCGCAGCTTACAAGCAGCTGCCAGGTTTGTTTGTGTGTGTGTGTGTGTGTGTGTGTGTGTGTGTGTGTGTGTGTGTGTGTGTGTGTGTGTGTGTGTGTGTGTGTGGTTGTGCTTGTGTTTGTGTGTGTGTGTTGGTGTTGGTGTGTGGTTGTGCTTGTGTGTGTATGTTTGCCAGGTGTCCGTGTGTTTTTACGTGTGTCCCTGTGTCCCTTTGTGTGTGTGGCTGTGTGTGTTTGTGTGTGTGTGGCTGTGTGTGTGTGTACGCCCCTGTGTGTGAGTGTGTGTGTGTGTGTGTCTGCCTATGCGTATGTGCCTTTGTGTGTGTGTGTGTGTGTGTGTGTGTGTGGCTGTTCCCGTGCCAACCTGCAGGCTACATGGGTTCACATTGTGAGGTGACATACTGCCGAGCAACATGCCAGAACAAAAAAAAACGATTTAAAAAAATAAGAGGACTTCCCCCAAAGTGAAGGGAAGCACAACATGCTTTAGCCGCCAAGGCCATGAAATCTATTATTAATCGATTATTAAAGTAATCGACAACTATTTTGATAATCAATTAATCTTTTCAAGTAATTTTTTAATGAAAAAAATGTCCAAATTCTCTGATTTCAGCTTCTCAAATGTGAATATTTTCTGGTTTCTTTAATCCTATTATGACAGTAAACTGGAATATCTGTGTGTTTTGGACATAACGATACATTTGAGGACGTCAACATGGGCTTTGGAAAATTGATCAACATTTATCACCATTTTCTGACATTTTACGGCCTACTCATAGGCCGTGTCCGAACTGCCATACTAACGTCCTACTCATACTCATTTTGACTTCAATTTGAGTATGTGACGGTTGGGTATGCGAGTTTGGGTATGTGAGAAATTCCCGGACGAGTACTAACTTCCGGGAAGATTTTGGGTATGGATCGATTGTATACTTTTCCTACTCAACCGCCCCACAATGCACTGGGT
>CM049418.1:1645000-1650000 GCA_026929865.2 Hyperoplus lanceolatus | reverse complement strand
TTACATAATACATAATTTCAAAACCACACTTACTTCTAAAATAAATAAATAAATAAAAAGAGGAGAAAGAAGGAGGGGAGAGAGACGGAGGGAGGGGGAGAGGGAGGAGGGAGAGAGGGAGGGAGAGAGAGAGAGAAAGAGGGAGAGAGAGAGGGAGGAGGGAGAGAGAGAGGGAGGGGAGAGAGAGAAAGAGGGAGGAGGGAGAGAGAGACAGAGGGAGGGAGAGAGAGAGGGGAGAGAGAAAGAAGGAGAGGGAGAGAAAGAGGGAGGGGAGAGAGAGAGAGAGAAAGAGAGAGAGGGAGAGGGGGAGAGAGGGAGAGAGAGAGAGAGAGGGAGGGAGAGGGGTAGAAAGAGGGGGATGTTAAGAAGTGGTCTTGTACACATTGTTCCGATTGTTCTCTTTTGTTATTATTTGTAATATCTGTAATGCTTTGGCAACGCTGTTTACCACAATAGTCATGCCAATAAAGCTTCTCTGAATTGAATAGAGAGAGAGGGAGGGAGGGGGAGAGAGAGAGAGAGAGAGAGAGAGAGAGAGATAGAGAGAAGAGGGAAAGGGAGAGAGAGGGAGGGAGAGGAGGGAGGGAGAGAGGGGGTAGAGATTGTGAGAGAGACAGAGAGAGGTAGAGAGGGAGGAGAGGGAGGGATGGAGAGAGAGAGGGGGGGAGAGAGAGAGATAGATAGAGAGAGAGGAGAAAGGAGAGCATGCCCGAGTTAGTTTAGGGAAGAACAAAGTCCCAACGGCACACGGCAACAAAATAGGTCATTCTGCGCCGATTTGGCTTGTCTGTTTCCACTAAGCAACCAGGGTTTGGTTCTGGCCCGCTGCCAACACACACACACACACACACACACACACACACACACACACACACACACACACACACACACACACACACACACAGGGACACACACACACACACACACAGAGGGAGAGAGAGGAAGACACACACACACACACACACACACAAACAAACACACACACACAGAGGGACACACACACACACACACACACACACAGACAAAGGGACACACACACACACACAGAGGGAGAGAGAGGGGCACACACACACACACACAGAGGGAGAGGGGGAGACACACACACACACACACACAAACACACACACACAGAGGGAGAGGGGGAGACACACACACACACACAGACAGAGGGACACACACACACAGAGGGAGAGAGAGGGGCACACACACACACACACACACACACACACACACACACACACACACACACACACAGAAAAGGACTGCTTGCTTTTTCTCCCAGTGGGGCCTGTTGATTGAGGATTAGCACAGTGAAATTTTTATTACTGCTATTGTGTAAATGTAGTGTGTGTGTGTGTGTGTGTGTGTGTGTGTGTGTGTGTGTGTGTGTGTGTGTGACAGAGCAGTGTGTGTGTGTGTGTGTGTGTGTGTGTGTGTGTGTGTGTGTGTGTGACAGAGCAGTGTGTGTGTGTGTGTGTGTATAATGTTTACGTTGACATTCTGGGTGAAACGTCTCACAATGCGACCCAACAATTTCCTACCGGCAGTATTACAATGAGCCATCAGTAGTCAATGCACCCTGTCACTGCGTAGGTAAATACACACATTAAAGGTGCAGTGTGTAATATGACATCATCAAGAAAGTTCTACAAAGTTCTAGAATGCAGCGCTCCCTGGGTAACCCCAACCCTTTAGAATAATAACAGAAGCTACAGTGGCCTTCAAGGACAAGAACAATTCTACATTTTAAACAATGCAACTGATGACATTCCAACTATGACACTTTCAAGATGGCGGCACTAGGCCTTGGTCCAAAATATGCAGAAATATGGACATATATGAGACCCTTTCTAAGGGGAAAAATTATAATTCAAAAAAAAAAAATCAGCTATTATGCACCAAATTAAACGTACTTATGGATATTATAATTATTTTCTACAAGGTCTGCTAGGAAATAAAACCCAAAATTCTACACACTGCAGGTATAAGTATATATTAAATTAAAGGTCCTACGAGGAACGTCTAAATATTTCTGAAACGGCCTCATTTTTCTTCCTAATGACAATAAATGTATTGTGAATTTGGTAGAAATGTTGTCAGTAGTTTATATTATAAAACCAAAATGTTCATTCTACTCAAACATATGTCTATAAATAGTAAAAACGAGAGACACTGAACATTTGGAGCGGTCTCTTTAATTTTTTTCCATAGCTGGATAAATAAGTAAAATCAATTATCAGTGAATGATGAATTTTTAAACATCCCCAAGATGGTTATGCATGAGACAGACTTTAATGTAAGTTCTGTAAATATAGAACAAACAAACTCATCTATCAATGAATGAAACAATGAATTACAACAAAACTAAGTGATTGTTTTGCATAAAATGTTGCAAAGCAA
Organism: Hyperoplus lanceolatus; assembly: GCA_026929865.2. Taxonomy (NCBI): domain Eukaryota; kingdom Metazoa; phylum Chordata; class Actinopteri; order Uranoscopiformes; family Ammodytidae; genus Hyperoplus; species Hyperoplus lanceolatus. The sequence goes on along the minus strand of CM049418.1, from coordinate 1,647,600 downwards.
TCAGACTTAAGAATGCAGCGATTTTTTGATTTTTTTAAGATTTTTTTTTTTGGGCATTTTTATGCTTTATTGATAGTGTAGAGACAGAGTTGAAATGGGGCAGAGAGGGGAGTGACATGCAGAGAACGACCGCGGGCTGGAATCGAACCCGGGTCCGCTGCTGGCCGAGGCCCATGGGGGGGGGGGAGGGGACGACGACGCCCTACCAACCGAGCTAAGGGCGCCCAAAATGCAGCCATTCTGGCGAACGCTTGTTCTCAAAACACTTTTTGTCAAAATCAGTGAATATCTCCTCATGATCCGCTACCTGTCTGTACTGTGTGTGTGCTGGAAAAAATAATTATGTCAATACACAGACTAGGCTCTGTAAACTGGTATGTAAACAAAGGTTGCCCACTGTAGCTAGCAACATACTCATTTACTGAGCCTAGGCTGAGTATTAACACTGGGTTATTTATAAGCGCACACACAGTACAGACAGGTAGCGGATTATGAGGAGATATTGGGCGACTGTGGCTCAGTTGGTTGAGCGGGTCGGCCGATGATCAAAGGGTTGGAGGTTCGATCCCCGCCCTGCCACCTGTGTCATAGTTGTTGTGTCCTTGGGCAAGACACTTCACCCACCTTGCCTCGTGTGAATGTCGATAGTTAGCCTGCTATCAGTGTATGAATGTGTGTGTGAATGGTAACGTGTAAATGGGAACAGATCTCCCTTGCAAAAGAGTCTTCGGACTCAATGGGATTTACCTGTATAAATAAAGGTTAAAAAAAAAATATTCACTGATTTTGACAAAGTGATTTTGACAACAAGAATCACTGACTACACCTTTAAATGCACAGATATAAGTTAAGTCTGTAGTTTCAATATTAAGTTGATGGATATTATAGTGTGTTATATACATATATAGGGGAGAACGGGGTAATATGTCACACGGGTTGGTTGTCACAATCGTTATATCTCGGAACGATGAAGGCGCTGTCTATTGAAAGATGTTTAGGTGATGAGCAATTCTCACTAGAGTAAAAAGTGTGCCTACTTACCCCGTTCTCCCCTACTCTTTCGGTCTAGCCTGGTCCAACCAGACCATCGTACTTCATTTAGCCTGGTCCAACCAGACCATCGTACTTCATTTAGCCTGGTCCAACCAGACCATTGTACTTCATTTAGCCTGGTCCTACCAGACCATTGTACTTCATTTAGCCTGGTCCAACCAGACCATCGTACTTCATTTAGCCTGGTCCAACCAGACCATCGTACTTCATTTAGCCTGGTCCAACCAGACCATCGTACTTCATTTAGCCTGGTCCAACCAGACCATCGTACTTCATTTAGCCTGGTCCTACCAGACCATCGTACTTCATTTAGCCTGGTCCTACCAGACCATCGTACTTCATTTAGCCTGGTCCAACCACACCATCGTACTTCATTTAGCCTGGTCCTACCAGACCATCGTACTTCATTTAGCCTGGTCCTACCAGACCATCGTACTTCATTTAACCTGGTCCTACCAGACCATCGTACTTCATTTAGCCTGGTCCTACCAGACCATCGTACTTCATTTAGCCTGGTCCTACCAGACCATCGTACTTCATTTAGCCTGGTCCAACCAGACCATCGTACTTCATTTAGCCTGGTCCAACCAGACCATCGTACTTCATTTAGCCTGGTCCAACCAGACCATCGTACTTCATTTAGCCTGGTCCAACCAGACCATCGTACTTCATTTAGCCTGGTCCTACCAGACCATCGTACTTCATTTAACCTGGTCCTACCAGACCATCGTACTTCATTTAGCCTGGTCCTACCAGACCATCGTACTTCATTTAGCCTGGTCCTACCAGACCATCGTACTTCATTTAGCCTGGTCCTACCAGACCATCGTACTTCATTTCATTTGTACAGAAGGTCTGGAATCGCTCAATTGACAAACGTTAACTTACTTGGAGGCGGGTGTCTGTTGAAGTTTAAAACTATTGGATCTGCCCAGTGCCACTCTGGATCTGCCAACCAATCACATAGTGTTTTATGTCCTGCGCCGGCTTCTGCAACTAACCGGTAAAAATCTATCCTGATAAAACCTGCGAATATACCGCGGACCCAGACTGACCACTTAAAGCTGGGGTGGAGAATTTTTTCCAACAGCCAATAAGAACAGAGAATCGTATTATTTTTTTTATTTATTTATTTTTTTTTTAATCGGAGCCTCGCTCTGATTGGTCAAAGTATACCGCTCATGTTAATTTTGACCAATCAGAAATCGCATACCCCCGCTTTAGGGGAAATCAAAAGTGAGTGGAAGTATGCAGGAGGGCGATGCCAGCCCACTTTCGGTCGGCAACTGGTTCAAAAACAAAAGATATGTCAGTTTGTATATTTTGTTATGTCTGATGGCTTGTTATTTTGAGTTGGCCAACTGTGTGTGTGTGTGTGTGTGTGCGCGTGTGTGTGCGTGTGCGTGTGTGTGTGTGTGTGTGTGTCTCTCTCTCTATCTGTGTGTGTGTGTGTGTGTGCGTGTCTGTGTGTGCGTGTCTGTGTGTGCGTGTGTGTGTGCGTGTGTGTGTGTGTGTGCGTGCGTGTCTGTGTGTGCGTGCGTGTGTGT
>CM049418.1:1637500-1640000 GCA_026929865.2 Hyperoplus lanceolatus | reverse complement strand
CACACACACACACACACACACACACACCACGCTCAGCACCTTGCTGTAGGTGACTGTCAGCTTTGATTATGGGCAGATTAAAGGCCTCTCTCTTTCTGTCTCGCCCTCTCTCTTTCTCTCTCTCTCTATCTCTCCCTCTCTCTCTATGTCTCTCCCTCTCTCCCTGTGTGTGTCTCTCTCTCCCTCTCTCTCTCTCTCTCTGTGCCTCTTTCTCTCTCTCTCTCTCTCTCTCTCTCTCCCCCTCTCTCTCTCTCCCTCTCCCTCCCTCTCTCTCTGCCCCTCTCTCTCCCTCCCCCCTCTCTCTCCCCTCTCCCCCTCTCTCTCTCTCTCTCTCTCTCTCTCTCTCTCTCTCTCTCTCTCCCCGCCGACACACTCGCACAAGCTCAATAAACCACTGGCCTATTACTCACTGTCAGAAAGCATATATAGAGGTAGAGGTGTGTGTGTGTGTGTGTGTGTGTGTGTGTGTGTGTGTGTGTGTGTGTGTATAGGTGTGTGTGTGTGGGAGGTTTTTATAGCGCTGACGCCACACTGTAAAAAGTGTCCGCTTTAAAAGGTGCTCCTAGATCCTAAACCAATTTCTACACTGTACCTTTAACACACACACACACACACACACACACACACACACACACACACACACACACACACACACACACACACTAGACATCTCAATAAATACAGAGAAATTGATTTTTCTCTTAAAGGTGCAGTGTGTAATATGACATCATCAAGAAAGTTATAGAAAGCTTCTAGAATGCAACGCTCCCTGGGTAACCCCACCCCTTAGAATAATAACAGAAGCTACAGTGGCCTTCAAGGACAAGAACAATTCTACATTTTAAACAATGCACCTGATGACATTCCAACTATGACACTTTCAAGATGGCGGCACTAGGCCTTGGTCCAAAATATGCAGAAATATGGACATATATGAGACCCTTTCTAAGGGGAAAAAAAATAATTAAAAAAATTTTTTTCAGCTATTATGCACTAAATTAAATGTACTTATGGATATTATAATTACTTTCTACAAAATCTGCTAGGAAATAAAACCCAAAATTCTACACACTGCAGCTTTAAGCGTCAGTCTTTTGTGAATACTTTTGTAAATGTCTTTATATCTTGGGAGATGAAGGGTTAGGTAAACTGATCCTGTCTTTTCAACTATATTCTAACGATGGCTTTAAAGATTCATATAAAGGGTTTTCGCTCTCGACCCCCCCCCCGAGGGAACTGTGTGTGTGTATGTGTGGGGGAGGGATGTGTGTGTGTGTGTGTGTGTGTGTGTGTGTGTGTGTGTGTGTGTGTGTGTGTGTGTGTGTATATGAGGGAACTTTAATGTCACATCAACCACTGCTTTTATGAGCCCGCGCGTCTAAGAGCAAAACGAATGACTTTGAACACACAGACACACACACAGGGACACACAGGGACGAACACACACACACAGACACACACACACAGGGACGAACACACACACACACACACACACACGCAGATCCAATATTCTCAGAGCTCATTGTTCACACAAAGACACTACATACAATTATTGGTTTTTGAATTCGATTTCCTTTGCTCAGGAGTCAATATGGGGTTAGATTTTATATTTTGCAAGTGTAAACCAAACTATCCATAACAAAGCCTTGCAAACTTCTAACAATACCAGTTGGGGTTATTGTTTGTTTTTCCCCTTGTTTTCCTAACATCCAGCGATCATTAGTTTTTCCCGTAATCTTGCCGATGTTGTGATAAAAAATGTACACCGAGGAAAAATGCGCCCATGCCTTTTTCTGTGACACGCCATTAGACCGTGATGTATGAATGTTGCCGGCCAACTCCGTCCGAGAATTTCCAGTTGAAAGGTCAACATATATAGACATGACACCTTGTGAAATGGTGCACTATTCATTTTCCTGCCCCCCCCCCCTCCCCCCCCCTCCTGCTCATATAGTAAATGTACTGTATGCCAATTTAGAAAGGTTCTCCGAGGAACTTTTTGGTGTGGTGTTCATTCTAGCGCCCCCCTTTGGAGAAAATAGGTAGTGTTTTTAGGAAGACAGCTGGGTGAGCGTATACCCCATGCCACAGGCATTAAAGGGGCACTGTGTAACATTTAAAGTACTTTATTAGCTAAAATCAATATCCTCATTCATAAATATGTCCTCATTGGTGTAAAATCACCTCTGCCAATAATCTGAATTATCCTCCTGAGCGGAGAATTACAAATATTAATATTACATGTTGTACATTGAGCAGGCAAGTCTTATGGAGGCATCCATGTTTTTGGAATGTCATCAGGTGCATTGTTTAGAATTTAGAATTGTTCTTGTCCTTGAAGGCCACTGTAGCTTCTGTTATTATTCTAAAGGGTTGTGGTTACCCAGGGAGCATTGCATTCTAGAACTTTCTTGATGATGTCATATTACACACTGCCCCTTTAAAAAACAGTGTGTAAACTGTGTGTGTGTGTGTGTGTGTGTGTGTGTGTGTGTGTGTG
>CM049418.1:1607500-1610000 GCA_026929865.2 Hyperoplus lanceolatus | reverse complement strand
TTTCCACACACACACACACACAAGACACACACAGGAACAGACGCAGACTCACACACACATACACACACACACACACACACACACACACACACACACACACACACACATACACATACAGGAACAGACGCACACACACACACACAGGAACAGACAAAGACGCACACACACACACACACACACGCACACACACACACACACACACACACAAACACAGCACACGCCCAGCTAGGGACTGGTTTGCGTGCAGAGAAGAAAGGTAATGATGTTGAGTTGTTAGAGACGGTGTCAGTGTGTGTGTGTGTGTGTGTGTGTGTGTGTGTGTGCACTGGAACAGACTGGAACAGACACACACACACACACACACACACACTCTCACACACACACACACACCACACACTCTCACACACACACACACACTCACACACACTCTCACACACACACGATTACGACAGGAGACCAAATACCAAACAGGTGTTAGGACATCAATTAACACTGGCACGGACAAAGGGCCATTTGACAAGACTTGAGCTCTGGGTGTCTGTGCCCATTGACGTGTGTGTGTGTGTGTGTGTGTGTGTGTGTGTGTGTGTGTGTGTGTGTGTGTGTGTGTGTGTGTGTGTGTGTGTGTGTGTGTGTGTGTGTGTGTGTGTGTGTGTGTGTGTGTGTGTGTGTGAGAGAGTGGGGGCCCCTTATGGTCCCTGGCGCTAGCAGCAACTACACAAACCGCTCATGAAAACTCAATTCATCAGGACAAGCGTAATTTGGGAAAAAACGAGAGAGACAGAAGCTGCAAAAGAGAGAGAGAAAGAGGGGGAGGGGGAAAGAGAGAGGGAGAGATAGAGAGGGAGAGAGAGGGTGAAAGAGAGATGGAGAGGGGAGACAGAGGGAGTGAGGCAGATAGAGAGAGAGAGAGTGGGAGAGAGAGAGGGAAAGAGAGAAACAGATACAACATGAGAGAGAGAGAGAAAGACAGAGAAAGAGAAAGAATGAGAGACAGATTGTCAGAGAGAGAGAAACAGAGAGAGAGATAGATAGAGAGAGAGAGAGAAGAGAGATAGAGGGATCGTCAGAGAGAGAGAGAGAGAGAGAGAGAGAGAGAGGGAGAGATAGAGATCGTCAGAGAGAGAGAGAGAGAGAGAGAGAGATAGAGAGAGGGAGAGATAGAGATCGTCAGAGAGAGAGAGAAAGAGAGAGAGAGAGACAGGTGGCTGGAGATCTCGGCTCTCTGATAGCTGAGTGATATGAATAATAGATCGTGCTAAATGTTCGCCAGGACCGGCGCGGTAAACACAGCTGTCTCCTCTCCGCGTCCAAACCAACAGCTTGGATGGATGAGAAGTCCTCTCTCAGTCCACCTGAGGTATAAACGTGTGTGTGTGTGTGTGTGTCTCTCTCTCACTCTCTCTATGTGTGTGTGTGTGTGTGTGTCTCTCTCTCTCTCTCTCTCTCTCTCTCTCTCTCTCTCTCTGTGTGTGTGTGTGTGTGAGTTTCTGTGTGTGTGTGTGTGTGTGTGGGGAGAGAGAGAGATTGTGTGTGTGGGGGTAGAGAGAGTGTGTGTGTTAGGGGGGTATTTGGGGTGGTACTAGGGGGAGGGCGATTAACTAATCAAATGCACGGGGCTAAATAGACAGACAAAGACATTGGGGAGAGGTGTGTGTGTGTGTGTGTGTGTGTGTGTGTACCCGCCATGCTTTTCCCTACAACACAAAAGGAGGTTGATTACGGCTAAATTGATGTCAATCGAAACATTTAAACGAACATGCTTTCACTGTGGGGAGGTGAAAAATAGACGAGCGTTAATACACAGCCTAGGCTCTGTAAACTGGGGTTATTACACAGCCTAGGCTCTGGAAACGGGGTTAATACACAGCCTAGGCTCTGTAAACTGGTGTTAATACACAGCCTAGGCTCTGTGAACGGGGTTAATACACAGCCTAGGCTCTGTGAACGGGGTTAATACACAGCCTAGGCTCTGTAAACTGGGTTAATACACAGCCTAGGCTCTGTAAACGGGGGTGTGACCCACATTTGCAATGATGTCGATTAACAAAAGCAACAATACATACACAATACACAACGCAAATACATCAAATACACAACAAGCTGGTAAAGAGAAACATTTTAGACAGAGGTGAGGAGTGGCTGGAAATAAAATAAAATGGGTAAAAGTACAATATGGCAATCTGGGGGCGCCCTTAGCTCAGTTGGTAGGGCGTCCCCCCCCTCCCCCCCCCCTGTTACTCAGTTGGTAGGGCGTCCCCCCTCCCCCCCCCCATGGGCCTCGGCCAGCAGCGGACCCGGGTTGGATTCCAGCCCGCGGTCGTTCTCTGCATGTCACTCCCCTCTCTGCCCCATTTCACCTCTGTCTCTACACTATCAATAAAGCATAAAAATGCCCAAAAAAAAATATCTTAAACAAAAAGAAAAAGGTACAATATGGCCTAATTAAAACAGTTACAGTTAGAGTTTGGTAGATTTAAGATAGTTTGTTTAAATTGGT
>CM049418.1:1510000-1515000 GCA_026929865.2 Hyperoplus lanceolatus | reverse complement strand
TAGATAGATAGATAGATAGAGACAGACAGACAGACAGACAGACAGACAGACAGATAGATGGATACAGTAGATAGATAGATAGATAGATAGAGAGAGAGATGGAGATAGATAGATAGACAGATAGATAGATAGATAGATAGATAGATAGATAGATAGATAGATAGATAGATAGATAGATAGATAGAGATAGATAGATAGATAGATAGATAGATAGATAGATAGATAGATAGATAGATAGATAGATAGATAGATAGATAGATAGATAGATAGAGAGAGAGAGAGATAGATAGAGAGAGAGAGAGATATGCAAAGCATTTCAGCTGACAGTGTTTAGGCAGCGCGGGCAACATCTGTTTACGACCACTTTGCCTAATGATATCATCCGATGTCATTAACTGTGGCAGCGTGCAACAGCAGGTGCAGCTGTGCACACACACACACACACACACACACACACACACACACACACACACACGTAAGGAGACACACAGAGACAGAGAGAGGGCAGACACATACACACACACACACACACACAGGGAGACACACACACACGTAAGGAGACACACACAGAGACAGAGAGAGAGAGACACACACACACACACACACACAGACACAGGGAGACACACACACACGTAAGGAGACACACACAGAGACAGAGAGAGAGACACACACACACACATTCACACAGACACACACACACACACACCCTTACCATCTCTCGCCCCCACTCCCTCCCTCCCACACACACACACACACACACACTTGAAGAGAACATACTTACACATTCTCCTGCTGCACCAACCATTCCCTTTCCCCTCGCGACTCGCCCAAACCGATCATTAGGGCAATTTTAACTCAACAAAACCCCGCTCTCCCCTATGATTTCAATCTGTGTATCACCTGTTAATTGTAGCTTTTAGCGAGCGACTGATTCCATACATTTAGCCGGGTGCGGGTGCAATGTGTTCCGAAAGCAAGCCGCCAGCTGCAAGGCACTGTTTAGAGATAGATGGAAAGGCCTCAGTGTGTGTGTGTGTGTGTTTGCGGGGGGGGGGGGGTGAGAGTGTGTCTCTCTCTCTGTTTCTGTGTGTGTGTGTCTGTCACTGTGTGTGTGTGTGTGTGTGTGTGTGTGTGTGTGTGTGTGTATGTGTGTCTCTCTGTTTCTGTGTGTGTGTGTGTGTGTGTGTGTGTGTGTGTGTGTGTGTGTGTGTGTGTGTGTGTGTGTTTTCATGGCCCCTGCTTTGTTTTACTCTTGGTCTTTTTTGCTCTGTTTAGATGTTGGAAATTATAGAAAATTATTGAAATTATTTTTTTTTTTTTTGGCTGACCGGACGGCCATGTTTGTGTCTCTCTCTCTCAGCTTGTTTAGCATCGTATATATTGACGCTATAATTAGTCAGATGGTCGGATTTCGCATTAGCATACAAACACACACACACACACACACGCACGCACGCACGCACGCACACACACACACACACACACACACACACACACACACACACACACACACACACCTATAGTATACAGAAGCAATGAAGAATTTAAAAAAAAAAACTGTTTGTAAACGCTGCCATACTGAGAAATGCAGAGAGAGTTTTGTGGAGCTGATAATAGGCTTAATCAACTTTGTGTCAACTCGTTTGGCGATGGCTTGAATGTAACCATATCATTCATTTATATGAAAAAACCTACGCACTATAGCTTTAATCTTAAAGGTGCAGTGTGTAGTATGACATCATCAAGAAAGTTCTAGAAAGTGCTAGAATGCAACGCTCCCTGGGTAACCCCAACCCTTTAGAATAATAACAGAAGCTACAGTGGTATGGTAAATGGTAAATGGACTTGTATAGCGCTATATCTCCGTTTATCACAGACTCAAAGCGCTTTACATTGTTTTTGTACACATTCACCCAGTCACACACACATTCATACACCGATAGCAGCAGCTACCACGCAGGGTAGGCTTAGCACTAGGGTGCTAAGCTAACTAAGCCAACTATCGGGAGCAATTTGGGGTTCAGTGTCTTGCTCAGGGACACTTCGACATGTGGCGGGGAGACGGGGGATCGAACCTCCGACCCTGCACACCAGAGGCGAATACCCTACCCACTTCGCCACTGCCGCCCAAGGCCTTCAAGGACAAGAACAATTCTAAATTTTAAACAATGCACCTGATGACATTCCAACTATGACACTTTCAAGATGGTGGCACTAGGCCTTGGTCCAAAATATGCAGAAATATGGACATATATGAGACCCTTTCTAAGGGAAAAAAAATAATTCAAAACATTTTTTTCAGCTATTATGCACTAAATTAAATGTACTTATGGATATTATAATTACTTTCTACAAAATCTGCTAGGAAATAAAACCCAAAATTCTACACACTGCAGGTTTAATCAACTTTGTGTAAACTAATTTGGCAATGGCTTGAATGTAACCATAACATTCTTTTATATGAAAAAACCTACGCATTATAGCTTTAATCCTAACACGCACCAACAGATAATGTTGCAGCAGAATTTGAGGGGCGACCAGTGAATCTTAAACTTGCCTCTTTAGACAGATGAAAACTATTTTCATAAAAAACATGTTGTTCTAATTTCTTTAGAAAAGGATCAAGTCGGATAACCATCATCCTGCTACACACACACACACACACACACACACACACACACACACACACACACACACACACACACACACACACACACACACACACACACACACACACACATACATCTCGACACAGCCGGCGTTATTGGAGTATTATATGAATTTGTTTGTTTTTCATCCCGGGGCCTTGGCTGTCTCTAACCATGTCTCTCAACCACTAAGATGTGCGTCTTATGGAGCTCCAGGGGGAGGGTTAGGGAGAGGGAAAAGATGCCCAAGAAAGAGGCCCTAAGGCTAGGTAGATCTCTGGACCGTGCACCCTGGGTCATCCAGCTCGGGGGTCGGTTAGATAGTTATATGCCCGATCGGAGGCTGTTGTGAAGGGGATCGCCTCGCTACCGGATAGGGGAGGGGATGGAGGCCGCTGGTGTCTTGAGTAATCAACATTTAGAGAACAGCTGGAAGGAGGGCCAGTATGGGTGTGTGTGTGTGTGTGTGTGTGTGTGTGTGGGAGGGTGGGTGTGTGTTTGTAGCTGTGTGTGTGTGTGTATGTGTGTGGGAGGGTGGGTGTGTTTGTGTATGTATGTATGTGTGGGTGTGTAGCTCTGTCTGTCTGTGTGTGTGTGTGTATATATGTGTGTGTGTGTGTCTGTGTGTGTGTGTGTGTCTGTGTGTGTGTGTGTGTATAGCTGCGTGCGTGTATATATATGTGTGTGTGTGTGTGTCTGTGTGTGTGTGTGTGTGTGTTTGTGTGTGTGTGTGTGTGTGTGTATAGCTGCGTGCGTGTATATATGTATGTGTGTGTGTCTGTGTGTGTGTGTCTGTGTGTGTGTATAGCTGCGTGCGTGTATGTGTGTGTGTGTGTGTGTGTGTGTGTGTGTGTGTGTGTGTGTGTGTGTGTGTGTGTGTGTGCGTGTGTTTGTGTGTGTGTGTGTGTGTGTATAGCTGCGTGCGTGTATATATGTATGTGTGTGTGTGTCTGTGTCTGTGTGTGTGTGTGTAGCTGCGTGCTTGTATATATGTGTGTGTGTGTGTCTGTGTGTGTGTGTGTGTGTGTGTGTGTGTGTGTGTGTGTGTGTATTCCCCACTGGCTCTCCGTGCTCAGAGCGGGGTCAGTATCGTGCGCGTCTTAAGGGGGAACTGTCAGTGTGAGAAGTTTCAAAATGTGAAGAAAGAAAATGTTTGAGACGGACGGCGATATTCGTACTTTTTTAAAAAGTCACTGAGAACTTCCCTAAACCAACGGCCCTCTATATCAGTGGTTCCCAACCCCTACTGGGGGGCGCGGACCCCAGGTTGGGAACCACTGCTCTCTATCACTATCACAGCTCTGGAAACCATGAAGAGACCAGTCTGGATGTTCCTTCAATCTTCATCTTTACATTACTTACTGAAAATGCTCTTTAAGTAAGGGTTAATGCCCGACGAGGTGTCCAGGTATCAGGGGTTAATCCACACCCATGGAATGTTCTCCAGCCAATCAGAATAGAGTATTCACACAGACTATGGTATAATGACAAATAATGTATTGTGAATTTGGTAGAAATGTTGTCAGTAGTTTATATTATAAAACCAAAATGTTCATTCTACTCAAACATATGCCTATAAATAGTAAAACAAGAGACACTGAACATTTGGTCTCTTAATTTTTTCCCAGAGCTGGATAGAATAAAACAAAATAAAATGTTGGATGTTGACAACATTGTTTTTAAAATGGATCTATGCACAGTAAATTATTGTGCTTAAAGGAATACTTCACCCATACGGAACCGGCATTCTATCATTATAAAATCACTATTATAATATAATGAATGAGGTTTTTCTTCCCTCAGTCTTCCCTCAGTCTTCCATTGGCCCAGCTGTCCTGTTAATCCTAACCCTTACAGTTTTACTAGTGTGATGTCACACATGGTAAAGTGTAGGGTTAGACAGTGAGACCATAAAACACTCTTTCTGCCTTTTCTCAGGCTAGGATGAAACAATTTCTAAAATGTTTTGCACATTTATACTACATAGGATCTCAGAGTTCAATACACCTTCATATCCCCACCGGTGAAGTAAGTACTTTTTCAAACCTTGTGTATTGAACTCTGAGATCCTGTGTAGTATAAATGTGCAAAACATTTTAGAAATCGGTTCATCCTAGCCTGAGAAAAGGCAGAAAGAGTGTTTTATGGTCTCACTGTCTAACCCTTACATTTTCCCATGCATGACATCACACATGGTAAAATGTAGGGTTAGGATTAACAGGACAGCTGGGCCAAGGGAAGACTGAGGGAAGAAAAACCTCATTCATTATATTATAATAGTGATTTTATAATGATAGAACGCTGGTTCCATATGGGTGAAGTATTCCTTTAACACAATGTTTTTCGACCAGA
>CM049418.1:1490000-1495000 GCA_026929865.2 Hyperoplus lanceolatus | reverse complement strand
AGATGGCTTTGGTAAATAAGCAGCGGTCTGACACATTACATTTATTTTCCAGCACTTAGAGGCTAAACTGCACCCCTTAGCACACACACACTGTAGGCAAGCACAAGGACGTATGCTTTCTACAAGGAGCACATTTGTAAACACACAATCATTTTGAGTCACATCAATTTTCCCATCCTCATTATTTATAATTACCTTGTAGAGCAGGTACTAATGCTATCTAATTTGGCCCAGTTGTTGGAACACAGACTAAAAGATGTCTTGGCCATATATGTCATGTTTTATCAAAACAAGCAGCTCCTAGATCAGCCCTGATGGGTTTAAGAGCAGCGAACAATACCAGCTCAAACAATGTAAGACAAAATTCACCTAGGCCCCCAGTCTGCAGCCGCCTGCGTTACTTGTGATTTCAACAAAAGATGACAACACATGCTCTGTCACAATCACAGCAAAAAATCATAAACATGCTATTTCTATAATGACTCTCCGGTTTATTGTTTGCACTAGTATTGCTTGTGAGACACATCCACACTTTGTACTTTGTAATTTGCTATCATTTCTCTATGGTGACATTTCTTAGTTGACTTCCTTCACATACTTTTTGGTAGCCTACTAGCCTAATTCCTATATGTCTCTGTCTTCTACATTATGACTTTATTCACATGTATCTTAATGTATCATTAAGACATGCATTCTATTGTATCTACTCATCAGTACATCCTATCCACAGGCTCTCCAGATAACATGCAGGGATTTTCCTGTTTATGGAAAATTCAAGTCTACTGTTCAAATGTGTTCATATTACCTCTATAATAATCAGTTTGAATTTATAATTCTCAGAGCAAGGAGCCCAACAGAGTGTGGCTTGTGTTCCATTGGTCCATTGCGTGGCCTGCTGTAGGTTTACTGCTGCTCAGTTTGCTTACACATAACTCAACCAAACTATTTGCTCACAGTGTGCAGAAGGAACATGTATTGTATCGTTTTGAGGACTGTTCAAGTCGCTGCTGAGAATCTACAGCTTTCTCTTAAAGCTCCTCAAGTGGCATGTTCACCTCAAACTAGTTGACATGAGCAAAGGTTTGTGGAATACAAAACATTCTCAAGATCCACACTCACTACACCTGGACAATTCAACTGACCTCGGTGTAAAGCCCTTGTCACTGAGTATGCTGCTCTGCCATTTGTTTCTTTGTAGCTCAACACAATCCCAAATGACAGAAACCTCAAGGATGTACAATCCTTTATGAAGGTGAAGGTTTGAATGAATACATGAACTAATAAACATCAGACCAAATGAGGAAGCATGTTGTGACAGTGAAGCTGTTTGCTGACTCAGCATGAGCCTTATAGTAATCCAGTGTGGCCTCACAAATGAAAGGAACACTATAACCTACGTGCGTTGACATTTATTTAAATAAATGACCTATGAGGAGATTTTTTTGAAAATGTGACATCCATAGTGGAGATCATGTGTCCTGTTAAGGAACATGTCTACTCTCCTGTCAGGGGACATTACATTACACTGGCATATTCTGTGTAATTATTAGTATTGTAGTCTGTTGTTGTTTTTGCTTTGTATATGCCCTTGCCCTTGTTTAATTCTTGTAAATCTGTATTTATCTTTTATTAATTGTACATGTTAGGTGTCCTTGAGTGGCCTGAAAGGCGCCCATACATACAATGGATTATTATTATTACTTCCTGTTAGGGGACATCACCTTTAATGTTTACTTAACTTACCTGTCTCCTGTTAGGGAACATGTGTCGTGATAAAGACATTACCTGTCTCCTGTTAGGGGACATGTGTCATGATAAAGACATTACCTGTCTCCTGTTAGGGGACATGTGTCATGATAAAGACATTACCTGTCTCCTGTTGGGGGACATGTGTCATGATAAAGACATTACCTGTCTCCTGTTAGGAGGGGACATGTGTCATAGTGACATTACCTGTCTTCTGTTAGGGGACATGTGTCATAGGGACATTACCTGTCTCCTGTTAGGGGACATGTGTCATGATAAAAACATTACCTGCCTCCTGTTAGGGGACATGTGTCATGATAAAGACATTACCTGTCTCCTGTTAGGGGACATGTGTCATGATAGGGACATTACCTGTCTCCTGTTAGGGAACATCTGTCATGATAGGGACATTACCTGTCTCCTGTTAGGGGACATGTGTCATAGGGACATTACCTGTCTCCTGTTAGGGGAGATGTGTCATGATAAAGACATTACCTGTCTCCTGTTGGGGGACATGTGTCATGATAAAGACATTACCTGTCTCCTGTTAGGGGACATGTGTCATGATAAAGACATTACCTGTCTCCTGTTGGGGGACTGTCCCACAGGTCTGAGTTGAACCCCTTTCTTGATCCTCTGCATCATTTCGTCCACGGCCTGCTGCCTGACGTCCAGCTCTGAGAGGATCACACACAACAAGCATGAGACACACCTAGCCTCGGGCGCTAGCTGGCTTTTCCAACACACTTCAGTATTTAGAAGTTTCAATGATAAAGCATGGGATACAGTGTCACAACCACAGTGAGTTCAAAGGCTTTTGAAAAGTACAAGGCACATTGTAGTCCACAGACCAATGATCATTAGCCCTACACTTGAAATGTAGCTCAATTGATTTGATTGATTTCATAGGAGCATAAATATGACACAGGCCCCCCAGGACCAATCAGTGAAGGTTTTCTTTAGGAGCTTTTAGGAGGGATTTGGCTATAGTCACAGAACAACCAGTTCAGAGCATGTACGTATAGTGTGTGAGGTTACCAAAACTGTTCTTGTTGGACTAGTGTGTATAAACACAAAAGATATTAATTTTTCAAACACATTTTTTTTTAAATGACACAGTCCTAAAAGACGCTGAGCGGCATACACAATGAAAGTATTGTCATTAAGATGTCTTTAAAAGTGTTCATGTAATAATCACATTTCTTTAATCCAAAGTGTTCAGAAAGAGACTATTATTCAGGTGTCAGAGTGGAAACTCCTTGCATGGCGCCTATTCAGCCCTGTATGGAAGTCCCAAAAAACACCCTGTGTGTGTTAAAAGCCGTTTAACAAGATGAGGACGCAGTATGGCCTTTTCAATTCACACGGCCACCCCTACCTGCTCCAACAAGTCAAGGCTTCCATTTTGTTTGCATAAATTGAATAATTCAGCATGTTGACCTAATGGTCCTGTGATAGAGATTTGAGTTTTCATTTGTTATTCACCACTTGCTACAGCATTTGTCCTTCTACACAAAAGTGACTTTGATTTGCAAAAGGAAATGGTGAAAAGGATCAAATCTGAAAGGCATAAAAATATAATTCAAAAAGCTGTCCTCCTACACTGGCATGCATGAGTCACAGCAGCCTTAAGGAGAACACATGACCAAATGAACATACATCGCACTGGGAGAGAAAAGACACGCTGAATGTTTGAAGAGAGAATGACTGACAGAATATGGACATTACCACAGTATTCCCTTCATCATTTATCAACACAATGAAATGTGATCATTTCCAATTGAACGAGAATGGCCATGTTATTCTACCCTTATGCAATTAAGACAGGAACAACTCCTCAGTCCCCTAACAACGTTCATAATGTATATTATTAATACATTCATCTGTAAGCAAACAGCTTATTTATCATTTGTTGGAAATAGCCAATCAGGTTTGTTGTTTTTCAGATGGACAGTTATTGGTGTCTGGATCATGTGACACGGTGAGTTTGGACTGTAAAAAAAAAATCTGTTCTTCTCTAGCTCACTAACCACACTTTGTAAAATGGCTGCTGCTTCTTCATCTATTCTAACATCACATATTGAAGTCCTACTAGTCACTATAGTCAAGTCATTTTCCTAAACAAGTCTCTTTCCTCTGCGATCGTCTTCCCTTAAAAATCTGTGAAGCTAGCTCTGTCCATTCTTTTAGAAGCCAAATAATAATCTCTTTTATTCTACCTATCACATCACTTAGTTTCTGTAGTAAATACCTCACCGTGGTTACCCAACACATAATCAGTCACTGTGAATATTGTTTTTATGTTTAGTTTTACATGTAAGCTAGCTCAGGCCATTCAATGTGCATGCATTTCATAGTATAGCACTATTTATCTGTCATATGTCTTGTTCATAATGTTTCATATGAAATTATTTCTCTTGTGGAAATAATATGGTTTGTGGTTTGTTATGATATTTGTATTTTGCTATATTGCTGTACAGCTCTTATGGCATTTTTGTGTGATGTTGCGCTATAATAAATTTTGATTGATTGATTGATTGATTGTCACAATCACTCCCAAACAGACTGAAAAACATAGATTTTTGTTCTTTGTGTTTTCAGAGGCTATTTTGTGTCTTTAAGAAATAGATCATTACAATCAAACTCCTAAACCACAGAAGCGCTAACAGTGCATTGTAATAATGAAAGAGCAGTTTACTTTACAAAGACCTGCATCGGATTACAAGCCAGTCCTTTTACCATGGTATACACAGGTTGATTCATACTATATGTGTATGTACAGTATAAAACCCATGTTGTGTATGTGTGGTGTGTACCTGGAGTCTGGCCAGAGTCCTGGGCCACGAGTGGGATGTCACCACTAATGTCTCGTCTCTTTCGGATCAGTGACAACAGAGAACTATAGGGGAAGAAACAAAATGGAGATCAACTTGTGGTTAGTTAGCACAGCTGCTTTGACAGGATCTCAAAATGTCCCCACTGTGGGACTAATAAAGGTTTTTCTTATCTTTAATTCAAAGAGATTTTCAACTGGATTATATGTCCCTGAACATCCACATTTTGTTTCCTGCTGCAAAAAAAGAGTAAACTGTTCAGTGTCCAGAAAGGTTTTACTGTTCACACTTGTTGGGTGTATTTGTAGGGACCCAGGTGTTGCAATTTGGACATGTGACACATTTGATATTAGCCGGGTTGATTTTTCCATCAACCAGGGAGGACGGTAAAAGTCATGAAGATAACAGACATAATAGATG
>CM049418.1:1452500-1455000 GCA_026929865.2 Hyperoplus lanceolatus | reverse complement strand
ACACACACACACACCACACACACACACACACACACACCCAGTCTCTCACACACACACACACACACACACACACACACACACACACACACACACACACACTCTCTCTCACACACACACACACACACACACACACACACACAGTCTCTCTCACACACACACACACACACACACACACACAGTCTCTCTCACACACACACACACACACACACACACAACACAGTGGGGCTCTCTCACACACACACACACACACACACACACACACACACACACACACACACACTCACACACACACACACACACACACACACCCAGGTGGGGGCTTGTTGTACTAAACGCGGCGGTGAAAAGAGACAGCTCACATTGAAATGGTTCATCCATTTCTCGAGGGTCTTTTTGGGGTGAAGGAGCGTAAAGAATTCATTGTGACAGACACACACACACACACACACACACACACACACACACACACACACACACACACACACACACACACACACACACACACAGGCAGACAGCTAGACTCACCTTGGAGCTACCACGACAACCACACACACACTATGGGCTGTGTTCTAAAAGCCCTACTAACATCCTACTCATACTAAAAGCCCTACTAACATCCTACTCATACTAAAAGCCCTACTAACATCCTACTCATACTAAAAGCCCTACTAACATCCTACTCATACTAAAAGCCCTACTAACGTCCTACTCATACTAAAAGCCCTACTAACATCCTACTCATACTAAAAGCCCTACTAACGTCCCACTCATACTAAAAGCCCTACTAACGTCCTACTCATACTAAAAGCCCTACTAACGTCCTACTCATACTAAAGCCCTACTAACGTCCTACTCATACTAAAGCCCTACTAACGTCCTACTCATACTAAAGCCCTACTAACGTCCTACTCATACTAAAAGCCCTACTAACGTCCTACTCATACTAAAAGCCCTACTAACGTCCTACTCATACTAAAAGCCCTACTAACGTCCTACTCATACTAAAAGCCCTACTAACGTCCTACTCATACTAAAAGCCCTACTAACGTCCTACTCATACTAAAAGCCCTACAAACGTCCTACTCATACTAAAGCCCTACTAACGTCCTACTCATACTAAAAGCCCTACTAACGTCCTACTCATACTAAAGCCCTACTAACGTCCTACTCATACTAAAAGCCCTACTAACATCCTACTCATACTAAAAGCCCTACTAACATCCTACTCATACTAAAAGCCCTACTAACGTCCTACTCATACTAAAAGCCCTACTAACATCCTACTCATACTAAAAGCCCTACTAACATCCTACTCATACTAAAAGCCCTACTAACGTCCTACTCATACTAAAAGCCCTACTAACATCCTACTCATACTAAAAGCCCTACTAACGTCCTACTCATACTAAAAGCCCTACTAACATCCTACTCATACTAAAAGCCCTACTAACATCCTACTCATACTAAAAGCCCTACTAACGTCCTACTCATACTAAAAGCCCTACTAACATCCTACTCATACTAAAAGCCCTACTAACGTCCTACTCATACTAAAAGCCCTACTAACATCCTACTCATACTAAAAGCCCTACTAACGTCCTACTCTTACTAAAAGCCCTACTAACATCCTACTCATACTAAAGCCCTACTAACGTCCTACTCATACTAAAGGCCTACTAACGTCCTACTCATACTAAAAGCCCTACTAACGTCCTACTCATACTAAAAGCCCTACTAACGTCCTACTCATACTAAAGGCCTACTAACGTCCTACTCATACTAAAAGCCCTACTAACGTCCTACTAACGTCCTACTCATACTAAAAGCCCTACTAACGTCCTACTCATACTAAAAGCCCTACTAACGTCCTACTCATACTAAAAGCCCTACTAACGTCCTACTCATACTAATAGCCCTACTAATGTCCTACTCATACTAAAAGCCCTACTAACATCCTACTCATACTAAAAGCCCTACTAACTCATACTCATTTTGACGTCAATTTTTATTAAATTTTTTTAAGATATTTTTTTTGGGCATTTTTCTGCTTTATTGATAGTGTAGAGACAGAGTTGAAATGGGGCAGAGAGGGGAGTGACATGCAGAGAACGACCGCGGGCTGGAATCAAACCCGGGTCCGCTGCTGGCTGAGGCCCATGGGGGGGGGGCCCATTTTGATGTGAATTTGAGTATGTTGTGGTTGTGTATGTGAGTTTGTGTAGGCGAGAAATGCCCGGATGAGTACTTACTTCCGGGAAGATTTTGTGTATGGATCGATAGGTTACTTTTCCTACTCGACCGCCCCACAATGCATTGCGTCTTTTTACAAACGGCATGGAAGGTTTTTTTTTTTAAACTCCTTATTGTTTCTGTATACTACAGTGTAAAAGGTCCGACGACAGTATGTAGTATGTACATGTTAGCGTTTCAAAACACAGCCTAAGGGTGCTTTTATCCAGGCTTCACATTTCCAAATTCCACATGGTTTATTCTAGGGCTG
>CM049418.1:1425000-1437500 GCA_026929865.2 Hyperoplus lanceolatus | reverse complement strand
GTGTCTGTCTGTCTGTCTCTCTCTCTCTCTGTGTGTGTCTGTCTGTCTGTCTGTCTGTCTGTCTCTCTCTCTGTGTCTGTCTGTCTGTCTGTCTGTCTGTCTGTGTGTGTGTGTGTGTGTGTGTGTCTGTCTGTCTGTCTGTCTGTCTGTCTGTCTCTCTCTCCGTGTCTGTCTGTCTCTGTGTCTGTGTGCCTGTCTGTCTCTCTCTCTCTCTCCGTGTCTGTTTCTCTCCGTGTCTGTCTCTCTCTGTGTCTGTCTCTCTCTGTGTCTGTGTGCATGCTGGTAACGATAATCAAAACATTTCGTTTGTTGTCAATTATTCATCACTTTGAAGGTTGTGAAGTGGTCGTTAATATGCTAATCAGACCCGCCATGCTAATAAGGAGTATCTCATTCCAAATCCTAAAAATTGTTCCCCTTATATTTTGTCTGTGACTTTGTAGAGTTGTGTGTGTGTGTGTGTGTGTGTGTGTGTGTGTGTGTGTGTGTGTGTGTGTGTGTGTGTGTGTGTGTGTGTGTGTGTGTGTGTGTGTGTGTGTGTGTGTGTGTGATTTTGTCTCTTATTCAGTTGTTTGAAGCCTTCAAGTCTTAAAACGACAAGAAATATTTGTAGGACTTAAAAAAAAGCTGCTTTTGCCGTTTAAAGGGTGAGTCAGTGAGTGAGTGAGTGAGTGAGTGAGTGAGTCAGTGAGTGAGTCAGTGAGTGAGTGAGTGAGCGAGCGAGTGAGCGAGTGAGTGAGTGAGTGAGTGAGTCAGTGAGTGAGTGAGTGAGTCAGTGAGTCAGTGAGTGAGTGAGTCAGTGAGTGAGTGAGTGAGTGAGCGAGCGAGTGAGTGAGTGAGTGAGTGAGTCAGTGAGTGAGTGAGTGAGTGAGTGAGTGAGTGAGTGAGTGAGTCAGTCAGTCAGTTAGTCAGTGAGTGAGTGAGTCAGTCAGTCAGTTAGTCAGTGAGTGAGCGAGTGAGCGAGCGAGCGAGTGAGCGAGTGAGTCAGTCAGTCAGTCAGTCAGTCAGTGAGTGAGCGAGCGAGCGAGTGAGTCAGTGAGTGAGTGAGTGAGCGAGTGAGTGAGTCAGTGAGTGAGTGAGTGAGTGAGCGAGTGAGTGAGTGAGTCAGTGAGTGAGTGAGTGAGCGAGTGAGTCAGTGAGTGAGCGAGCGAGTGAGTGAGTGAGTGAGTGAGCGAGTGAGTCAGTGAGTGAGTGAGTGAGTGAGTGAGTGAGTGAGTGAGTGAGTGAGTGAGTGAGTGAGTGAGTGAGTCAGTGAGTGAGTGAGTGAGTGAGTGAGTGAGTCAGTGAGTGAGTGAGTGAGTGAGTGAGTGAGTGAGTCAGTGAGTGAGTGAGTGAGTGAGGGAGTCAGTGAGTCAGTCAGTGAGTGAGTCAGTCAGTCAGTCAGTCAGTGAGTGAGTGAGTGAGTGAGTGAGGCAGTCAGTCAGTCAGTCAGTGAGTGAGTGAGTCAGTGAGTGAGCGAGCGTTGTATTATTTTTTCCTTCAAAATCTGAAACTTCCATATATTCTAGATTCATTAGATATCTCTCAGCATCTCAAAATATTCAAATATTCCAAAAGGCAAGTAAAGCAATGGATGTATTATACATACAGTTAAACCCTGTGAAAAGTATGTTCATTCACCCACTCAGTACTCGCTGTGTGTTCAAAATCACAAACTTTTCTTCTTACTACACTACACACTAAAGTACAGAAGAGTTTTAGTGTTTTTACTACACTACATACTAAAGTACAGAAGAATTTTAGTCTTTTTACTACACTACATACTAAAGTACAGAGTTTTCTCCTACATCTAAAGTACAGAAGAGTTTTAGTCTTTTTACTTCAGTACATACTAAAGTACAGAAGAGTTTTAGTCTTTTTACTACATTACATACTAAATTACAGAAGAGTTTTAGTCTTTACTACACTACATACTAAAGTACAGAAGAGTTTTAGTCTTTTTACTACACTACATACTAAAGCACAGAAGAGTTTTAGTCTTTTTACTACACTACACACTAAAGTACAGAAGAGTTTTAGTCTTTTTATCTAAATCAGGTTTTGTCTTTTTATTTTAGTTTTTTACTACACTACACACTAAAGTACAGAAGAGTTTTAGTCTTTTTACTACACTACATACTAAAGTACAGAAGAGTTTTAGTCTTTTTACTACACTACATACTAAAGTACAGAAGAGTTTTAGTCTTTTTACTACACTACATACTAAAGTACAGAAGAGTTTTAGTCTTTTTACTACACTACATACTAAAGTACAGAAGAGTTTTAGGGCCACAGACAGGAGAGAAAAAAAAATCAGATAAGGAAGATTTTTTTTTTCATTATGTCGAGAAATGTCAAGAATAAAGATGAATACTCCAAAATGCTATTGGAGTTAGTGGGGCATTTATGTATTTTCAGCATACTACAATTGACGTGCATGTATTGGGACATCCTAAATCTTTTTCTGGCATACTAAATAGTAGGGAAGTATGGGGATTGGAACACAGGGTAGGTCTGGGATCTTGTTTTGTATGACACGTGTGAGGTGCACAAGAGATGTGGTCACAATTTGTTTTTAATGCATTCATTTTATCAGTGATGTTAATATCATGTATCCCAGCACTTGTTTATGATTCATTTAAAGGTGCAGTGTGTAACATGACATCAAGAAAGTTCGAGAATGCAACGCTCCCTGGGTATCCCCACCCCTTTTGAATAATAACAGAA
Source organism: Hyperoplus lanceolatus (assembly GCA_026929865.2). Lineage (NCBI taxonomy): Eukaryota > Metazoa > Chordata > Actinopteri > Uranoscopiformes > Ammodytidae > Hyperoplus > Hyperoplus lanceolatus. The sequence continues at coordinate 1,434,794 of CM049418.1, read as the reverse complement.
GCTACAGTGGCCTTCAAGGACAAGAACAATTCTAAATTCTAAACAATGCACCTGATGACATTCCGACCAACATGGATTCCTCAATAAGACTTACCTGCTCAATGTACAACATGTAATATTAATATTTGTAATTCTCCGCTCAGGAGGATAATTCAGATTATTGGCAGAGGTGATTTTACACCAATGAGGACATATTTATGAATGAGGATATTGATTTTAGCTAATAACTTACTTAAAATGTTTCACAGTGCCGCTTTAAAGTTAGAAAGAATTTTTATTCAGTCTTTTATGGACTTGTACTTCTGGGTGTCATGCCCATTTATACCACTGGGGGGCAGCATGACATTGGGTGGCTTTCTACTTTCTACTATATAGTATGGTAGAAAAAAGATTTAGGATGTCCCCATTCTTGTGGCCAGATTTCGGATGGTTAGAAGTACCCGGATGTCCTACTTCATGCGGCCAAGATTGTTAGTGTTGAAAAGTGCATCCTATTTGGGTGATTCTGACCCACAATCCAGTGTGCACGTGAAGTGACGTCACATCAACGAAGCCTCCATATGAAAACAAACAGGTATGCGACGGATATAAAAGCAAGAGGCAAGATCAAGGCGCAATGTTATGATGAAATAAGAGAGTAAAAGTATGTCCCAATAGTATGCCTACTGCATCCTAACTAGATTCTTTTTATCGTCGGATGTAGTATGTAGAATAGAGAAAAGAAAGAGTGTGCGATTCAGAACGCAACCCATGTGTTAGAAATGTAAGACGGGGGGGGGGGGCTAAATGTAATTTGGATTGGTGTGTGTGTGTGTGTGTGTGACTGACTGGCCTTTCATATGTGTTAGGTAAGTGTGTGTGATTGACACAATAAAGACTTAACACCTGTATGGTGAGTTGCCTTAATGTGGGACACTGCCTGATCTGGGACACCTTAGGTCCAGAGCAAATATCTCTTCTTGGTTGGTTTTCAAATAATACATGTCCCAGATTAGAGCAAGCACATTCTCTTGAACAATTTTGCACATGGGAAAAAATTGCCTTCTACATGGCTTCCTTTTGAAAATGGATCTACAGTCATTAATGTGACCACATTGGCTTTGATTAACTTTTCTTTTTTTTTTTGCTCTGTGAAAGTTTGTGAACCCTTTGAATCTTTTGGAATTTTATTTATTTTTAACCATTATTAATTCATTTTTATCAATACCAGTATTTTTTATATGAAATAACAGATGTTTGTTTATCAATTCAACATTTTTCTTTTTTTACTAGTTGATTTCTGGAAAAGAACAATGTTGAATCGATAAACAAACCTCTGTTATGTCATATAAAAAATACTGGTATTGATAAAAATGAATTAATAATGGTTAAACATAAATAAAATTCCAAAATGTTCAAGGGGTTCACAAACTTTCACACAGCACTGTACATGGCATGTCTTCTCTGAGTATGATATCTGTTTTACTAAGGCGACATCTTGGGGATTTCAGAATGGCATCATGTACGGGTCAAATGTATTGGCTTCACATGTAAACATGGTACATAAGTTGAAAATGCAAAAAGTGTCTCACATTAGGGCAAGTCACCTTATGCCTTAGTTCAGGAGAACACACACATGGGGGGGGGGGGGGGGGGGACACCATTGAAGGTTGTTGTGGAATGTTATGTTACAGTCTAGACTAGTGCCATCTTGACTTCTAAATATTCGTAAGCTAATTAACACAAATCCTGATCTTACCTTGATGGTGACGGTTGTCATGTGCTGAGATACTCAAACTGTGTAATAAGAAATATATGTAAGGAATGTATTTGTTGACCCAGATGGTGCTGGAGAACTATGTCTGTAAGGTAGCTAACTCTATATCTGGCTGAGGAGAATGACTCTTGCTCAGTCACTTTTCTGCCTTCTCCCTATGAGAGTTGTAGTTGCTGATTGTTGTTTGCAAACAATGAAAAGATCTTCTTTATTATACTGTAAACATAGTGTCATCTGGTATTTTTGACAACTGTCACCCGTACACTGGACAAGCTGTTTTTGTTATTCCATCACAAGGTGTAACATCAATTGAAGGGCCTCTGCTGGTGCTGGTTGGATGTTTTTGTTTAATAAGGAACACAGGCAGAGCAATAGTTTGCAACTGAACAAGCTACCAGGCAGACTGTCATCAAACCTTTGTCTTTTTTCTTTCTAATAGAAGTGGAGTGGAGGAGCAGAGAAGAGGTGGCAGAGTGACTCCATCATCTTGGAGCTTCCTTCCTCCTGACACCAGGACGTCGGTGAGAGAATATTTGAGTGTTCATGTGGTGGTGACGTGGGGAAGAGGGAGAGGACTGCTAATTGCACTCACTCAGTGCGTTTCCATGGCACAACTAGATTGGATTAAGACATACAGATGAAAGTCGAAAAATTAGAATATCGTCCAAAAGTTCATTTATTTCAGTAATTCAACTTTAAAGGTGAAAATAATATATTATATAGACTCATTACATGCAAAGTGAGATATGTGAAGCCTTTATTTGTTATAATTGTGATTATTATGGCTTACAGTTTATAAAAACCCCACATTCAAAATCTCAGAAAATTAGAATCTTACATAAAATCAATAAAAAAATGTTTTTAAATACAGAAATGTCAACCCTCTAGAAAGTACAATCATGTACTAAGTACTTGGTTTGGGCCCCTTTTGCATGAATTCTTGCCTCAATGCAGGGTGGCACGGATGCTATCAGTCTGTGGCACTGCTGAGGTGTTATGGAAGCCCAGGTTGCTTTGATAGAGGCCTTCAGCTCATCTGTATTATTGGGTCTGGTGTGTCTCATCTGCCTCTTGACAATAGTCCATAGTTTCTCTATTGGGTTCAGGTCAGGAGAGTTGTCTGGCCAATCAACACAGTAATACCATGGTCGGTCAACCAGTTACCTGTGTTTTTGGCACTGTGGAAAAAGTAATTCAGCATCTCCATAAAGCTTGTCAACAGACAGAAGCATGAAGTGCTCTAAAATCTCCTGGTAGACAGCTGTGGTGACTTTGGACTAGATAACACAGTGGACCAACACCATCAGATGACATGGTGCCTCAAATCATCACTGACTGTTGAAACTTGACAGTGGTCTTCAAGCCCCTTGGATTGTGTGCCTCTCCACTCTTCCTCTAGACTGTGGAACCTTGATTTCCAAATGAAACACAACATTTAATTTGGATCAGTGATGATTTGAGGTATCATGTCATCCGCTGCTGTTGGTCCACTGTGTTATCAAGTCCAAAGTCACCACAGCCATCTACCAGAAGATTTTAGAGCACTTCATGCTTCTGTTTGTTGACAAGCTTTATGGAGATGACAATTTCCATTTCCAGCTAGACTTGGCACCTGCCCACGGTACCATAAACCACTGGTAACTGGTTGACTGACCATGGTATTACTCTGCATGAATGGCCAGACAACTCTCCTGACCTGAACTCAATAGAGAAACTATGGACTAATGTCAAGAGGAAGATGATACACACCAGACCCAACAATACAGAGGAGCTGAAGGCCTCTATCAAAGCAACCTGGGCTTCCATAATACCTCCGCAGTGCCACAGGCTGATAGCATCCATGCCACACCGCATTGAGGCAAGAATTCATGCAAAAGGGGTCCAAACCAAGTACTTAGTACATGATTGTACTTTCTAGAGGGTTGACATTTCTGTATTTAAAAACCTTTTTTCATTGATTTTATGTCATATTCTAATTTTGTGAGATTTTGAATTTGGGGTTTTTATAAACTGTAAGCCATAATAATCACAATTCTAACAAATAAAAGCTTCACATATCTCACTTTGCATGTAATGAGTCTGTATAATATATTATTTTCACCTTTAAAGTTGAATTACTGAAATAAATGAACTTTATCATGATATTCTAATTTTTCTAGTTTTACCTGTATATGGAACTAGACACGAATGGACCGTGTCACTTGTCTGAGTATACATGGCCTTTCAGGAATCGGATAGATGTCCGATGCATGGCTGTCTATGCTAGGTTGTGCTGTAGTCCTTTCAACAAGTGGTTTTAGAGCCACGTCTGGTTCCCTTCTGGCAATAACCCATGGTGTAGCCTATGTGGAGCAGGAGTTACCCACTGATGGCGTGTGTGGTATATTGGTTAGGGTTACTTGAAGTTGCTTTTCTAATCATCTATGTCGTGTTTGTATAGCTTTATATTGAATGTGTGAGTAGTCTGGGTTAGGGTTTGTTGTTGGGGTGGTGTCTATTGGGCAGCGGTGTTGTGGGTAAACCCAATCAAGGTGATTATTTAATAGGTGTTAGGTTGTTCTTTGTGTCAAGGTAACCCACTGATGGTGACAAGGTCCAAGATCCATATTTTCTAGATTCATTGTCAGTAAGTGATATGCAGTCTCGTGTAAAAGTATGATGTTGTACTCTTGAGTCTAGCTGTTTGAATACTTTTGCTAAAGTAAAAATATGCTGTTCCTTTACAAAAAAGTTGTGTATCAGATTGTTGGAGCCATTTAGAGATTTTGTGTGTTTAATATATTTTAAGTAAATACATTTTTAGTTTATGGCAAATTATGATTTATGAATTAAGTGTAGGAAATATTAATCGTGTTTATTCATATGTATATTAATGCAGTTTGTGAATGTGGTGATTAGTATTGTGTGTCACCTGGGGTGTCGTGCTCTACCTTATAGGGGAGGGACTTTGCGTTCATTCAGGTTGGAAGGCAGAGAGCAAACAGTTTTTTGATCACGCTCGCACATTACTTCATATCATCTCACATTTAGAAGTATTTTTGTCTAGTAAGAACCCTGTCTTTTTTGGCCGCAAATCAGTGACATTGTTTTGAGTTTTTTTATGTTTTTTTTTAATTGGAAAGTCAACCGGAGTTTCGTTTAATAAATCACACTCAACATCAAATTAAACGATCTCCGTGCGTGCTTACAATAAGGACGTGTGTCAGACTTTCTCTGCCTAAAGGAACCAGAAGAGCAAACATTGGGTTTGCCGTTTCACAGATACAGATGTAAGTAGCTGGAAATGAAAGCTGAAATGTTGACGTCTTGTCTGATATTCATATTTTGGTGTTAAACATAAATGGTTCCAGTCTATAGCAAGAAGAAAGGAATTGGCCTAATTGTTGCATTACTTTTGGAGGGGACTGTATTTCAGGACCAATTTTGTTTAATTGAGCAAGTTCCAGCTTCCAGCTAATTGAAATGACAATTCCAGCCTCAGAAGATATTAGAGTATTCCATATGGGCAATGAAGAAAAGTATGTTCATTGAATATGTGGTCTGGGATGTGATTTGGCATGACCTATTGCATGAATCAATTAAATTGGAATATGATGGAAAAGCTCTTTTTTTTTTTAATGTAGTTCCAATCAAAGAGTGGAAGTTCCATATATTCTAGATGTATCAGGGATTTTTTGGTTTAACTTTTCAGGATTCTGGCTTCTAGCTCATGAAAATCCAAAATCCAGCATCTGAAAATATTAGAATATTCCATAAGGCCAATTTAAAAAAAAAGTATAATACAGAAATGTTGCACTTAAGATAAATATCTTTATTCATGTACTTGGTCTTTGATCTTATTTGGCATGCATTATTGCATTAATGTTGCATGGCATGATGATCTGTCTGTGGCAGTGCTGAGGTGTTATGGAAGCCCCGGTTGCTTTGATAGTGGCCTTCAGCTCGTCTGTATTGTTGGGTCTGGTGTGTCTCATGTTCATCTTGACAATTCTCCACAGATTCTCCAAGTACTTTGGGTCAGGAGAATTCTCTGGCCAATCCAGCACAGCGATACTATGGTCAGCTAACCAGTGATCTCTGCACTGTGGACAGGTGCCAAGTTTTCCCGGAAAGGGGTAATTTCCATCATCTTCATAAAGCTTGTCACCTGACCGAAGCATCTAGTGTTCTAAAATCTCCTGGTAGACGGCTGTGCTGAGTTTTGACTTGATAACACAGTGGACCGAACGCAGCAGATGACATGCTACCAGATGACATGCTACCAGACAATCCTCACTGATCCAAATGAGATGTTACATTTCATTTTGAAGTCAAATTCCCAAGGTCTGGAGGAACAGTGTTGAGGCACAACATCTAGTTTCAACAGTCGGTGACACCACCAAATGGTCCTGGATAACACACTGTTAACTCAGAGGTCAATCTACTCAGATCACCTAGAAATCAACAAGTTGCCCACTTCCCACCCCAAAGGCTGCATACCTCGGCCCTTCACCCATATGACGTCTTTGCTGCCTCCCTCCCTCCCTCCCTCCCTCCCTCCCTCCCTCCCTCCCTCCCTACCTTCCTTCCTTCCTTCCTTAACACCTAGCCTGATCCTATCAGACCTTAGTACTTCATTTCATTTGGACAGAAGGTGTCACTCACTCATTCACAAACATTAACTCAGCATCATTGTTCTCAGCCACTCCCTCTGTTCACTGACCGGACAGGTACAAATCTATCCAGAAAAAGGCCACAAATATATTGCAGATCCAGATTAACTACTGAAGGGAAGTGAAAATTGAGCAGAAGTGTATGCTTGTGTTTGGTGCTAGGCTACCAAACACAAGCAAGAACAGCCATCCAACAGCATTCTAGAGCCTGTATTTAGGTGGACACACCAACAGCAGCTAATCTCCTGGTAGATGGCTGTGTTGACTTGATAAGACATTGAACCAACGGCAGCAGATGAAACTGTGGCCCACAATCATCACTGGTCCAAATGAATTGTAACGTTTCATTTGGAAGTCTGTCAAAGTCCCAGGATGTGGAGGCAAAACATCCACGGTCAAGTTTTAAACAGTCAGTGGTCATCGTGGGTGTCATGTCATCTGCTGGTGTCGGTCCACTGTGTTTTCAGAAAGTGCCCCTGTTGCGGTGTGTACATTGAAATCCAGGATGCTGTCGGGTGATTTACTCGTCAGTTTGATTTACGGAGGGTTTAGTATCCATCCTTTGTTCTTGCTGGCGTTTGATAGCCTGGCACTGCCCGCCCGCCTGCCTGCCTACCTAGTTCTGCTCAATTTTCATTTCCCTTTAGTAGTCAGTCTGGGTCTGCGATATATCTGTGGCCTTTTTCTGGATAGATTTGTACCTCTCCCGTCAGCGAACAGAGGGAGTGGCTGAGAACAATGATGGTGAGGTTATGTTTGTGAATTGAGTGAGTCCAAACCTTCTGTACAAATACTAAGTATTTGTACAAGTACTAAGGTCTGGTAGGATCAGGCTAGGTGTTAGGTAGGGAGGCAACAAAGAAGTCAGATGGATGAAGGGCTGAGGTATGTAGCCTTTGGAGTGGGCAAGTTGTTGATCTGAGTAGATTGACCTCTGAGTTAACAGTGTTTTATCCAGGATCATTTGGTGGTGTCACTGACTGTTGAAACTAGATGTTGTGCCTCAACACTGTTCCTCCAGACCTTGGGAATTTGACTTCAAAATGAAATGTAACATCTCATTTGGATCAGTGAGGATTGTCTGGTAGCATGTCATCTGGTAGCATGTCATCTGCTGCGTTCGGTCCACTGTGTTATCAAGTCAAAACTCAGCACAGCCGTCTAGCAGAGGATTCTAGAGCACTTCACGCTTCTGTATGCTGAAGAGCTTTACGGAGATGGCGTTTCCCTTTTCCCAGTAAGACTTGACACCTGTCCACAGCACCAACACCTTAAACACTAGTAAGCGGTTGACCGACCATGGTTTCACTGTGCTGGATGGGCCAGACAAGTCTTCTGACCCGAGATCCATAGAGAATGTTTGGAGTATTGTCAAGATGAGATCCAACAATACACACGAGCTGAAGGCCACTATCGAAGCAACTGGGGCTTCTGTAACACCTCAGTAGTGCCACAGACTGATCAGTCTGCCATGCCACATTAATGCAACAATGAAGATTTCAGATCAAGTGGGTGAATGAACATACTGTAGGATGACAGTCTTTGTCAGGTGTCTTGAGATTGCAGAAAACAGTTTGAGTGAATATCTTTAGAAATGTGTATTGTTTTCCTTAACTTAGTCAATTTAGGGTCTCAATCGCATGTTGGTTCCATGGCTTAGTTTGTGTCCTTTGTCGGTTAGGGTAACTTTAACTAGTTTTTCTAGTTTATACTTAAAGTGTACACAGGCGGTTGTCAAGTTCAATCAAGGTGATGGCTTGTGATTGGCTGAGGGGTGTGGGTTTCCACAGGTCTTTCTCCATTTGGTATGTCTATATAAGGTTGTGGTTTGCGATTGGTGGAGGGGAGTCCACAGGTGAGGCTGATGGGCGGAGATTGGGTATAAAACTAAGCGGTTGCCAATGGCGCTGGGCCATTTGGCGCTCGTCCGGCGGCGTCGGCGGCCTAAGTCGGCACAAGTCGACTCTGAAAGACTCCGAACAGGGACGACACAGGGCCTGGGCCACCGCTCTTACGCCGGGTAAGTGCTCTCTTATCCTTAACCTTCCAGTTAACTTGTGAAAACACTGCCCTAATCTCTGGCTTTGTTCCTAGCTAGCCCTGGCCTTCCGTGCCTTCCGAGACTTGATCACACTAACGGTCTTCACCTGCTGCTAATCTTCCCACACGCACACTCAAACACACTGGCAAACTTCACTTCCATTCCATGCTGTGACTAACTCATTCAGTTAAACTTTCTTCTTGTTCTCTGCCCTCCAGGTCCTTTGGGTTTCTGTGGGAGCCCTGACCTCCATTACTGCAACGTCACAAACAAGTGCACTTTCTGTTCCAGGCACTTGTCTGCTAACACCCAAACTACCTAAGTTCCCTCACAATACACCGCTGTCTTGCCTCAAAAATGATTCCTCGACCATATATACGCCACACTGTCCAATTCCTTTCACACATAGAGGTGAGGTGGTGGTGATACGGGGCTACTATCACCCACAGTCTACTCCATTCTGTGACTCTACCTGATCTATTTAAATAAAACATTCTTGTTCTCTGCTGCGCGACAGCTCCTTTGCATCTCGGTGCTAATTCCCATCCTCTACTGCCAAGAGCCTGGGTGTCACACTGGACAACCCATTTCTCCAAAGGAGAGGACGTCCAAAAATGCCAGAAAAATGTCTTCCTGAATGCCGGAGCTCAACTGGTCTTCTCCCTACCCAAGTTCTCTCACACTACACCGCTCCCTTAAATGTTTTACATCTGTCAAAGACATAAATAAACTTCAAGGTCAATTCATCCGTGGCGTCTGTCTTTTATTTGAACATTGGATGTGAGCAAAGAACCAGTTGTCTGAACGAGAAGTTCAAGTCAAGATACATATATTGAAGTTGGAGTACATGGTCTCAACAATAAGTCCATTACTTCTGGACATTGTCAGATAGGTGGAAAACCAGTATGGATTTAGCCTGGTCCTTGGTGAGATGAATCTCTGAAGATGCTATGAGCTCTCCTGAGGCACTATCTATTGTAGACATCCTCACGAGAGACAAGAAGGAGACATCCATCCAAAGCCTGGCAAATCACAGCGAGATGCCGTAGCTTAGGACGCTCAATGGTGCATAAATTAAAATTAATCCACATATTTTCCGCAACATTGTTCTTGCTAAGGAAGTACAGCCTCTGTTAGGCCTTCTTCAGAAGTGCCTTAGTGTTTCTTATCCGGACAAAATCTAGAAAGGAGTAAAGCTGCCCCACCAGATGAAGATGAGCTCAATGACAGGACATGTGTGGTCCAAAATAATTCTGTTAAGTACTTACGAAATACATCCATGACATGCTAAGACGTCATAGATAGTGAGTTCAAATCCTCTTCTGAGACCTCAGAAGGTTCAAGT
>CM049418.1:1420000-1422500 GCA_026929865.2 Hyperoplus lanceolatus | reverse complement strand
CTTTCGGCTCCTACATTCACATACTAGACCGCTTCTCACAACACAGAAGGTGCCGTGTGAATTGGCTACTGGTCCCTGAATTGTTTTTAAATTAATAAATTAATAAAAAGGTCAGGAGCCCTGCTATAATGATTCATGTATTTTTCACTGTAAATAGGATACATTAAATCTTACCGGTTAATAACCCTCAATTCTTGTGGTTAACCGGTTAAAGAAAAAATACCAAATGGCCATACCTACCTACCTACCTACCTACCTACCTACCTACCTACCTACCTACTCACTAACTCTGCAGCTAAACAGAGTGCTTTAGGAAAAATAGAAAGTTTCCAACAACTATTACAAAATTCAACAATGAAAACAAACAGCACCATTCTTATTCTTTAACTCATTCTGTATTGTACCAGTTCAACAAGCTTCATCATCTTCAAAATCACTAGATAACTGTGATGGAAGTTCTGTTAAGGTTGGAGGTCAACTCAGGTGGAAGAATATTTCAGGAGACTTGAATGAATTATGAAGCAATATTTATCACAGACTTGGCCAAGGAGAACCGGACTGCAACTCTCCTGACTTGCACTTCAATTCTGCCAGACTCATGCTTAGAGCTGTGTTTTAACCTCGCGCTATCTCTACCACCTCCCCGGCTCGGGCACCAAGCGGACCAATGCTTTGGTTCAGAGCTGAACACTGTGAACCATAACCTTCTGGAGTCTTAGGAGATGAGACTTTATCTATACAGCTGACCTTAAGTGTCTCCTAACAGGCTCCAAGGCTGACCTAGAGTCTGACAGACAAACACACAAGACAGGCATATATGGCCTATTAATATTACAACTAACCCACTAGACCCAAAATTCCCTCACAGTAACAAGCTTATTTTATTTTTTGTTTGGTAAAATAATAACTAATAAGTTCCACAAACATTTCTTAGCTTGACCTACTGTCTGCATGTGTAGGGTCAGTGAACACAACTTACCTAGCCTCCTATTTCCAACCATGTGCCTGTTAGTAGTGTTACCCAAAGCTCACACAAACAGAGAGTGGAAGGGCTGAGCCAGTGATCAGGCAGAGAGAGAGAGAGACTCACACAGCTGTACTGCATTCACTGATCAGCCTGTCTTCTGATTGGATGAGGAGAAACACCACTCCAGCTCACCTGTAGCGAAAAGAAGGAAGTAAGTAAGTAAGTAAGTAAGTAAGTAAGTAAGTAAGTAGGTAGATAAGTAAGTGAGTGAGTGAGTGAGTGAGTGAGTGAGTGAGTGAGTGAGTGAGTAAAATGTCCCTGACTTTAAAATCACACACTCTTTCTTTTTACTACACTACATACTAAAGTACAGAAGGGTTTTAGTCTTTTTACTACACTACATACTAAAGTACAGAAGAGTTTTAGTCTTTTTACTACACTACATACTAAAGTACAGAAGAGTTTTAGTCTTTTTACTACACTACATACTAAAGTACAGAAGAGTTTTAGTCTTTTTACTACACTACATACCAAAGTACAGAAGAGTTTTAGGGCCACAGACAGGAGAGAGAAATACAATCAAATAAGGAAGTTTTTCTTTTCCATTTCTCAAGAAATGTCACAAATAAGGACAAATACTCCAAAATGCTTTTGGAGTTAGTGGGGCATTTATGTATTTTGAGCATACTACTCTAATTGACATGCATGTATTGGGACATCCTAAAGATTTTTTCTGGCGTACTAAATAGTAGGGAAGTACGGGGATTGGAGGGGACAATTAATCAAGTTCATGTTGAATCCAGCTAAATAGGTCAACAGTGCCATCTCCTGTTGTAAGTGTGTAAATGCACCTTAAGGGACCATGGGGTCATTAGGGGCATGGATCCTGGGGCCTATTGCACAAAACCAAGATAAGGGATTAACCAAGGTTGCGTTCCGAATCTCATACTCTTTCTTTTTTCTATTCTACATACTACATCTGACGATAAAAAGAATCTAGTTAGGATGCAGTAGGCATACTATTGGGACGTACTTTACTTTCTTAATTCATCATAACATTGCGCCTTGATCTTGCCTCTTGCTTTCATATCCGTCTCATCCCCGTTTGTTTTCATAACATGGACCTATAGGCTTCGTCGATGTTACGTCACTTCACGTGCGCACTGGATTGTGGGTCAGAATCGCCCAAATAGGATGCACTTTTCAACACTAACAATCTTGGCCGCATGAAGTAGGACATCCGGGTATTCTAACCATCCAAAATCTGGCCACAAGAATCGGGACATCCTAAATCTTTTTTCTACCATACTATATAGTAGAAAGTATGCCATTCGGAACGCAGCCCAAGCCCCAACCTCAGCAATTTTTACCAGCATCCAATAAGGAAGTGAACACAACTGTAGTAACCACAAAGTGCCACTGGAAGCAGAAGACAGCCATCTCTCATTGACTCCCTTGTTAGACAGGCCATTTTCACAGCATTATTAAACCTATTTACAGCCTGGTCCACAAAACCATTTTACTCTGTATGTT
>CM049418.1:1415000-1417500 GCA_026929865.2 Hyperoplus lanceolatus | reverse complement strand
ACAGAACGTGTTGTACTCAGATTTAAGCTATTAATGTGCGCTGTCCTTTCTAAATAAAGAAATATAAATATATATATATATATATGCATGTTAATTCTCAAATGGCCTCACCTGTTCAGCATTCAATCAGCCGTTTGTCCGGTCGTCGCCAAATCGTCAACTTTTCAACGGTTTTCCTTCACGTTAAAACACACACACACACACACACACACACACACACACACACACACACACACACACACACACACACACACACACACACACACACACACACACGTTCACTGCTACATTTAAAACGTTTCGAACTCACTGAGAGCAACCGAGGAAAAATCTTTAGTTAGTAATTCCATAGTTTCTTCCCACAAACTTTCCAGTTAAAATCCAAACGGCCGCGTGCCTCCCGCCTCGCGCACTTCATCCGAGCAGGGTGACGTATTTCCCTTTAATGCATGTCAAACTCATTTTCACAAAGGGCCGAATTACGACATGATAATCACACGAAGGGCCAGACATGTCGCTGCCTTCTTTTTATTCCAAAAATCAAACAACATATCTAGGTATATAACCTGCGTACATACAGGGCATAGGCTAGGTTTCGTTTACATATTTTGGGGGACAAATTATAGGTGGGGGGCATGGGGGTGCTCCCCCAGAAATCTTTGTGCGTCAAACACTTAATTTCCTGTATTCTGGTAGATGTTTCTGTTTTCTGTGCCTTTTCTGCATCAATTTATTGAGGAAATGTCTTTATTTTTCTAAAGGAAAAGACAACATTCAGGTTCCTGGTGAAACCATTATAAGGACTATAATGCAGTAAGGCTCTCAGGCATTCTGAATTGAGCGACAATACGTTTTCTCTTGGATTTTTCAAACTTTCTGCACATTCAAAACATATCACGTTTTTTTATTTTATTTTTGAATCATGACCCAGCACCAGTGTTAACTATTTATGACACTTTACATTGGTAATGAAATGCAAAGCCACCATTGGAAACGAAAGGGGTGGGCTATCAGCGGCTATCTAACGTTAGCTAGTGAGCTATATTGTAACTTGAGGCAAAAGTTAGAAACCAGATAATGTTAGCATTCATCCTTAGACAGTTGACACAATCAATCATCATATTAGCATGCTATTTAGCCACATAGATTGGCCTGTTTACAGCCATTAGAAAACTGACATCTTTTCTTCAATGCAAGTTCATCAATTCATGGCTTAAAATCCTGAGCTGTGGAACTTTCAGCAGACCGCGGTGAAAATTCACAGTTACCATTCACACACTCATAGCAGGCTAACTATCGACATTCACACGAGGCAAGGTGGGTGAAGTGTCTTGCCCAAGGACACAACAACTATGACACAGGTGGCAGGGCGGGGATCGAACCTCCAACCCTTTGATCATCGGCCGACCCGCTCTACCACCTGAGCCACAGTCGCCCAAAAAAAATAAGTGTATTAATTGTTGACAATGTGTATTTGTTGTGTTAATTGATAATTGAATAATTAGATGGCAGGGGGTGTGGTTTGTGCCACCTATTAATTGCGCGGTAGGATGGCAGCCGGTGAGTCCAGCCAAGTCACAACCTGGAGCAGAAGCTGTGGTTACATGTAGGTTGCGTTCCGAATCGCATACTCTTTCTTTTTTCTATTCTGCATACTACATCCGACGATAAAAATAATCTAGTTAGGATGCAGTAGGCATACTATTGGGACATACTTTACTCTCTTATTTCATCATAACATTGCACCTTGATCTTGCCTCTTGCTTTTATATCCGTCTCATCCCCGTTTGTTTTCATATGGAGGCTTCGTCGATGTGACGTCACTTCACGTGCGCACTGGATTGTGGGTCAGAATCGCCCGAATAGGATGCACTTTTCAACACTAACAATCTTGGCCGCATGAAGTAGGACATCCGGGTACTTCTAACCATCCGAAATCTGGTCACAAGAATCGGGACATCCTAAATCTTTTTTCTACCAAACTATATAGTAGAAAGTATGCGATTCGGAACGCAACCAGTATATAGACACAGTATATATAGTGTATAGATAAATAGTATTGCAAACCACACACATACACACACACACACACCATTCATAAAAGTCAGAACACATTTTGCCTATAACATTTTCCCCGTCATACATCATGATATAATGTTATGTCTACGTGTTAACTGTATGTGTTTTTCAAATTACAATGTTTCACTGAGTGTTTAGTTGATGTATTTGAGAATGTTTAAGTATTCTGTCCCTTAAAACCAGCAGACAAACTTCAATAAAGGTTCTGATTTGTCTGTCTGTCTGTCTGTCTGTCTGTCTGTCTGTCTGTCTGTCTGTGTGCGTGTGTGCGTGTGTGTGTGTGTATACACAGCTCTGGAAAATTTTAGAAGACCACTCCAAATGTTCAGTGTCTCTGGTATTACTATTTCTAGGCATATGTTTGAGTAGAATGAACATTTTGGTTTTATAATATAAACTACTGACAACATTTCTACCAAAC
>CM049418.1:1395000-1397500 GCA_026929865.2 Hyperoplus lanceolatus | reverse complement strand
TGTTCTTATTGGCTGTTGGGACTGTCCATTCACTTTGGCACGACTTTGTTGGTGTAGAGCGTGTCAGGGAGGGACCATAGGGGAGGGACCAAAGAGAACAAGTGGAGCGGTTGAGGTATTTGGATTGAAATCTCTATCCCAACTGCCATTTTCTCCCCAAATCCTCCACCCCAGCTTTAACATATAAAGTGATTTCTACCTTCCTGATAAACAGGATGTCCTGTCGAGAGCATCGCTCCTCCTTCAGCTGCAACACGGACACATCAAACGTTACACTGTGGAGAGAGAGACAGACAGACAGACAGACAGACTGGTAAATGGACTTGTATAGCGCTATATCTCCGTTTATCACAGACTCAAAGCGCTTTACATTGTTTTTTGTACACATTCACCCAGTCACACACACATTCATACACCGATAGCAGCAGCTACCACACAGGGTAGGCTTAGCACTAGGGTGCTAAGTTAACTAAGCTAACTATCGGGAGCAATTCGGGGTTCAGTGTCTTGCCAGGGACACTTCGACATGTGGCGGGGAAACGGGGGATCGAACCTCCGACCCTGCACACCAGAGGCGAACTTCCTACCCACTTCGCCACTGCCGCCCATAACAGACAGACAGACAGACAGACAGACAGACAGACAGACAGACAGACAGACAGACAGACAGACAGACAGACAGACAGACACACACACACACACACACACACACACACACACACACACACACAGGTAAGATGTCAATTATTGTTCTTTGAAAAAATTAATTTCTAAAAAGCTTGGATCATATGGGTGCAGTAAAAATGTTCTGCCACAAGATGGAGCCAGTTCACCTCACTATTGATCTATTACCCCTGTGTTCCAGTCCCCATCCTTCCCTCTGTGTGTGTGTGTGTGTGTGTGTGTGTGTGTGTGTGTGTGTGTGTGTGTGTGTGTGTGTGTGTGTGTGTGTGTGTGTGTGTGTGTGTGCGTGTGTGTGTTCCAGTCCCCATCCTTCCCTCTGTATGTGGGTGGGTGTGTGTGTGTGTGTGTGTGTGTGTGTGTGTGTGTGTGTGTGTGTGTGTCCGTCCCCTCCTTCCCTCTCTGTGTGTGTGTGTGTGTGTGTGTGTGTGTGTGTGTGTGTGTGTGTGTGTGTGTGTGTGTGTGTGTGTGTTCCTGTCTCCATCCTTCCCTGCTATTTAGTTTGGTAGAAACAGATTCAGTTTGTCCCAATACATGATGTCAGATGCAGCATGCTGAAAAATACCCAGATGTCCTACTACATCCGGTGGAGATTTTTAGTGTTGAAACCAGCAGCTTTATGGAGGTTCTGACCCACAATCCACTGCAGCAGAAGTTACATCACATGGACTGAGCCTCCCAGTGAAAAAAAAGTGTGTGTGTGTGTGTACTTGTATTACTACTTTTGTGAGAACCAATTTGAGTTTAAGACCTTAGGAGTGAGGACATTTTGTCTGGTTCTCACTTTGGGACAGGCCTTTAAAGGGCTGTTTGAGGGTTAACACTAGGTTTTAAGGTTCAGGTATGAATTAGGTTTATGTTAGGGTTAGTGTAAGGGTTGAGGTTAGGCATTTAGTTTGGATGGTTAGGGTTAGGGTAAGGGGCTAGGGAATGCATTATGTCAATGAATGTCCTCACAAGTATAGCTGTACAAACGAGTGTGTTCAGCATGCGTGCAGTCTGATCTCTGGTGTGTGTGTGTGTGCGTGTCTCTCTCTCTCTCTGTCTGCGGGTGTGCGTGTGTGCATGCGTGCATTCGGTACGTGTGTGTGTGTGTGTGTGTGTGTGTGTCTCTCTCTCTCTCTCTCTCTCTCTCTCTCTCTCTCTCTCTGTGTCTGCGTGCATGCATTCGGTACGTGTGTGCGTGTGTGTGTGTGTCTCTCTCTCTCTCTCTCTCTCTCTCTCTCTCTCTCTGTCTCTGTCTCTCTCTCTCTCTCTCTCTGTCTCTCTCTGCATGCGTGCGTGCATTCGCCGTGTGCGTGCGTTGTGTGTTAACTTACCTCACACCACTGAGCTTGGCTGCGTTTCTCTGCCTGTCCATCAGACGGGTGAGGATATTCAGCACCAGAAGTCTGATCTCTGGTCTCTCTCTCTCTCTCTCTCCCTCCCTCCCTCCCTCTCTCTCTCTCCCTCCCTCCCTTTCTCCCTCTCTCTCTCTTACCTCACACCACTGAGCTTGGCTGCGTTTCTCTGCCTGTCCATCAGACGGGTGAGGATGTTCAGCACTAACAGTCTGATCTCTGGCTCCTCCATCAGGGTGAAACACAGTAGAGGCTCCAGGAAGGAAGAGGGGAGAGCAGTCAGGAGGTTACTGCTCTCATAGCCAGAGGAGACCTGCAGACAGACAGGTAGACAGACAGGCAGGTAGACAGACAGACAGGCAGGCAGGCAGGCAGGCAGGCAGACAGACAGACAGGCAGGTAGACAGACAGGCAGGTAGACAGACAGACAGACAGACAGACAGACAGATAGACAGGCAGACAGACAGACAGACAGACAG
>CM049418.1:1367500-1370000 GCA_026929865.2 Hyperoplus lanceolatus | reverse complement strand
AAATAAAGCATGGAACGGCCTTATATGTTTTTATATATAGTGGGCGTCCTGGGGAAATGCACCTGTTGGAAGACCAAGAAGAAGAAGAAGTACTATAGAATAAATAACTAAATACATCTTCACCTCATCACTTCATATTGTAGGAAAGACTTGAGGCAGTGGTGGATGAAGCCATCTTTAAGTGACTATAGCTTCTTGTCCTTGAAGGCCACCGTAGCTTCTGTAAATTCTCCTCTAAAGGGAGGGGTTAGCAAGGGAGCGCTGGCATCTACAATCTCACCACTAGATGATGATAATAAATAGTACTACCCCATTTCATCTTTGTCTCTCCACTCTATCAAATACAGCTTGAAAATGGGGCTGCTCCGGTGGTGTAGTGGATAGAGCGCGTACCGTATTGGCTCCGGCCTTCGTTGCAGTGGTCGTGGGTTCAAATCCGACCCGCGGACCTTTACTGCAAGTCATCCCCCCCTCTCTCTGTCTGTCTGTCTCCCCATTTCAACTCTGCACTGTCTAATAAAGCTTTAAAATACCAAAAAAAACAACAACAACAAAACAGCTTGAAAAATGCCCCAAATCTTTCCTTTAATTACATAAATAATATTCTGATAAATATTACACACTGTATCTTTAAAATGTCACCCTGTCCCCTCCTATGAACAGCCCACTTAGCTCCTCCTCTAAGTGGGCGGGGCCTATTAGCATATGAGCGCTAGTGTCTTGAGCTAACGTTTTCCACCAGGGTAGTCGACTGGCCTGCAGTGTTGCATTGTGGGAGTCTCGAGCTCTGGCGGCGACCGGACCGGACGGACTCAGGAAGGAGTCGGCCACGGAGTCTGTGATGTCACAGAGGGGAGGGGCTTCTGTGGACCAATCAAACGAGAGGGTGAGAATATTGGAGAAGGAATTGTGTCTGTGTGTTTGTGTCTGCAGCTGTGTCTCAATCGAGGGGCTGCATCCTTCTAAGGACGCGGTCTCCGCGCTCTATGAAGGCTATAGCCCGTGAAGGTCGAACGAGCCTTGTTAAATGAGACGGTCTCCGCAGGTCTCCGTTTACGAACATTTCCGGTTTGCGTAACAAGCCGTTATCTTGCGTGACGACTCGCCGCTCCTGTGCTGCCTAGCAACCCTGATTGCTGCCAACGGAAACAGCCCTGTCAACGGAGGAAAAAAGAAAAAGAAGTTGCCTACCAGACGAAAAGAAAAAAAAGTAAAATAAAAAATAAAAGAAAGTACAAGAAAAAAGAAAGGAAGATAAAGTTAAGAAGATGGAGCAACACGTTGCCGTTTTGTTATTTTCTATTTTATTTTACGCCATCTCTGAAAGAACCGCAATGAATCATGGGATATGTTGGGCCGCGAAGGATACATCTGTCGGACCCTTCAAAACTGTGAAACGAAGGCTGCATTTCTCGGCCGCATATGAAGGAGCCTTCCAAACGGGACAAGCCTTTGCGCGCCGCTATGACGCAATCGGTCTTCAAATGCAGCCTTCGTAGGCTGCGGACCCTCGATTGAGACACAGCCAGAGTGTGTGAGTCTGTATTGTCACAAAGGGGAGGGGCTTTAAAGAAAATAAAGTTACACATTTACATAACACAACATACCTACAGTAAAACGTACTAATAAAAAGTAAGTAAAGTAAAAAGTACTATTAAGCTAAAATATACAATAAAAACACAGCAGAGCAACAATCAGACAACAGCAGACAATAACATGAACAGGTTAATGGTAATGTAGACAGCTCTGGTTATCAATGAGACATTTCTTTAACTGGCATTTAAATGACCTATATGTGTTCAGATTTCTGATGGCTCTGGGGGTGAGGGTCCACTCAGTAGCTGCACGAACAGAGAAAGAAGTTTGGCCAAATACACTCTCCCTAAAAGGAATGATACAATCTCCCCTCGCTGAAGCTCGAGTTCTGCTGTCTGTCTGTCTGTCTGTCTGTCTGTCTGCCTGTCTGTCTGTCTGTCTGTCTGTCTGTCTGTCTGTCTGTCTGTCTGTCTGTACCTCTGAGCAGTTCCAGCTGTGTGTGTGAGTGAGTGAGTGAGTGAGTGAGTGAGTGAGTGAGTGAGTGAGTGAGTGTCTGTCTGTCTGTCTGTACCTCTGAGCAGTTCCAGCTGTGAGTGAGTGAGTGAGTGAGTGAGTGAGTGAGTGAGTGAGTGAGTGTCTGTCTGTCTGTGTGTCTGTCTGTCTGTCCCTCTGAGCAGTTCCAGCTGTGTGTGTGAGTGAGTGAGTGAGTGAGTGAGTGAGTGATTGAGTGAGTGTGTGAGTGTGTGAGTAAGTGAGTGAGTGAGTCTGTCTGTCTGTCTGTCTGTCTGTCTGTCCCTCTGAGCAGTTCCAGCTGTGTGTGTGAGTGAGTGAGTGAGTGAGTGAGTGTGTGAGTGTGTGAGTGAGTGAGTGAGTGTGTGAGTGAGTGAGTCTGTCTGTCTGTCTGTCTGTCTGTCTGTACCTCTGAGCAGGTCCACTTGTGTGTGTGTGTGAGCGAGCAGCGCGT
>CM049418.1:1355000-1357500 GCA_026929865.2 Hyperoplus lanceolatus | reverse complement strand
CACATACACACACACAGGGAGAGAGACACATACACACACACAGGGAGAGAGACACATACACACACACACACACACACACACGGAGACAGACACACACACACACAGCGACGCACCATGAGCTGTGAGACCGGTGTAAGAGCGAAGCAGCCAACCGACAGAGTCAAACACCTTCCTGAAGAGAGACACAGTCTGACACACACACACACACACACACGGACAGACAGACACAGACACAGACACACACACACACACACACACGGACGGACAGACAGACAGACAGACAGACAGACAGACAGACAGACAGACAGACAGACAGACAGACAGACACACACACAATTAGATTTACCCTTAAATACCAACAGTTTAAAGGCGCTACGAGGAACTTTTAAATATCTCTGAAACAGTCTAATTTTTCCTCTGATGATCATAAATGACATGTAACAGCAAACGAGACCATCAGTGCAAAAGAATGCTATTTTTATATAGTTTTTCTTAATGCCTTTGTCATGGGTATACGCTCACCCAGGAACAACAGCTGGCGTGGTTAATAAACACTACCGCTTTTGTCCAAAGGAGGCGCTAGAATTAACATAGATTTTGAAGATAAATTCTGCTTCTGCTGTACCTCTGCTCGCCTCATCAGCCGAGCGGCCAATGACAGGAGGGCGTCGATGACTGACGGCAGGAACAGCCTATGAAACGCCTCGGAATGTTTACCAGGGTCCGCCCCCACACAGCAGGAACTGGACACACAGACAGACAGGTAAACAGACACACACTAATTTAAAATATTTTAACAATAATGGACACTTAAAGCTGCAGTGTGTAGAATTTTGGGTTTTATTTCCTAGCAGATCTTGTAGAAAGTAATTATAACATCCATAAGTACATTTAATTTAGTGCATAATTGCTGAATTATTATTTTTTTAATTATTATTTTTTCCCTTACAAAGGGTCAGCCACTCGCTCTGTTCGCTGATTGGACGGCTGTAGATTAGCCGGAGAAAACTGAGAAATGCACTGCACACCCAGACTGACTACTGAAGGGAAAATTCAATTTGTCCGGAAGTAGGTAGGCAGGCGGAGCCAGGCTACTGAAACAGACCTATAGGCCGCAATTGTGCTTAACCCATTGATGACTATGGCAATCTAGGATGCATGTCCCTAATGCCTGAGGGTTTTCTGAAAAAATACTACGAATTGTCTACCAAAACCTTAATATCTAAGCCTGTGTAGCACATAGAAACATGAAATAAAATACATTTAAAAGTTAAGGTTCACAGGTTTTATTTAAACACGCTCCCTTAGCGCTTACAAACCAACAAATATTTCTAAAAATCATCAAAATTAGATGGGGGAGAAAAAAATAAAAAATTAAATAAATTAAAATATTTAAAAATAATGTGCTAAATGAGGTTATAATCCTGCTTCCTTTAAGCATGGATAGTAGTGACTGACAGTTTATTCAGTTTATTCCAAACTGAGAACCGAACCGTGACGTTAGCGTACCGTTACACCCCTATAAAAAGGTAGAGGGTTACCTGGTGAGCTGTGCGAGCGTTGCCATGGCGGCGCTGCAGTTGCCCCGTTGCATTGTGGGACATTGAGTCAGAGCGACGACACAGAGACTCAACACTCCGCTCCGATACAGACGAGACTTCAGACCGACGAGGGAACGGCTGTCAGACTGACAGGCCGCCGAGTTCAACACCTCTGAAAGATATGGAGGAGGTGAGACAGATAGACAGACAGACAGACAGACAGATAGACAGACAGACAGAGAGACAGATAGACAGACGGATAGATAGATAGATAGATAGATAGACAGACAGACAGACAGACAGACAGAGGGAGGGATGGACAGACAGACAGACAGACAGACAGAGAGGGAGGGATGGACAGATAGACAGACAGACAGACAGACAGACAGAGAGAGGGAGGGATGGACAGACAGACAGACAGACAGACAGACAGACAGATAGATAGATAGATAGGTAAAACCCTTTCAAAGGAGAGAACAAATCTGGTTTGTTGTCAAAATCAGTGAATATCTCCTCATGATCCACTACTTGTCTGTGTGTGCGCTGGTGTTAACACACAGCCTAGGCTCTGTAAACGGGCATGTTGCTAGCTACGGTGGCCCCCCTTTGTTTACATGCCAGTCTACAGAGCCTAGGCTGTGTATTAACACTGGATGTTACAGTGCTCACACACAGTACAGACAGGTAGCGGATCATGAGGAGATATTCACTGATTTTGACAAAAAGCGTTCTCCAGAATCACTGACTCCACCTTGTACAGAAAGATGGGAATGTTGTGAGTCAGATAGACAGGAAAAAGGTGTCTCACTGTTTAAGACTTGGTTTAGACAGACAGACAGACAGACAGACAGACAGGCAGGCAGACAGACAGACAGGTAGACAGACAGGAAAAGGCATCTCACTGTTTAAAGGCCAGGACACACCGGCCAGATAATCGCCGTCGTAGTGTCGGTAGGGGG
>CM049418.1:1347500-1350000 GCA_026929865.2 Hyperoplus lanceolatus | reverse complement strand
TTTTAGAAAGCATAATTATCGTTCTCCTCAGCTGATCACGTGAGTTTCGTCATATTAACGGAAGCCTGCTGCGTTCATAGTAACGTTATACCGAAACACTAACGGTAATAAAGGGGTGTTAATCGGTGCAGCAGCTGCAGCAGCGCCCCTCTCGCTCTCGCTCTCTAGTGCGCATGCGTGATGAGAAACACACTCTCTCTCTCACGCACACACACACACACACACGATCCACCGGCAGCAAGAGAGAGAGAGAGAGAGAGAGAGAGAGAGAGAGAGAGAGAGAGAGAGAGAGAGAGAGAGAAAGAGAGAGAGAGAGAGAGAGATACACACACACAGTGGGCGCCACACACAAACACACACTCACTGGGGCTGCTTGGATGGATGCTATGGCGTGTGAACTTCACGGTAACGGGACTTAAAAACCGGGACCAGCCGTATAGCCGTTGGTGATGACGTGATGTGATGCGATGTGAGAAACGTAAGGAACGTAAGAACAGCATCAAGCAAGCAGCAGCAGCAGCGTTTGGTTTATCGGCTCCAGTGAGAGCGGAAAACTGGGGATCGCTAAGCCGACGAAGATGCACCATTTATCGGGTAGTGTGTGAGCGAATGATCGGTGGAGGTTGGAGGGGGTGCCTATATCCGCTTGGCTGTATCCGATCTGATGTAGACTAAAACCCCGCAAGGATGGACCGTGGGTAGGGAGGGAGCACGAGAGCGACCGTTCGTTGGTACAGTACAGCCGTTATAACGGAGGAGAGGAAAGAGAGAGAGAGAGAGCGAGAGAGAGAGAGAGAGAGAAGGCGAGAAGATGAATCCAGGAGATGGGAATGGGGAAACAGCAGGCCCGGACGGCCTCGCCACGGCAGGTTGGTTGGTAGGGTGTGTGTGTGTGTGTGTGTGTGTGTGTGTGTGTGTGTGTGTGTGTGTGTGTGTGTGTGTGTGTGTGTGTGTGTAGTGGGAGATGCTGTCGCCATGATGCGTCCACATCCGCCCATTGACTCACAGTGTGTAGTAATGTGTGTGTGTTTATTAGTGTGTGTGTGTGTGTATCAGCATCCCTCCATCCAATGGCTTAGAGGGAGTGTGTGAATGAATTTGTGCATTAGTATGTCAGTGATGTGTGTGTGTGTGTGTGTGTGTGTGTGTGTGTGTGTGTGTGTGTGTGTGTGTGTGTGTGTGTGTGTGTGAAAGAGAGAGAGAGAGAGAGTGGAAGGGTCCCCACCAAGGAGGATTGTGGGAAGGCCTGCTTGGTTATTGAACACATTGGTGTGTGTGTGTGTGTGTGTGTGTGTGTGTGTGTGTGTGTGTGTGTGTGTGTGTGTGTGTGTGTGTGTGTGTGTGTGTGTGTGTGTCGCGCGTGTGTGTGTGTGTGTGCGCGTGTGCATTGTAATATAAGCTGTCCCATTCATTGCAATGCTACTGTAGTATTATTACCGCCCTGTAATGCTGCGCTCTGATTGGCCAGCCGGTGACCATAAGGGACATGGCAGTGGGTTCAATTACACATTCCATTTTGAACTTCAAACACTCAATTTCATGCATGCTCGTGACTATTTATGCCCCAATTTGTTCCATTCTTGGATCAATTTATGGTGAAAATGTTGTGATTTCTGTAAAGGGAAAAGGCACTATATTAGGTTACTGTAGGGTGACACAAACAATATCTTAAAGGTGCAGTCAGTGATTCTGGAGAACGCTTTTTGTCAAAATCACTTTTTGGTCAAAATCAGTGAATATCTCCTCATGTGTCTGTGTGTGTGTGTCTGTGTGTGTCTGTCTGTCTGTGTGTGTGTGTGTGTGTGTGTCTGTGTGTGTGTGTGTGTGTGTGTGTGTGTGTGTGTGTGTGTGTGTGTCTGAGTGTGTCTGTCTGTCTGTGTGTGTGTCTGTGTGTGTGATAAAATATGCTATACATTTAAAGGTGTAGTCAGTGATTCTGGAGAACGCTTGTTGTCAAAATCAGTGAATATCTCCTCATGATCCACTACCTGTCTGTACTGTGTGTGCACTGGAAAAAAATCCATTGTTAATACACAGCCTAGGCTCTGTAAACTTGTATGTAAACAAAGGGGGGCCCAGCATAGCTTTAGCAGCATGCCCATTTACAGAGCCTAGGCTGTGTATTAACACTAGATTATTTCTCAGCACACACACAGTACAGACAGGTAGCGGATCACGAGGAGATATTCACTGATTTTGACAACAAGCGTTCTCCAGAATCACTGACTGCACCTTTAATTCAAGGCAACAGATGTGTTGTTAAATTATTTTACCAATATTCTGACGTTCCATTTCAGCCTAGACTCTGTAAACTGGTGTGTAAACAAAGGGGGGCCCACCGTAGCTATAGCAACATGCCTATTTACAGAGCCTAGGCTGTGTATTAGCCCTGGAACACAGTCCCCCAAAAAAATGTCCACTAATATTTTGCGGTTCCATTTAAGCCTCGTTTTCCATTGCAACATTTTAGACGCGTTAGAATCGTCTTACAGCGATGCAG
>CM049418.1:1322500-1325000 GCA_026929865.2 Hyperoplus lanceolatus | reverse complement strand
AAACAAACTAAAACAGTTATAGGCCTACTTCACCAGTCAATCAGATCATCCTAGCCTGAGAAAAGGCAGAAAGAGTGTTTTATGGTCTCACTGTCTAACCCTACAGTTTCCTTCTTGTGACATCACAGTAAGGGTTAGGATTAACAGGACAGCTGGGCCAAGGGAAGACTGAGGGAAGAAAAACCTCATTCATTCTATTATAATAGTGATTTCATAATGATAGAACGCTGGTTCCGTATGGGTGAAGTATTCCTTTAACTTCAACTACAATTTCAACATAAAGTCAAAATGTTGAATAAATTTGACATTTCCAGACTGCTGTAAAGTTGTAACGATACACTGTGATAATGGTGACGCTGATTTAGAAAAGGGTTTATTGCTTACGGTAGAAAAAATAGTCCTAACTCTTAAAGCTGCAGTGTGTAGAATTTTGGGTTTTATTTCCTAGCAGATTTTGTAGAAAGTAATTATAATATCAATAAGTACATTTAATTTAGTGCATAATTGCTGAAAAAAATGTTTTGAATTATTTTTTTTCCCTTAGAAAGGGTCTCATATATGTCCATATTTCTGCATATTTTGGACCAAGGCCTAGTGCCGCCATCTTGAAAGTGTCATAGTTGGAATGTCATCAGGTGCATTGTTTAAAATGTAGAATTGTTCTTGTCCTTGAAGGCCACTGTAGCTTCTGTTATTATTCTAAAGGGGTGGGGTTACCCAGGGAGCGTTGCATTCTAGAACTTTGTAGAACTTTCTTGATGATGTCATATTACACAGTGCACCTTTAATGCATCTTAAATGTTTTATTATTATTGTACCCCTCTCCTCCCCTCAGCTGTCTGTGTGGATGGAGGGTCTCCAGAAGCAGCTGTCCTCAGATCTGTGTGTGTGTCCGGACTCTGTGGAGGCCTTACAGACACTCATCAGCCAACAGCAGCAACAGCAGGCTAACACACAGGTAAGACACACACACACACACACACACACACACACACAGGTAACACACACACACACACACACACACACACAGGTAACACACACACACACACAGACTAACACACACACGCAGACAGGTAACACACACACAGTTAACACACACGCACACACACACAGGTAACACACACACACACATACACACGCACAGGTAACACACACACACACACACGCACAGGTAACTCACACGCACACACGCACAGGTAACGCGCACACACACACAGGTAACACACACACACACACACACACATAATAAATGTTAACACACAGCCTAGGCTCTGTAAACAAAGGGGCCTCCGTAGCCAGCAACATACCAGTTTACAGAGCCTAGGCTGTGTATTAACACTGGGTTATTCAAAAAGTGATTTAGACAACAAGCGTTCTCCAAAATCACTGACTTCACCTTTAACCCCTCCCCTTTAACCAAGTCATAACAACCTAACACCTCCTCCCTCTCCCACACACACACACACAGGCAGACACACACACACACACACACACACACACACACACACCCCCACACAGACACAGACACACACACACACACACACAGGCAGACACACACACCCACAGACATGCAGACACCCACACACACACACAGGCAGACACACACACGCACACACTCCCACACACACACACACACACACAGGCAGACACACACACCCACACAGACATGCAGACACCCACACACACACACAGGCAGACACACACACGCACACACTCCCACACACACACACACACACACACACACACACACACACACACACACACACACACACACACACACACACACACACACACTAACCCTCTAACCCTCTAACCTTAATCCACAGGAAGCTGCCATGAGTGTCATCCGAGAAGGAGAAGACCTCATACTCCAACTCAGGTACACACAGACAGTCTAATAGGTCAGAGGTCAGATAAGTGTGTGTTATTGGGTTCCTTTTGCTGGCTGCAGCCTTGAGATAACATGTGACAACCAACCCCCCAAAAAATGTGACGACCAACCCCAACTTGAATTTCTTGCTAGCATCAAGGCCAAAAACCATCTGACAACTAATTAGCTTGCTAACCACAATCTAAACTATAGCTTACCCTTCACACTTTGTATGGGTAACAAGTGTTTTGCTATAAACCCATTGTGTAAAAGCCTAGAAGAAAAATACTGAGGAGCTAAATGTTTTCAATTTGACATGAAAAACACAAACAGTCCTCTCACCTCAAATGCAGCAGTCTAACTCCAAGGAAGACTATGTAGGTGACCTCTGATCCCAATTCTGGATATGTACATACCAAAATTTCACAGACAGCGCGCGAGATATAACGATTGTGACAACCAACCCGTGTGACAAATTACCCCGTTCTCCCCTATAACATGAAAATAGGCTGTAAACACTAAACACACACACACACACACACACACACACACACACACACACACAGAAAGACAAAGACACACACACCACAGCAAGAGAGAGACACACACACACACAGACAGAAAGACAAG
>CM049418.1:1292500-1295000 GCA_026929865.2 Hyperoplus lanceolatus | reverse complement strand
CTGTAAAGCACTTTGAGTGGCCTTGTGTCTGAATTGTGCTATAGAAATAAACTTGCCTTGCCTTGCTTTGCCTTGCCTAACTTTGTAACTGGCCTGTGGGTATTTTGACAGCAAATGTAATAGACTACGCATACGTGAAGTGGAGCCGTGACGTCAGCGTTACCAGGGAAAATGGTTTCACTAGTTTGCAAGGTCACGCGGCAGTTGCGTTTTCAAAAGATTCCGCCCTCGGAGGTGGTTTCAAAAGTTAGCGTTTTCAAGCGTGCGTTTGCTGTTGTCATGTGAATGATAGTCCGCATCCGTTTCCAATGTGAACATCACCTTATATAGTCCAGGAAAGGCTGCCATATCTGTTTAAACTTCTCTGCTTTCCCTGAGATCTCATAACGGATTAACTCCATGTATAAAATACTCCATG
The DNA here is from genome assembly GCA_026929865.2 of Hyperoplus lanceolatus. Classification (NCBI taxonomy): domain Eukaryota; kingdom Metazoa; phylum Chordata; class Actinopteri; order Uranoscopiformes; family Ammodytidae; genus Hyperoplus; species Hyperoplus lanceolatus. Next base: position 1,294,582 of record CM049418.1, on the reverse strand, counting down.
AGCCAGATGTCAAATGCAATGTTATTTCATAGTTAAAGGTGCAGTGTGTAATATGACGTCATCAAGAAAGTTCTACAAAGTTCTAGAATGCAACGCTCCCTGGGTAACCCCACCCCTTTAGAATAATAACAGAAGCTACAGTGGCCTTCAAGGACAAGAACAATTCTAAATGTTAAACAATGCACCTGATGACATTCCAACTATGACACTTTCAAGATGGCGGCACTAGGCCTTGGTCCAAAATATGCAGAAATATGGACATATATGAGACCCTTTCTAAGGAAAAAAAAAATTCAGCTATTATGCACTAAATTAAACGTACTTATGGATATTAAAATTACTTTCTACAAAATCTGCTAGGAAATAAAACCCAAAATTCTACACACTGCAGCTTTAAAACAATAAAAAATAAACAAAAAACAGACTTTGGAATTTGGACCGGTGGCATCGGTCTGCTATTCAATGAGTTTATTGTAGCCAAATGATAATCTGATAGAGACAGGCTGTGTTCGGACTGCCATACTAGCGTCCTACATCCTACATACTCACCATCTATATAACTACATACTCTCTACTCAAAGATCCATTGTGTATGCGAGCTGCGTCGAAACGTTTTCAGTTGAAGTATACTCAAGCAATGAAGAATTTCTTCTTCTTCTTATAAGATTCAGGCAGTTTAGACACTGTTAAGCTTATAACCGCCCTCTACAGGTTAGATATTGAACTAGATTTTTACAGTCCTGTGTTCATCATCTGTGTATTAGACCTCTTGTTTTATAATTATGTTTTGAGGCGGAGGATCCCTCCGACGCTCTCTGTCCGGCTCATCAGCACTCAGCTGTCTGTGAGTTGAGCTGGACGAGCCGCGGTGTGTGGAACAGCGATCTGTTCTAATCTCTCTCCACTATCAGACTCACTTCACTCATTTCACTTAGTGACTCTAATGTTGTTAGGTATTTATCTTCATCTCTTAGGGTGTATTCACACATGCTGTGTTTAGTTCGGTTGAAACGAACTCAGGTGCACTTCCACCTTCGGTGCGCATCTTTCAGACAGGTGTGAATACAGCAATCGCACCCAGGGGCGGACCAAACAAACGCTCCGAGACCCAGCTGAAGAGGTGGTCTCGATGCGCTTCAAGCACTCTGCTGCAGTTTGTTTGTGGTGTGAATTTGGCCGGACTCGATCCGACCCAATTGCAGGAAGCACTGCGCCTTTTCTTTCTTTTCTTTTTTAATAAATCGCCATCAGCTTCACATTATGGGAAAGTGTTGTTGTCGCCATTGTTAGGAAGATTAGTTGTGGTTTGACCGGGAGCCCCGAGCGAAAATATTACATTTGATAATGACGCGTGCGGATCAGCGATCAGATGGAGAGGAGCGTCTCCCGTAGCCTACAGTGCCAACAGATTCACGCTCGCTTTGCATGAAGTGTGTGTTTTTATTGTTCTTCGTCAGTACTATCCCGTGTCAGTTTGGTGCTGAACTGCCCCGAACTGACACCCAGCTGATACACAGCTAAATCAGCTGTGTTTCAGTTTGAGCCTATTCTTCACGCGAGCCGCGCGTCCAGCAGCAAGAATACAGTAAAAATTATGTTTCACATCGTAGGCTAGAAGCCACATAACGTGGCATTGACATGGGGCTACATATTATAACCATATGAAACAATAATAATTTGATGTGTTTCTTCTTTATTTATAGGCTAGATGTAGGCATTTTTATTATTTTTAACCATATTATATCAATGATATATTTCGCAGTTTTTACTTCGTTCTTCCTGCTTCTCTCCACCCCAGAATGTCTGTCCAATGAATGAATGACTTCAGATCACGTGTGGTTTTGCTTCGTATTGCTGGTTCACTTGCAAAAGGGGCAATATGAAAGTGGACCACACCAACAAAAAAAAATCCAAATTCTATTTGGTCTGGACCAAAGCAAGTGAACTAACGGACTTTCCATGTGTGAATACACCCTAAGTGACTCTAATGTTGTTAGGTATTTATCTTCATCTCTTATCTATTGTAAGAGTTTATGAATGACTGCACGTACAGCTGTCAGATCGCAGACCCCAAACAATGTC
>CM049418.1:1275000-1277500 GCA_026929865.2 Hyperoplus lanceolatus | reverse complement strand
TAAGAAAAACTATATACAGTAAAAATAGCATTCTTTGCACTGATGGTCTCGTTTGCTGTTACATGTAATTTATGATCATCAGAGGAAAGATGAGACTGTTTCAGAAATATTTAAAAGTTCCTTGCAGAGACTTTAAAGAACAAGGAACAAAATACTCTAAATTACTTATAAGGAAAAGGACAATAGCAATAAAATGTGCTTAAAGTAGCTGGTAAAAGTACAGCAAAATATCTGACAGGTTGTATTTAAAGCTGCAGTGTGTAGAATTTTGGGTTTTATTTCCTAGCAGATTTTGTAGAAAGTAATTGTAATATCCATAAGTACATTTAATTTAGTGCATAATAGCTGAAAAAAATGTTTTGAATTATTATTTTTTCCCTTAGAAAGGGTCCATATTTCTGCATATCTTGGACCAAGGCCTAGTGCCGCCATCTTGAAAGTGTCATAGTTGGAATGTCATCAGGTGCATTGTTTAAAATTTAGAAGTGTTCTTGTCCTTGAAGGCCACTGTAGCTTCTGTTATTATTCTAAAGGGGTGGGGTTACCCAGGGAGCGTTGCATTCTAGAACTTTGTAGAACTTTCTTGATGATGTCATATTACACACTGCACCTTTAAAGGTGTAGTCAGTGATTCTGGAGAACGCTTGTTGTTAAAATCAGTGAATAACTCAACATGATCCGCTACCTGTCTGTACTGTGTGCACACTGACAAATAAATCCAGTGTTAATACACAGCCCAGGCTCTGTAAACAGGCATGTTGCTATAGCTACAGTGGGCCCTTTGTTTCCAGACACAAGTTAACATTTAGCTCTGTGTGTGTGTGTGTGTGTGTGTGTGTGTGTGTGTGTGTGTGTGTGTGTGTGTGTGTGTGTGTGTGTGTGTGTGTGTGTGTTTCAGATTCTGGTTTCTGTGGCTCTGATGGTTCAGGCCTTCAGACTCAAACCTCCATTCAGAGTGAGTTAACCCAACGTTGCACACACACACACACACTCACAATCACTCACACACTCACACTCACACACACACACACACACTCGTCTGTATATTTCTCCTATATAACCATCTTTAGCGGACATTATCTCAACATTAATTAGTTTTTTTTCAATACTCTGAACCGAAAACACGATTATCAAAATACCCGTGTACATTTTTCCTTACCGTATTGATGCGCAGTGGACTAATCGCTTGTGTGTGTGTGTGTGTGTGTGCGTGTGTGTGCGTGCGTGCGTGCGTGTCTGTCTGTCTGTGTGTGTGTGTCTCTGTCTGACTGTGTGTGTGTGTGTGTGTGTGTGTGTGTGTGTGTGTGTGTGTGTGTCTGTCTGTCTGTGTGTGTGTGTGTCTCTGTCTGACTGTGTGTGTGTGTGTGTGTGTGTCTGTCTGTCTGTGTGTGTGTGTGTGTCTCTGTCTGACTGTGTGTGTGTGTGTGTGTGTGTGTGTGTCTGTCTGTCTGTCTGTCTGTGTGTGTGTCTGTGTGTGTGTCTGTCTGTCTGTCTGTGTGTGTGTCTGTCTGTGTGTGTCTGTCTGTCTGACTGTGTGTGTGTGTGTGTGTGTGTGTGTGTGTGTGTGTGTGTGTGTGTGTGTGTGTGTCTCTGTATGACTGTGTGTGTGTGTGTGTGTGTGTGTGTGTCTGTCTGTCTGTCTGTGTGTGTGTCTGTCTGTCTGTGTGTGTGTGTGTGTCTCTGTCTGACTGTGTGTGTGTGTGTGTGTGTGTGTGTCTGTCTGTGTGTGTGTCTGTCTGTGTGTGTGTCTGTGTGTGTGTCTGTCTGTCTGTCTGTCTGTGTGTGTGTCTGTCTGTGTGTGTCTGTGTGTGTGTGTGTGTGTGTGTCTGTCTGACTGTGTGTGTGTGTGTGTGTGTGTGTGTGTACCTCTCCAGCTGCCCTCCCTCCCTCTGTGTATGTAGGGGCTCCGGCTGTCGGTTCCCCCGGTCCCAAGCGAACCGTCTCTGGAACCGGAAACACTCTGAAGGTAAACAAGGATCCATTTCAATACAGCTGATCGTAGTAACACATAGGTTGCATTCCGAATCGCACTTTCTACTATATAGTATGTAGAAAAAAGATTTAGGATGTCCCGATTCTTGTGGCCAGATTTAGGATGGTTAGAAGTACCCGGATGTCCTACTTCATGCGGCCAAGATTGTTAGTGTTGAAAAGTGCATCCTATTTGGGCGATTCTGACCCACAATCCAGTGCGCACGTGAAGTGACGTCACATCGACGAAGCCTCCGTATGAAAACAAAACGGGGATGAGACGGATATAAAAGCAAGAGGCAAGATCAAGGTGCAATGTTATGATGAAATAAGAGAGTAAAGTATGTCCCAATAGTATGCCTACTGCATCCTAACTAGATTATTTTTATCGTCGGATGTAGTATGTAGAATAGAAAAAAGAAAGAGTATGCGATTCGGAACGCAACCTCAGAGTGTTTACATGCAGACTCATAATCGGATAACTAAACGAATAAGACTTCAACAGGACTTTTAAACTGCATGCAAACAC
>CM049418.1:1255000-1260000 GCA_026929865.2 Hyperoplus lanceolatus | reverse complement strand
ACACACACACAGTACAGACAGGTAGCAGCAGATCATGAGGAGATATTCACTGATTCTGACAAAACGTATTTGACAACAAGCGTTTTCTAGAATCACTAGAGACCAATTTTTTCTCCATTTTCAGGAATTATTACATTATTTGGGAATCCTTACATTATGGGATGCTACAGCCCGCCCCCCCCCACCCCTCTCCCACTGTTACCATAGGAACCCTAAAAATGGCGTGCGTGCGGCTCTGGTTAGTTTGGATATTCTGATTATGCATTTCTTGTCCTTGTACATAGACCGAAAAACTACAACAACTGCTACAGCACTCCACTAACTCAAAGCTGTAACCTTCAGCAAACTCTCTATCTATCTATCTATCTATCTATCTATCTATCTATCTATCTATCTATCTATCTATCTATCTATCTATCTCTACCTCTCCGTCTCTCTCTCTCTCTCTCTCTCTGTGTTTATCTGGTGCCATTCTCAGACAACACCCCGGTCCTTAAGAAGCTACGCAGCCTGTGAAGTGCACTAACCATCAAGGGCTTAGGGGGCGACAGAAGTGCACTAGGAACGAAGGGTGCAGGGAGAGACACAGCAAAATATGAAAGGGTTTGAGTCCAAAATTGCCTTTAAAATTTAACATTTTCAACCCAAGAACACGAGAAAATGGTCTGGCGTTTAAGTGCAACACACACGGGTGTTTAAAGCTGCAGTGTGTAGAATTTTGGGTTTTATTTCCTTGCAGATTTTGTAGAAAGTAATTATAATATCCATAAGTAAATTTAATTTAGTGCATAATAGCTGAAAAATTTTTTTTTTATTATTATTTTTCCCCTTAGAAAGGGTCTCATATATGTCCATATTTCTGCATATCTTGGACCAAGGCCTAGTGCCGCCATCTTGAAAGTGTCATAGTTGGAATGTCATCAGGTGCATTGTTTAAAATTTAGAATTGTTCTTGTCCTTGAAGGCCACTGTAGCTTCTGTTATTATTCGAAAGGGGTGGGGTTACCCAGGGAGCGTTGCATTCTAGAACTTTGTAGAACTTTCTTGATGATGTCATATTACACACTGCACCTTTAAAAACATGTACAATTTTACAGTATGATGTTATTGTGAGTAAGTAGGTTCAAATCACACTATTTTTGGCCACCTGGCTTGCCGTACAAGGTGTGTCAGAAAACATTAATGTCCTTAAAGGTGCAGTGTGTAATATGACATCATCAAGAAAGTTCTACAAAGTTCTAGAATGCAACGCTCCCTGGGTAACCCCACCCCTTTAGAATAATAACAGAAGCTACAGTGGCCTTCAAGGACAAGAACAATTCTAAATTTTAAACAATGCACCTGATGACATTCCAACTATGACACTTTCAAGATGGCGGCACTAGGCCTTGGTCCACAATATGCAGAAATATGGACATATATGAGACACTTTCTAAGGGAAAAAATAATAATTCAAAACATTTTTTTCAGCTATTATGCACTAAATTAAATGTACTTATGGATATTATAATTACTTTCTACAAAATCTGCTAGGAAACAAAACCCACAATTCTACACACTGCAGCTTTAAGTTAATTCAAAGCTGTAAACTAACCAAAAAATACAGTTTATGAACATACGTGTGTGTGATGCACTTAAATGTAGTTTTACGTCAAGCAGGAATTTACCTTGAATAACCAGGTAAAAAGGGTTTACGTTAACAGACTCATTATAATGTTCTGATGTATCAAAACTGGCACAAATTGAAACAGAAAGTGCCTCAAAAATGCAAACAGACAAACATCTCCTAAAGTTAAAACTTAAAAGGATACAGTCACCGTATGTTCTAACCCTCGTACAACCAACTCTGCAATTAATAATCAATTCGTTTCAACAGTCCCGACTAAGTCTAGCCTGTTGCTACCAGACCATCGTACTTCAGTTCCTTTGTACAGAAGGTCTGGATTCGCTCAATTGACAAACGTTAACTCACTTGAAGGCGGGTGTCTGTTGAAGTTTAAAACTATTGGATCTGCCCAGTGCCACTCTGGATCTGCCAACCAATCGCATAACGTTTGGTCGTGACGTATGTCATGCGCCGGCTTCTGACTACAACTGAAACTGGCGCACGACCTCAACGTCATTGTTCTGAGCCACTCCCTCTGTTCGCTGATTGGACCGGCAGAAATCTGGCTGATAAAACCCACTAATATACCGCCAGACCCAGACTGACTACTGAAGGGAAATGAAAATTGAGCGGAAGTAGGGAGGAGGGCGGTGCCAGGCTAAACTAGGTGAACACTTAACTTACAAAATAAAAGTTTTTGTTTTTAACCGTCAAAACATACCACGAACTACATGGCATGAAATGAAATCGGGTGAGCGACGCTATTTGTCTTCAACTTGTGTTGTGTTTGGGAATGCAAAATAAATAAAAAGAAAAAGAATTGTAGAAATCGCAGAGAATAAGTAACTTCTATGGGGACCAATATTTATGAAAAAAATATTTAAATAAATGTCCGCTAAAATAGGCAACTTGTGAACTCGGAGTGCACCAGAAAGACTAAGGGTTAAAGGTTTTAGTGCACTACCAAGGGCGCGAGAATTGATAGTGCATAGGGAAGGTGTTATGGGAAGAGTGCGTTATGAAGAGTTGTAGGTACAAAGTAGTGCACTGAGGAACATTTAAAGCCCCTGTAAGCCTAGTCTGAAATTTAAAAATAACTATATATAGGCCCACAGCTCTGGGAAAAATTTAGAGACCACTCCAAATGTTCAGTGTCTCTCGTTTTACTATTTAGAGGCATATGTTTGAGTAGAATGAACATTTTGGTTTTATAATATAAACTACTGACAACATTTCTACCAAATTCCACCCAAAAAATATGGTCATTAAAGAGCATTTCCATTAAGTAATGTAGAGATGAAGGTTTAAGAAAAATCCAGACTGGTCTCTTCATTTTTTTCGGAGCTGTTGTATGATTGTATGTGGGCGTGTCCGTATCAAACTCTCTCCATGGCAACAGTCATTGTTTTTAATAGAGGACTGCTGTGATTGGTTCAAAATCCTTATTGTGTCATAAGAACCAGAGCATAGCCCCGCTGCCTCTCTCTCTCTCTCTCTCTGTCTGTCTGTCTGTCTGTCTGTCTGTCTGTCTCTCTGTCTGTCTGTCTGTCTGTCTGTCTGTGGTCTCTGGTCCTTATTGTGTCATAAGATCCAGAGCATAGCCCCGCTGCCTCTCTCTCTCTCTCTCTTACTCTCTCTCTCTCCCTCTTTCTCTCTCTCTCTCCCTCTTACTCTCTCTCTCTCTCTCCCTCTGTCTGTCTGTCTGTCTGTCTGTCTGTCTGTCTGTCTGTGGTCACTGGTCCTTATTGTGTCATAAGAACCAGAGCATAGCCCCGCTGCCTCTTCTTAACTGAATGTCTGTAAAGTTGATCAGACTTAAATGACAATATCTTTAATGTGGATTGATGAATATGTCTAACTCTTTTCGGATGCTTTACTATCATGAAACTAACTCCCCAGACAGACAGACAGACAGACAGACAGACAGACAGACAGACAGACAGATAGACAGACAGATAGACAGACAGACAGATGCTTTACTATCATGAAACTAACTCCCCAGACAGACAGACAGACAGATGCTTTACTATCATGAAACTAACTCCCCAGACAGACAGACAGATGCTTTACTATCATGAAACTAACTCCCCAGACAGACAGACAGACAGATGCTTTACTATCATGAAACTAACTCCCCAGACAGACAGACAGACAGACAGACAGACAGACAGATGCTTTACTATCATGAAACTAACTCCCCAGACAGACAGACAGACAGACAGACAGACAGACAGACAGACAGACAGATGCTTTACTATCATGAAACTAACTCCACACGTTACATAGTTAGAAGGGTTTGGTGGATTTGGGTTTACAGGGGCGTTAAGTCCAAAAGTGTCAAAATAATATATTACAATTTCAAAATCAAACGTAGCGCACTATGCAGGACATCAGAAGGCAATTTGTGCAAGTGAAGTTTACCATGAAAAATAGCACACTATTTAAAGGTGCTCCGAGGAACTTTCAGTGTGTGTTAATTCTAGCGCCCCCCTTTGGACAAAAGCGGTAGCGTTTATTAACCACGCCAGCTGTTGTTCCTGGGTGAGCGTATATACCCATGACAAAGGCATTAAGAAAAACTATATAAAAAAATAGCATTCTTTTGCACTGATGGTCTCGTTTTGCTGTTACATGTAATTTATGATCATCAGAGGGAAAATTAGACTGTTTCAGAAATATTGAAAAGTTCCTCGTAGCTACCTTTAAAGTCTTAAAGTTGGATTTTAGTGCACTGTGGGGTGACTTAGCGTAGAAATAAGTGCACTATCAACAAGGTCTATGTGTACAGTGATATGAAGGCAAGTTTAGGGCGCATAATAGTGCACTACAGAGGGCGTAGGGTGCTTGTTTGAGGACCTAGCCTTGCTGCCGAATGGGCAAAAAACTCAACTAACAAAACGAAACAGTGTTATTTGTACAGAACTAACAGGCTGCTAACTGCTCTCTGTCGTTGTTTGTAATAAACTTCATTTTTCATCCAAAACTGTTGTGTGTTTTTATTATGTGTGTGTGTGTGTGTGTGTGTGTGTGTGTGTGTGTGTGTGTGTGTGTGTGTGTGTGTGTGTGTGTGTGTGTGTGTGTGTGTGTGTAGTGTAGAATATTAAATTAATCAATTAGGTCTTTAAAAAAAATTGTGTTATTTTTTAAGAAGAAAATGTCTCACAAATCAGACAGTGAACAACATATGAACAAATCCTTCTGTAATAACCTTCAGAATAGTGCTGAGAATGATTATGGAAAGTTTAGTTGATGTAAGTGCTTTAGAAGTTGAGATTTTTGGTTCAGAGTATTGAAATAATTTTTGAGATAATGTCCGTTAAAGATGGTTGTATAGGAGAAAAATACAGACGCAAACAGACAAGGTTTAGTCAGATAAATCTAACCCAGGGGCGTA
>CM049418.1:1230000-1235000 GCA_026929865.2 Hyperoplus lanceolatus | reverse complement strand
TGTAATTTATGATCATAATTTTTTTTTTTTTACTTTTATATATTTCTGAAACAGTCTCATGTTTCCTCTGATGATCATAAATTACATGTAACAGCAAACGAGACCATCAGTGCAAAGAATGCTATTTTTATATAGTTTTTCTTAATGCCTTTGTCATGGGTATACGCTCACCCAGGAACAACAGCTGGCATGGTAAAAGACACTACCGCTTATGTCCAAAGGGGGGCGCTAGAATTAACACACAAAAATTATTGTAAATACTAAAACAGAAGCTAGAACGCTTGTTAGCAAATTCAGTCAAAAAATCAATTGTTAATACACATCGTATGGCCTAGTCTCTGTAATTATGGTAGCTACACACACACACACACACCCGTACACAAACACACACATACGCATCATTAATAAATATTAGCATAAAATGTATGTCCTTCAGAATCACGGCCTAGGGCCTAGTTTCAAATGTTGTTACACACACACACACACACACACGGAGATAGATACACACACAAACACACACACACACAGGGAGATAGACAGACAGACAGACACGCACACTGGGAGAGAGAGAGACACACACACACACAGGGGGAGAGACACAGACACACACACACACACACACACACACACACACACACACACACACACACACACACACACACACACACACACACACACACACACACACACACACACACACACACAGTCATTAATAGATATGTTTTCTTTCAGGAGTGATCTTATCTTCGGTCATTTCTCACGACCCGGCCGTGTCTCCGTTCATGCTCGTTCTCGACGCCCGAAACTTAACGGAGATCGCCCGGGCAACCATCCCGGCAACAGTCCACCTCGACCTGCACGGACTGTTCATACCCACCGCCGTTTAACACACACACACACACACACACACACACATAGACAGACAGACAGACAGGGAGAGAGACAGACAGACAGGGAGACAGACACGCCGACACGCACAAACACATAGGGAGAGAGGGAGACAGACAGACAGACAGATACATGCACGCAGAAAGACAGACACACAGGCATACACACACACACACACACACACACACACACAGACAGACAGACAGAAAGACACAGAGACACACACACACTCCTTAAAGGTGTAGTCAATGATTCTGGAGAACGCTTGTTGTCAAGATCACTTTGTGGCAAAATCAGTGAATATCTCCTCATGATCCACTACCTGTCTGTACTGTGTGTGAGCTGAAAAGAAACCCAGTGTTAACACACAGCCTAGGCTCTGTAAACGGGCATGTTGCTAGGTACTGTGGACCCCTTTGTTAACATGCCAGTTTACAGAGCCTAGGCTGTGTATTAACACTTGATTGAGCACACACACAGTACAGACAGGTAGTGGATCATGAGGAGATATTCACTGATTTTGACAACAAGCGTTCTCCAGAATCACTGACTCCACCTTTAACTATTTATGATTTCATGTCTGTAATATATCACTCTTTGTTGTTGTTTTATGAGCATCAGGGCTGCAACTAACGATTATTTTGATAATCGATTAATCTGTCGATTATTTTCTCGTGTTTTGGTCTGTAAAATGTCAGAAAATGGTGAAAAACGTTGATCAATTTTCCAAAGCCCATGTTGACGTCCTCAAATGTATTGTTATGTCCAAAACACACAGATATTTCAGTTTACTGTCATAATAGGATTAAAGAAACCAGAAAATATTCACATTTGAGAAGCTGAAATCAGAGAATTTGGACATTTTTTATTAAAAAATTACTTGAAAAGATTAATCGATTATCAAAATAGTTGGCGATTATTTTAATAATCGATTAATCGTTGCAGCTCTAATGAGTATTAAGGAAAAACACTATTTTATCAAGCACTGGTGAATTTCGTGATTTATGGGGCTATTTATCTTCCATAACATGTCTTCTTTCATACTAGTATAAATCAAAGGTCCAACATGTACATTCAGGTGTTTATTTGACTAAACCTTGTCTGTTTGCGTCTGTATATTTCTCCTATGCAACCATCTTTAACGGACATTATCTCAACATTTTTCTCAATACACTGAACCAAAAATCTCAACTTCTAAAGCACTTACATCAACTAAACTTTCCATGATCATTCTCAGCACTATTCTGAAGGTTATTACAGAAGGATTTGTTCATGTGTCTGATTTATGAGACACTTTCTTCTTAAACACGTTTTGAAAATGCATTTTTAAGACCTGTACATAGTATGTTTGGATTTATAAAATGAAATCTGTTCTGTGAAAACGTTGGACACTATTATTTTGTAAAAATTAAATAAAGATTTTAACTCTTCATCCAACATCTAGATTTCTGTTTCTTTAAAGCTGCAGTGTGTAGAATTTTGGGTTTTATTTCCTAGCAGATTTTGTAGAAAGTAATTATAATATCCATAAGTACATTTAATTTAGTGCATAATTGAATAATAATTGAATTCTTATTTTTTCCCTTAGAAACGGTCTCATACATGTCCATATTTCTGCATATTTTGGACCAAGGCCTAGTGCCGCCATCTTGAAAGTGTCATAGTTGGAATGTCATCAGGTGCATTGTTTAAAATTTAGAATTGTTCTTGTCCTTGAAGGCCACTGTAGCTTCTGTTATTATTCTAAAGGGGTGGGGTTACCCAGGGAGTGTTGCATTACACACACACGCGCACAGAGTGACACACACACACACACACACACACACACACACACACACACACACACACACACACACACACACACACACACACACACACACACACACACACACACACACACACACACACACACACACACACACAAAAAAAACCCCACTGAAAACTCACGGTCAGAATCACAGGAATTTATTACATCATCAGCATTTGAAGCAAAATTAAAAAAAACATTTTTAAAATCTTCAACTGACAGTAATCCGCTCCTCGGCGTCTGTAAAGTCAAATCCAAACCGCTGCCACTGCCTCAATGATTTGTTGAAAAAAATCCCAGAAAAAAAAAAATTAATATAGTAATATTTCGTCCTCTTCCAATCTGTTGCGCCATTGTGTACAATCCCCCCACAATGCAACATGACGGGGTCTCGTTACGCTCGTTAGATTACAAAGGTGTAGTCCGTGATTCTGGAGAACGCTTGTTGTCAAAAATCAGTGAATATCTCCTCATGATCTGCTACCTGTCTGTCCTGTGTGTGTGCGCTGAGAGAAAAAAAAAACAGTGTTAATACACAGCCTAGACTCTGTAAACAGGCACTTAGCCAAGTGGGCCTCCTTTATGACCACAGCAGTTTACAGATCCAAGTCTGTGTATTAACGCTGGATGTATATTTTCAGTGCACACACAGTACAGACAGGTAGCGGATCATGAGGAGATATTCACTGATCTTAACAAAACAAAAAAGTGAGTTTAATAACAAGCGTTCTCCAGAATCACTGACTACACCTTTAATCTTTAAGGCCCTACTTCACCGGTTGGAATATGAAGGTGTATTGAATTCTGAGATCCTATGTAGTATAAATGTGCGAAAAAAATTGAAATCGGTTCATCCTAGCCTGAGAAAAGGCAGAAAGAGTGTTTTTTCAACCCTTACTTTGTAAATATTACTGTGATGTCTTTTACTGTGACATCACAGTAATATTTACAAAGTACGTTTTTTTTTTAACCCTATGTTTCTCTTTCTGTGATGTCACGAGAAAGAGAAATATAGGGTTTAAAAAAAAAACACTCTTTCTGCCTTTTCTCAGGCTAGGATGAACCGATTTTAATTTTTTTCGCACATTTATACTCCATAGGATCTCAGAATTCAATACAACTTCATATTCAAACCGGTGAAGTAGGCCTTTAACCTTTTAACAGGAAGCAGCAGCAGCAGCCACAATAAAGGGCAGAGAAGAAGAGGAGGAGGAAATGATAATAACAACGTTGATGCTTGAAGAACAGGCACGTCTGAGCTATCACTGTTTAAAACAGCGGAAAAAACACTCGTCGTTTCTCACAGAAAAACTCACTTTCACCATTTTTTTTTAATTTTTAATTTTAGTCCTTTTTTCTCCGTAGCCGTTGACACAGTCTCATTTGAGGGAGTGTGTGTGTGTGTGTGTGTGTTTGTGTGTGTGTGTGTTTGTTTCACTGTGTGTGTGTGTGTGTGTGTGTGTTTGTTTCACTGTGTATGTGTGTGTGTGTGTGTGTGAGAGAGTGAGAGTGTGTGTGTGTGTGTGTGTTTGATATAAAATTTTGAGATGCACCTTTACATCTAGTTTAGTTGAGTCTGATCCAAATTGTGTGTGTGTGTATGTGTGTGTGTGTGTGTGTGTGTGTGTGTGTAAAGTCCCTTAAATGATTTCAAACGTTTTCTTGAGTTCCATGATCAGCTGCCAGTCCGACTTCGTCATCTCGTCTCTAAACCAGTTCTTCAGAGCGTCGATGGACGCACGAGTGATCTGTAACACACACACACACACACACACACACACACACACACACACACACACACACACACACACACACACACACACAGGGAGACACACACACACACACACACAGGGGGACAGACATACACACACACACACACACACACACACAAACACACACACACACACAGGGGGAGACACACACACACACACACACAGGGGGACAGACACACACACACACACAAACACACACACACACACAGGGGGAGAGACACACACACACACACACACACACACACACACACACACAGGGGGACAGACACACACACACACACACACACAGGGGGACAGACACACACACACACACACACACACACACACACACACACACAGGGGGACAGACACACACACACACACACACACACAGGGAGACAGAGGCACACACACACAGGGGGACAGACACACACACACACACGGAGACAGAGACACACACACACAGGGAGACACACGGAGATAGACACACAGACACACACACACACACACACACACACACACACACACACACACACACACACACACACACACAC
>CM049418.1:1210000-1212500 GCA_026929865.2 Hyperoplus lanceolatus | reverse complement strand
TTTAACAAATTAGAATTGGCCATCAAAGACTCCCAGAACCCTTTAGATATATTCAGAGAGACAGTGAGACAGAGAGAGAGAGAGAGAGAGAGAGAGAGAGAGAGAGAGAGAGAGAGAGAGAGAGAGAGAGAGAGAGAGAGAGAGAGAGAGAGAGAGAGAGAGAGAGAGAGAGAGAGAGAGAGAGAGAGAGAGAGAGAGAGAGAGAGAGATATATTCATCACAGAAAAAGAAGTGGAAGAAAAATGTAACAAACTCAAGCCAAATAAATCAAGTGGAATTGACGGCATCCTAAACGAGATGTTAAAACACAGCAGTAGAACATTCAGATTGGCTATTCTAAAATGATTTAACTTGATCTTGAGTGTAGGTTACTTCCCAGACATCTGGAATCGTGGTCTCATCACACCAATTTTTAAAAGTGGAAATAAATCTGACCCTGATAATTACAGAGGCATTTGGTGAACAGTAACCTGGGAAGGTTTTCTGTAGCATTATTAATTCGAGACTCATAGACTTCCTTACGAAACACAATGTCCTGAGCAAAAGTCAAATTGGATTTATACCAAATCACCGCACATCAGATCATATTTACACCCTACACACCCTAATAGACAAATATGTCAACCAAAACAAAACCAAAATATTTGCTTGTTTCATTGATTTCAAAAAAGCATTCGACTCAATCTGGCACATTGGATTACTTTATAAACTTCTTCAAAGCGGTGTAGGGGGTAAAGCATATGACATTATAAAATCAATGTACACAAACAACATGTGCGGCATCAAGATTGGACACAAGAGAACAGATTTTATTTCTCAGGAGCGGGGAGTGAGACAAGGCTGCTGTCTATCACCTGCACTGTTCAACATTTATATCAATGAGCTGGCTTCCATTCTGGAGCAGTCCACAGTGCCTGGTCTCACTCTCCACAACACCGAGATCAAATTCCTGCTTTACGCAGATGATTTAATCCTGTTGAGTCCCACAAAAGAAGGACTTCAACAGAGTCTAGACCTACTAGACCGTTACTGTCAGACCTGGGCCCTGGCAGATAACATTAAGAAAACAAAAACATTGATATTCCAGAAAAGATCCAGATGTCTGGGAAACACAATGCACTTCACAATAGGAACACATACAATAGAAAACTGTTTAGAATATCACTATTTAGGCCTGAAAATAAGATCCACTGGAAGTTTCAACCCAGCAGTCAATGAACTGAGAGAGAAAGCACGCAGGGCTTTTTATGCAATCAAAAGACAAATTCACATTCAGATTCCAATTCTAATTTGGCTCAAACTACTACAAGCAATTACTGAACCCATCCTGCTCTATGGAAGTGAAGTGTGGGGCCCACAAACAAACCAACTTTTTGACCAATGGGAAAAACATCCAATTGAAATTGCAAACACCGAATTTTGTAAAAGCATTCTGCAGGTACACAGGACAACTACCAACAATGCCTGCAGAGCTGAATTAGGCCAATATCCACTACTACTAAAAATCCAAAAAAGATCAATTAAATATTGGCTACACCTAAAACAAAGTGACCCCCACTCCTTCCAGCACAAAGCCCTGCAAAGCCAAGAGATGAACAGGAGTCCCCTCACTCAGCTGGTCCTGAGGCTCTGTCCACAGACAGGTTCCCCCTCTGCTCTGCCTCAGGACCAGCCTGACAACATATCAATTAGACTCAACCAAATTATAACACACCAGAAACAAACCTACCTCACCCATTGGAAGACTAAAACACAAACACAGAGCAAAATGCAGTGTTATCTGGCCCTAAACAGACAGTACACTGTGGCCCCCTACCTGACCACAGTGACTGATATTAGACACAGAGTGATGTTGACAAAGTACAGACTGAGCGCTCACAGCCTGGCCATCGAGACAGGCAGATACAGGAAAACATGGCTGCCCAAGGAGGAGCGGCTGTGCCAGCAGTGTGGAGAAGCTGCTGTAGAGACTGAACAGCACTTCCTCCTTCACTGCCCCAAATTTAAAAATGTTCGCGAAATATATTTTAACAGATTCGGCCAAAAACACCCAAATTTTAGAAGCTCCCCTGAAGAACAATTTAGAATAATAATGGGAGAGCGTAAAGAGAGCTCCGTCCTCGCAGGACAGTTTATTTCGGCTTGCCACAACATTAGGACATAATACACCAGGTCTCACTGTTTTAATTTAATTTTTTTTTTTTTTTTTTTTTTTTTATGAATGATAATCAATAACATCTCTATGGAAATGTAAATAAGTAGTTATTCTCGATATGATATAGTTATATCTATGTATTGTTATATCAGGATGTTCTTTTAGTAATATTTGTGAAAGACTGTTCTCTTTTGCTATTATCTGTAATGCTTTGGCAATACTGTTTGCAACAATAGTCATGCCAATAAAGCTCATTGAATTGAATTGAATTGAGAGAGAGACAGAGAGACAGAGAGAGAAACAGAGAGAGACAGAGAGAGAAGGAGAGAGAGAGAGAAACAGAGA
>CM049418.1:1202500-1205000 GCA_026929865.2 Hyperoplus lanceolatus | reverse complement strand
GCAAGTAAGTAAGAAAGTTAGTAAGTAAGTAAGTAAGCAAGCAAGTATGTAAGTAAGTAAGTAAGTAAAATGGTTTGAAGGGCTTTGATCTGAAGAGGTGTGTTTAGATAAGTGATTTGCATGTGTCCAGGTTTCAAATGCTTATGGGTATTTTTATTTGTTTTAACTTTATTTATAATTTATTTCTTTAACAATCTTTCAAACAGTAAAGTGTGAAATGGGAGAAAAGGGGGGGGTCGTCACCTGACTCTTTGGTTGCCGGGGCCTCTGGCGTTGTGTCCATGGCAACAGGCTCTGGAGTCTCGGGAGTCGGTGACGTCACCACCTCGGACGTTTCTACCGGAAAAGAGACAAAGAAGAAGAAAATGTAGTTTTTAAATCAAATTATATTTTTAATTTTATTTATTTTTCGAATGCAATTAAAAAAAAAGCTAAAGCTGCAGTGTGTAACTTTGGTTGTGTCAGAGAAGTGAAACATTTTCTCAGGTTTATTCTCATAACTGAATAAACAAACTTTCCTCACAGGGAAAATGTAGATCCCTGGAACACTGTTTGAGGTTAAAAAGCTTTCTGAAAAGTTACTGTTCTAGTCTTACGTTGTGTTCCAGGTTCCTCAAAATAATTTGATTTACGATGATAGAATTACATGTAGAGAAAATAAATTTAGTGAACTAGCTGTAGGCTCTGTGAATGTAAACAAACCCCCCCTCCTCTGAAACTACACAGTGACCCTTTAATATATCATAGCAATTTAAACCTGCAGTGTGTAGAATTTGGGGTTTTATTTCCTAGCAGATTTTGTAGAAAGTAATTATAATATCCATAAGTACATTTAATTTAGTGCATAATAGCTGACATTTTTTTTTTAATTATTATTTTTTCCCCTTAGAAAGGGTCTCATATATGTCCATATTTCTGAAAATGTTGGACCAAGGCCTAGTGCCGCCATCTTGAAAGTGTCATAGTTGGAATGTCATCAGGTGCATTGTTTAAAATTTAGAATTGTTCTTGTCCTTGAAGGCCACTGTAGCTTCTGTTATTATTCTAAAGGGGCAGGGTTACCCAGGGAGCGTTGCATTCTAGAACTTTGTAGAACTTTCTTGATGATGTCATATTACACACTGCACCTTTAATCATTTGGTCTTACCTATCTACGATGACCTACAGTTGTTGCCCATGTGTAAACTCTTAAATGTATATACACTGAAAATCTATAAAGTATTTAAAAAAAATTAAAATAATTTTTTTTAAAATGAGCTACGAGGAACTTTTAAATATTTCTGAAACAGTCTCATTTTTCCTCTGATGATCATAAATGACATGTAACAGCAAAACGAGACCATCAGTGCAAAGAATGCTATTTTTATATAGTTTTTCTTAATGCCTTTGTCATGGGTATACACGCTCACCCAGGAACAACAGCTGGCGTGGTAAAAACACTACCACTGTTGTCCAGAGGGGGGCGCTAGAGTTAACGCAAACTGTACAAACCTTCTGGCGTTGCAGCGGCCGGCTTCTTCTTCCTCTTGTCGCCATAAAACGGTTTCTTCTTCGGCATATTGTCTTTGCAGGGAACTTCAATCCCTGAAGAAATATATACAATTAATAAGTGTGTGTGTGTGTGTGTGTGTGTGTGTGTGTGTGTGTGTGTGTGTGTGTGTGTGTGTGAGTGAGTGAGTGAATGTCTGTCTGTCTGTGTTAGTGAGTGAATGAGTGAGAGTGTGTGTATTTGACTGTGTGTGTATTTGTTTGACTGTGTCTCTGAGTGTGTGAGTCAGTCAGTCAGTCAGTCAGTGTCTGTCTGTCTGTCTGTCTGTGTGTGTCTGTCTGTGTTAGTGAGTCCAGTGAATGACTGTCTGTCTGTGTTAGTGAGTGAGTGAATGAGTGAGAGTGTGTGTATTTGACTGTGTGTGTGTTTGTGTGTGTGTATTTGTTTGACAGTGTCTCTGAGTGTGTGAGTCAGTCAGTGTCTGTGTCTGTCTGTCTGTCTGTCTGTGTGTGTCAGTCTGTGTTAGTGAGTCCAGTGAATGACTGTCTGTCTGTGTGAGTCGAGGGAAGGAGGGAGAGGGTGTGTATCTGTCTGTGTGTCTGTGTCTGTCTCTGTGTATCTGTCTGCCTGGTCTCTGGTGTGAGTCTGTCTGTCAGTGTCTGTCTGTCTGTCTGTCTGTCTGTCTGTGTCTGTCTGTCTGTCTGTCTGTGTCTGTCTCGTCTGTCTGTCTGTCTGTCTGTCTGTCTGTCTGTCTGTCTATCTGCCTGTCTGTCTGTCTGTCTGTCTGTCTGTCTGTCTCACCCTGAGCCTGCAGTAGCTTTAGCGTAGCCTCGGCGCGCGCTCGAGCTTCTTTCTGAGTTTTGGTCAGAAGTTTTCCTTCTTTCTTCAGTCGTTCTTTTCTCTCTTTCTCTTTCAGTTTCTTCTTTTCTTTCCGCTCGGCCTCCAAGCGCTCCTACAGATAGAAATACAAATATATGGGGCGCCTTTAGCTCAGTTGGTAGGACGTCCCCC
>CM049418.1:1185000-1192500 GCA_026929865.2 Hyperoplus lanceolatus | reverse complement strand
AGTGAGTGAGTGAGTGAGTGAGTGAGTGAGTGAGTGAGTGAGTGAGTGAGTGAGTGAGTGAGTGAGTGAGTGAGTGAGTGAGTGAGTGAGTGAGTGAGTGAGTGAGCATGCCAGGCCAGCAGTTGGCGGTATAAGGTAGTGGTAAATAGCATTTCCGGTGTCGGCTGTAAGAGTTGAATAAAAAGGCGCCAGTCTAAGTGTGTGGACATTTTGGCGTGCTTTTTGGTGATCCGCCATTGTTGTTGTTGTTTTCCAACTGGCGCACATGGACCTACAAAGACGGCGCATGGCCATTTATCTCCAAACGCAATGCGCATGTGTGAGGGTGGAGCCGTGACGTCAGCGTTATCAGGGGAAATGGTTTCGGTGCTTACAAGAAACCAAAACCGTTGTGTTTTCCAAAAAATCCTCCCTGGGAGGTGATCTAAAAGACCTGTGGTTTCATGCCTGCGTTTGCTGTTTTCATGGACATGATATAGTGCAACCGCGGGAATTTTTCCGCGTTTGCACCGTTTCGTGTTGCTGTGAGAACAGGGCCTGAGTGTGTGTGAGAGTGTGTGTGAGAGATACAGTGTGTGTGTGTGTGTGTGTGTGTGTGTGTGTGTGTGTGAGAGAGTGAGTGAGTGAGTGAGTGAGTGAGTGAGTGAGTGAGTGAGTGAGTGAGTGAGTGTGTGTGTGTCTGAGTGAGTGAGTGAGTGAGTGTCACAGAATCCTAACAAACAACACACATATTAATACACAGTTACACATTTATACTACATAGGATCTCAGAGTTCAATACGCCTTATTTGCCATGCTTTATTGATAGTGTAGAGACAGAGTTGAAATGGGGCAGAGAGGGGAGTGACATGCAGAGAACGACCGCGGGCTGGAATCGAACCCGGGTCTGCTGCTGGCCGAGGCCCATGGGGGGGGAAGCCCTACCAACTGAGCTAAGGGCGCCCCCGGGTCTTTAAAGGTTTGTGTGAACTTTGAATTATACAATCTCCCAGCTAACAAGGCGCTAGACATGACTCACTCAATAGGAAGTTAGTAAACCCAGTATTCATCTGAATTCACACCTCTAGCAGAGAATGCAGCCTCTCTCTCTCAGTGTGTGTGTGTGCGTGTGTGTCTCTCTCTCTCTCAGTGTGTGTGTGCGTGTGTGTCTCTGTGTGTGTGTGTGTCTCTCTCTCTCAGTGTGTGTGTGCGTGTGTGTCTCTGTGTGTGTGTGTGTCTCTCTCTCTGTCTGTATCTGTGTGTGTGTGTGTGTGTGTGTGTGTCTGTCTGTCTGTATCTGTGTGTGTGTGTGTGTGTGTGTGTGTGTGTGTGTCTGTCTGTCTGTCTGTATCTGTGTGTGTGTGTGTGTGTGTGTGTGTGTGTGTGTGTGTCTGTCTGTATCTGTGTGTGTGTGTGTGTGTGTGTGTGTGTGTGTGTGTCTGTCTGTATCTGTGTGTGTGTGTGTGTGTGTGTGTGTCTGTCTGTCTGTATCTGTGTGTGTGTGTGTGTGTGTGTGTGTCTGTCTGTATCTGTGTGTGTGTGTGTGTGTGTGTGTGTGTGTGTGTGTGTGTGTGTGTGTGAGAACAAAAGCAAAAAGCTGCTGACGCCACGTTTTGCTTTCAGCCACTCTGAGCCGACAGAAAAAAAACGCCAGTGTCAATATTCTGTTTATGCATCTTCCATAACTCTCTCTGTCTCTCTCTCTCTGTCTGTCTGTCTCTCTGTCTCTCTCCCTCTCTCTCTCTTCCATAACTTGTCTTCTTTCATACTAGTATAAATCAAAGGTCCAACATGTACATTCAGGTGTTTATTTGACTAAACCTTGTCTGTTTGCGTCTGTATATTTCTCCTATACAACCATCTTTAACGGACATTATCTCGACATTAGATTTTTTTTTTTTCAACACTCTGAACCACAAATCTCAACTTCTAAAGCACTTACATCAACTAAACTTTCCATGATCATTCTCAGCACTATTCTGAAGGTGATTACAGAAGGATTTGTTCATATGTTGTTCACCGTCTGATTTATGAGACATTTTCTCAATGAAAGAGACGCTTTTTTTATTGATAAAAGTCATGTGTTTGCAAGACAAGCTAATTTCTAACCCACATTTCCTTGGTTATAATAACAGATACAGTTGAAATTTTACTTTTTCTAGTTGATAAAAACATCAACTTTTCCCACCTGCCAGATGTGAGTGCACGTGCGCAGGTATCAAACCGTGACGTCAGCTTTTTTCCTCTCTTATCATCTTTTAGCAACCGTTAGCTTCAGTTCAGAGGGCGCTAATCAATGCTAGGCTAACTAACTGACAATCTGTGCTACACACACAGACACTGACAGCGTTCACAGACAGACACACAGACACAAACAGACAGACAGACAGACACGCGCACACACAGCTTTGTAATGTACCTTCACAAGCCGTTATCAGTGTTTTAAGGTCTAAAATAAACCCCTTTACTTGCACACACACACTCGTGGTCAGCCCATTGACTCGCTGTATATAAATGGCTAGCCTGTGCTTAGCTAATAGCCCATTGACTTGCACTGTATATCAGGGGGCTAGCCTGTGCTAAGCTAATACGCAAAGAGGTCTAATGGGCCGTCTCGTGAGCTCTAACGGCTGTGTTTTTGGAGACGTGGTGGTGTGAGCGCGTGGACAGGTGCCGTGTGACGTCATATGGGGTCTTGTCTCACCTGTCCTCGCCGGATTTCTTCTGTTTTTTGCCCATGTTGTTGTGGTTGTAGCCGCTAGCCGCCTGGTACTAGCTCCAATGGTTGACACACACACACACGCTACAAACGGCTCCTTCACATCGGACAAAGATCTTCTCCTGAGCCGACACACAGCGGGAGGTATCACTCCACTGGATTTTCCAAACCGTTATTTGATATAACGTTTTAAAAAATTAAACAAAAGGAAAAATGAAATAAATATTATATTACATTATTACAGAAAATAAGTTTTGAAATATTGAAAAGAACTACATCTGTTTGTGGCACAAAGAGGGAGCGAGGGAGGTATCACTTCGCTGGATTGATTTTTTCTTCTCGTCACCAACGGACGGGCCCTGCTGTCAGTCAACCTGCCGTTTCCATAGAAACACAGGAATAAGATACCAACGGTTATTTGATCAAATAAAATAATAGGTTAAAAAGTAGAAAAAAAAACATATTATGTGAGAAAAATGTAGTTCCTTTCAACATTCAAAAGAACTACATCTCAGTTTGTTTACAGATTTGTGCAGTATTATCATTTATCTACATGCTTAATTACACATTTATTTATTTATTTATTTAACTTTTATTTATCCTCGAGAGACCAATTGAGGGCTGACCCTCATTTACAATGACGTCGAGATCAAAACAAATTCAAAGGAAAAACAACAATACATACACAATATTCAATGCAAATACATCAAATACACAACAACAGGTGAAGAGAAAAACTATTGAAACATTTACATAGTGGTGAAGAGTGGCAGCAATTAAAATTAAATGGGTGAAAGTACAATATAGCCTAATTAAAACAGTTACAGGTAGAGTTTGGCAGATTTAAGATAGTTTGTTTAAATTGGTTAAAGGATATGAAGGTATTTAGTTTAATTTGTTGCTGTAAGTTGTTCCAGGAGTCGGGGGCACTGAAGCTAAAAGCTGTCTTTCCCAGCTCAGACCGGGCTTGTGGGACATAAAGCATAAGCATGTCAGTGGAGCGGGTCTGATAAAGCCCATCTGAAATTTGCAGCATTTCTGTTAAATATATTATTCATATTTTGTATTGTGTAGGCCTATTGTATCGTAAAGCAAACATTCAACTGTATTAATAATCATTAAAAATCATAATGTGAAGCAAATGTTTAAAAAGATTCTTGTTTATTTCTATACAAACTTTCATATATTGTTTCGTTGTATTCGCACAAATTATACATACTAGGAGAAAACGTCAGAGTGAGACCTCTCTCTCCTTGCAGCATGGATCAGATCGGTAGAACTGCGCATGCGTACTGCGACGTTGACCCTTTAAGAGGTGATTCATATAAATCTGACCCACAAACACAGAAAACCATCAATAATCAATATCTACTAAGTTAATTTATTGTATTAATATTTTTAGCAGCTTCACCGAGACCGTAAAAGCTTTTATTTTGAAAGGTCAATTCTTTTTTTAAAGATATTTCTACACTTAAAGGAGTAATTTATTATCTAAAATCAATATCCTCATTCATAAATATGTCCTCATTGGTGTAAAATCACCTCTGCCAAAAATCTGAATTATCCTCCTGAGCGGAGAATTACAAATATTAATATTACATTTTGTACATTGAGCGGGCAAGTCTTATGGAGGAATCCATGTTGGTTGGAATGTCATCAGGTGCATTGTTTAAAATGTAGAATTGTCCTTGTCCTTGAAGGCCACTGTAGCTTCTGTTATTATTCAAAAGGGTCGGGGTTACCCAGGGAGCGTTGCATTCTAGAACTTTGTAGAACTTTCTTCATGATGTCATATTACACACTGCCCCTTTAAGATAAGGGAAAAAATTAACTATAATTTATATATCATTTTTTTGTATTTTAAATAATGGCTGGACTCTGAGCCACATTTATTCAAAGTGAATATGTACTTATTTAATTTAATAATTTATAATAACATTTTGTTTCCCTTTATATTGTTTAGTTAATAAATTAAATTTTGAAGAATATTATAACAAATTCCTGATTTAAAGGTGCAGTGTGTAATATGACATCATCAAGAAAGTTCTACAAAGTTCTAGAATGCAACGCTCCCTGGGTAACCCCACCCCTTTAGAATAATAACAGAAGCTACAGTGGCCTTCAAGGACAAGAACAATTCTACATTTTAAACGATGCACCTGATGACATTCCAACTATGACACTTTCAAGATGGCGGCACTAGGCCTTGGTCCAAAATATGCAGAAATATGGACATACATGAGACCCTTTCTAAGGGAAAAATAAATAATTAAAAAAAAAAATTCAGCTATTATGCACTAAATTAAACGTACTTATGGATATTATAATTACTTTCTACAAAATCTGCTAGGAAATAAAACCCAAAATTCTACACACTGCAGGTTTAAATAAATGTAGTTTTTAATATATACGTGTGAGTATGTGAGTAAGTATGTGTGTGTGTGTGTGTGTGTGTGTGTGTGTGTGTGTGTGTGTGTGTGAGTAAGAAATAGACTTTGCATTTTAAAAAACAGTTTAATTTAACAAACGTTGATGCAGAAGAACATATATTTACAGTTCCTTCTCCATATAATCAGTACAGAATCACTGCTCTTACATTTACGAAGACGAACTGATCAGATGTAAAATAACTTTTTTAATATGGAAGACAAATGAGTAGAAAATGTATTTCCCATAAACACAATTAAAACAACCGTCCAAAATTATGTAAAAGTACATTTCCCCAGACTTAGTGTTGTAGTATAACTAACATCTACAATGAGGTAAAGCCTTCAGTGAGGGCTCATGGATTTTATACCTTCTGCTGTACGTCCAGGTTTTTTTTTTCTTAGCAGTAGAATCAACAACTGAAACATTTCTTGGGCTCTTCTTGGGGATTTTCTGAGCTCCTGCACCAGTGTCAGGGGGCGGGGGGGGGGGGGGGGACCAGTTTGTAAACGCTGCCATACTGAGAAATACAGAGAGAGTTTTGTGGAGCTGATAACAGGCTTAATCAACTCCAATTCATTTGGCTATGGCTTGAATGGAACCGACATTATATATATTTTTTAAACTACAAGACAGACAGACAGAAACACACACACACACACACACACACACACACACACACACACACACACACACACACACACACACACACACACACACACACACGTTTATTTCTCAGCCCATTGCAGACAGCACAGCATCACTCAATCCCAGCAACCTTTTCCGTTGCATGTCACTGTATTCACACCGTAGCAATGTCGATAAAACCGCCGCCAAACCATTCCGGCAAAACCTCTCTCCGACCATCACGCTGCTCATCTCCCTGCCTATCCACTCGGGAAGCCAGCTGACAGGCACGTCAAGCACACATCTCTCTATCAAACCGCTCTTTACATCCATGTTTAATCGAGCCGAACATCTCGTAGACGGCGATTCGGGCTCGGAAAGCTCAAGAGACGTTTCGACGCTGAATTTTGGCGTTTTCCCGAATGTCCACGCCCACCCGCGGAGCTCTGATGACAGGGCGTCGATCCCCGGGAACGCTATGATGTCACAAGGGTCAACGAGGGTCGACGCGGCGCAGAAACCAAACTCTGGGTTTACAAGGGAAAGAAAATGTCGATTAGAAAATGGAGTAAAAGGCAATTTATCACTTATTATTATCAGTAAATGTCTTTTTTTTTGTGTACTTCCATACATAGAATACAATATATTCTATTGTACCATAGTCTGTGTGAATCCTCTATTCTGATTGGCTGGAGAACATTCCATAGGTGTGGATTAACCCCTGATGTATGGACACCTAGATGGAACTGTTTACATTCTGTCCACTTTAATGCGTCGCCGGCTCGCCGCTGATTAAACTGTGTTGATAAGGGATTTATAAAGCCTGAAATATCCTGCCGTGCAATCGCCTCTGGACACCACAGGATGGTGCTCGTAACATAAGAGCTGTAGTAACGACAGTAGTAAAATAAAGTGGCTAAACTTAATGTCCTCTGTGATCTCGTTAAAAAGGTGAGTAAGACCCCTGTTTGATTTGAAAAAAGTTTGTAACTGAGTTTACATGTATTTAGCCACCAAAGCCCGGCTTCACTGTCTATCTGGACACAGGCTACTGCTGTCAGTCAGTGTGCAACTTCTCCTCCTCAATGCTAGTAAAAAAAAACCCACAAAAGATAAAAGATACTGAGACAATTAAAACATTTAGGAATGTTGTTCCTCCCGTCCAACATAGCTGCAAAACAGACAAACATCAGACAGATTGGGGGCGCCTTTAGCTCAGTTGGTAGGGCGTCCCCCCCCCCCCATGGGCCTCGGCCAGCAGCGGACCCGGGTTTCGATTCCAGCCCGTGGTCGTTCTCTGCATGTCACTCCCCTCTCTGCCCCATTTCAACTCTGTCTCTACACTATCAATAAAGCAGAAAAATTCCCCCAAAAAAATATATTAAAAATAAATAAATAAATAAATATATTCAGACATATAGAGAAGCATCATAAACTAAGTTCTGGTTCAAAGAGTTGTTTTTGATCATAATAAAATGACCAGTGAAAACCAGTTATGCATCATAAGGAGTAAAACTGAGAAATAAAAAAATGACAAAAAAGTGACCTGTGATTATTTGAATTATTTGAAAGTATTGTTTATTTATTTATTTATGTTTGTGTTCAACATCAGCACATGGCAGCCAATGAGATCGCTCCGTTCGAGGAGGGCGGGACCAAGGAGTTTGTTAGACAGCCGAGTCGGAAACACAAGTTCACCACGGAAATACAGCGCTGCCTGGAACATAACAGAAACAATGTACACACTG
>CM049418.1:1160000-1177500 GCA_026929865.2 Hyperoplus lanceolatus | reverse complement strand
GATATCTGGAGCAGTTTGGTCTCGTGCTTCGGTCTAACCTGAACCGGAGCGAGGGGAGAGAGAGCAGTGAGGTACGTCATCAGTACGTCAGACAACCTCCGCTGTCAAACCCTTCACAGTAAAAGCGGAGCCGTCCTATGTAAAACAGACAGACAGACAGACAGACAGATAGATAGATAGATAGATAGATAGATAGACACAGACAGACAGACAGACAGATAGATAGATGGACAGACAGACAGACAGACAAAGAAAGAAAGACAGACAGACAGACAGACAGACAGACAGACAGACAGACAGACAGATAGATAGATAGAAAGCTGATTAAGTGTTTTAGATCTTGCTGTTTTAGGGGTTGAGATAACTAATAAAAATGTATAGATTTATTATTATAAATATTAAAAAATACTATAGGTGTATTATTTTTATCAGAATACACAATAGACAATTGTTTTTTTTTTAAATATATTTTTTTGGCCTTTTTATGCTTTATTGATAGTGTAGAGACAGAGGTGAAATGGGGCAGAGAGGGGAGTGACATGCAGAGAACGACCACGGGCTGGAATCCAACCCGGGGGGTCCGCTGCTGGCTGAGGCCCATGGGGGGGGACGCCCTACCAACTGAGCTAAGGGCCCATGGGGGGGGGGACGCCCTACCAACTGAGCTAAGGGCCCATGGGGGGGGGGACGCCCTACCAACTGAGCTAAGGGCCCATGGGGGGGGGACGCCCTACCAACTGAGCTAAGGGCGCCCCCTATTACTTTAATTTAATCTTTAGTTTGTTAAATATTTTCATTTGTAATATTTTTTCATCGTCACCATGAGGAAATAGCAGAAAGATTGAGACGACCAGAGAGAGGAAGAAACATGCGACCACATCCTGTCAACACACACACACACACACACACTCATATACACAAACAAACACACTCTCTTTCTCTCTCTCACACACACACACACACACACACTCTCTCTCTCCCTCTCTCTCTCCCACACACACACTGACACACACACACACACACTCCCTCTCTCACACACACACACACACACAAACACTCAGTCAGTCAGATAGAAGAGTCGATGATGTTTCAGGTGAGAGAATTTTTTATTTCTTTTTCTATTTATATTTCAAACCTTAATTTTGACTCAGTTTTTATCTGACTATCTTCCATGTCCTGTACGAAACTATGAATATTTTACATCCACGATCTTACTACACATTTAACATGCGTATAAATCTAAAGGTTCTTCTTTCACACAAATTTCCAGGTTTTTCAAAAAATCGCAATTCATTTTTCAGCATTTAAGCCAAGTATTTATACACACAATGGTCGAGGACACAAGTAGACCTCAGAAAACAAAGGCCTAATGTGTTCTGAACATTTCCATATAAAACACTTTGGTATAATTTATCTTCTTGCACGTTTGAAATAGGCATTTATAGAAGTATGTAAAATCGGAGAAAATACCCCTAGACCCTACTATCAAACAGATGAGTGAGTGAGTGAGTGAGTGAGTGAGTGAGTGTGTGTGTGTGAGTGAGTGAGTGAGTGAGTGAGTGAGTGAGTGAGTGAGTGAGTGAGTGAGTGAGTGAGTGAGTGAGTGAGTGAGTGAGTGAGTGTGTGTGTGTGAGTGAGTGTGAGTGAGTGTGTGAGTGAGTGAGTGAGTGAGTGAGTGAGTGAGTGAGTGAGTGAGTGAGTGAGTGAGTGTGTGTGTGTGTGAGTGAGTGAGTGAGTGAGTGTGTTTGTGTGCAACAGTTTCAGCTATTTTACGGTAAACAGGGAACGATAAAAAGTGCTCTAAATCAAACTTACGGTTGTTCTCAGTCGCTTTGGTGCTTCTCTCACATCACTATTAACATGTGCACAGCAGCTAGTGCATTTCTCAAAACAATTAATGCAAACTGCAAAACCTAGTGGATAACCTGCAAAAGTACGTCACTTGCTCAAAATGGATAGTCTATTCCTCAAAAGCAAGTATTCATGTCAATGAAACTGCTAGTGTCATCAAAATGAGAGGTCTTGACACCATCGTTTATGAACAAGATAGTCAAATGGCTTTGTCATGTTTTCATTATGACAGTTTATTCTCTCAGTGTTTTCCAATGCAAAAAAAAGGTCAGACCTCGGTGACACTACCTGAAAATGCTCAAGACAGCACTATACACTACTTGTACAGCCATTTGAAAACTACAGTAAAGTTACACATTGCTGTAGTTAGGGGAGTAAGTGAGTACAAGACACTGAATACGTATGTTTCACATTTTTACTGTATATGCTCTTTGCAATTCTACAGCATTGTGCAAAAGAAAAATACACTTCAGTCATTTATTTAGAACAAACATAAAAAAACACCCTTTTGGTAGAGCTGTGCACAGATGTGAACAATATAACAGGACATATTGTAACTGAACATATATAGGTAAATCATTCTGGCACATCCAGACGTTCCTGTCTGTCTGGCCACATATTTTCATCTACATCACAACGGATATTATCCCTTGCAATGCAGCGAGGAAAGTATCTATGATAAAGAAAAGGTATAAAATTTGCTTGACAGAATTTGATAACTAGTTCAACAATTTTGTATGTAATGACTCAAGCAATGAAATGAAGACTATCAGTTTTATTGGGAACAACTATTCAGCATCCATAAGCATAGTTCATTTTGACTGACATGACATAAGCAAATGACAATGTTATAAAACAGCAGAGAATTGTATGAAAGCAACTGATACATGTCCAAAAGCATTTGCAATGTGTTCAGAGGAAGGAGAAATTGCTACTATGATGTGGTCAAATGACTAAATGTTGCGGAGGTTGAACTAATAGTTCTGAGAATTTTCATTCTGATCTGAGAAAAGCACCAAAGCAACTGAGAAATACTGTAACAATTCTAAAAGCGTTGGGGAAGTTTTTTATTTGCTTTTATACACGTTTCTGAACTAGTAAAAATAGAATAAATGCTAGATTAATTTAAAGTGAAACTTGAAGGCGTAGCTTTAAACCTGTGTGTAGAACTTTGGGTTTTATTTCCTAGCAGATTTTTTGTAGAATTTTTTTAGAATTATTATTACTTTCCTTAGAAAGGGTCTCTTATGTGTCCATATTTCCCCATACTTTGGACCAAGGCCTTGTCACCACCATTTTGAAAGTGTCATAGTTGGAATGTCATCAGGTGCATTGTTTAACATTTAGAATTGCTCTTGTCCTTGAAGGCCACTGTAGCTTCTGTTATTATTCTAAAGGGTTGGGGTTACCCAGGGAGCGTTGCATTCTAGAACTTTGTAGAACTTTCTTGATGACGTCATATTACACACTGCACCTTCAAGGGAAGTTAATCCTCTTGATCATCTCTGGTGTGAAAATTCTTAGAAATGTCTTAAGCCAACGTTCGGTCACACATCGTCATATCAACACGATCGCCGGCTGTGTGGTTTCGACATACTATTTACCACCAGTTTAATGTGCTAAGAACATCCCCAAGTTACAGTTAAGTTTACAGGGGTGGGGTGTTTTGATCCTCTTTGTAAAATGTAAAAAACTAATAAAAAAACCTTGATAAAAAAAAAAGAACAGCCCTAATTGTTTCAGTTTTATCAATTAAAGGTGCAGTGTGTAATATGACATCAACAAGAAAGTTCTACAAAGTTCTAGAATGCAACGCTCCCTGGGTAACCCCACCCCTTTAGAATAATGACAGAAGCTACAGTGGCCTTCAACGACAAAAAACAATTCTAAATTTTAAACAATGCACCTGATGACATTCCAACTATGACACTTTCAAGATGGCGGCACTAGGCCTTGGTCCAAAATATGCAGAAATATGGACATATGTGAGACCCTTTCTAAGGAAAAACTAATAATTCAAAACATTTGTTTCAGCTATTATGCACTAAATTAAATGTACTTATGGATATTATAATTACTTTCTACAAAATCTGCTAGGAAATAAAACCCAAAATTCTACACACTGCAGCTTTAAGATGTATATATTGTCCTTTAAAGATTTTTTTTTTGGGATAATTCTTTTGACTAGTCAGAATTCAAGTGCAGAGATCTCAACCTGAAATTATAGAAAGTCATAGCAAGCTGAGAAACCACAAACACGGGGAATGGAAAAAGTGACGTCGTAGTTTCACCTTAAAAAAATATTCCGTGGCTATTTTTAGAATCCACAGAGTCAAAACTGAACTGCGGATATCTGAGACTGAATTATGACAAGACATCATTCTAGCTCAAGATATCTACAATTTTCCCCTCAATTACATATACAGTTTCTATATTGTCCTTTTGATACGGCTCTGGAAAAAATTAATAGACCGCTCCAAATGTTCAGTGTTTCTTGTTTTACTAGTTATAGGCGTATGTTTGAGTAGAATGAACATTTTGGTTTTATTCTATATGAACTACTGACAACATTTATACCAAATTCCCCCCCCAAAAATATGGTCATTAAGAGCATTTCCATTTAGTAATGTAGAGATGAAGATTGAAGATTATTCAGTTACTAAGATGACTGTGTGTCTGTGTGTTTTTGCAGATTCGAATGAAGAGGACTTCTAGATAACACACACGCACGCACACACACACACTCACTCACGCGCGCACGCACTCACAAACACCTCTACTACACACACACACACACACACACACACACACTGACACACACATAACCATGCACATAAACAGGAGTGTTTGCGCATGAAAATCATGGCTGAC
Source organism: Hyperoplus lanceolatus (assembly GCA_026929865.2). NCBI lineage: Eukaryota > Metazoa > Chordata > Actinopteri > Uranoscopiformes > Ammodytidae > Hyperoplus > Hyperoplus lanceolatus. The sequence continues at coordinate 1,172,778 of CM049418.1, read as the reverse complement.
TTTTGGCCGTATTCGCCCCATGATTTCCCACCTCAGACCCCATTATCGTGCACCGATCCTGGGGTAACTTCGCCTCAATTCCCCCCTCACCAGAACCAGAACCACTCATACAACCAGATTACACAGCCAGGTCTAGATAATACAAACTGGAACAGACAACCATCTGAAATACCCTACCACCAGAACTGCTGTTACTCCCACCAGGTAAGATCCATTTTCTTGTTGTTTGATGACTACATGAACCAATCAGGAGCTGCCTTCCACTAACAGACAGACAGTGGGGAGGGTCCGGTCTGACTGGAGGCTAGATTGATGACTACATGAACCAATCAGGGGCTGCCTTCCACTAACAGACAGACAGTGGGGAGGGTCCGGTCTGACTGGAGGCTAGATTGATGACTACATGAACCAATCAGGGGCTGCCTTCCACTAACAGACAGACAGTGGGGAGGGTCCGGTCTGACTGGAGGCTAGATTGATGACTACATGAACCAATCAGGGGCTGCCTTCCACTAACAGACAGACAGTGGGGAGGGTCCGGTCTGACTGGAGGCTAGATTGATGACTACATGAACCAATCAGGGGCTGCCTTCCACTAACAAACGGGGCCTTGGCTTCTCCCCACGTAGATTAGAGAAAGTCCAGACTCATCAACTTAAAAAAACATACATTAAAGCTGCAGTGTGTAGAATTTTGGGTTTTATTTCCTAGCAGATTTTGCAGAAAGTAATTATAATATCCATAAGTACATTTAATTTAGTGCATAATAGCTGAACATTTTTTTTTTAATTATTATTATTTTTTCCCTTAGAAAGGGTCTCATATATGTCCATATTTCTGCATATTTTGGACCAAGGCCTAGTGCCGCCATCTTGAAAGTGTCATAGTTGGAATGTCATCAGGTGCATTGTTTAAAATGTAGAATTGTTCTTGTCCTTGAAGGCCACTGTAGCTTCTGTTATTATTCTAAAGGGGTGGGGTTACCCAGGGAGCGTTGCATTCTAGAACTTTGTAGAACTTTCTTGATGATGTCATATTACACACTGCACCTTTAACTAAATCAACCCTGATTTCCGTTTCCTTCCTTAGACCAAAAACCATTTTGATTCACACCACAGCGACACACACCATCTCCCCTACAACACACACACACTCAGTGACGTGTACGTACAGGCAGACACACCTGCTTTTGGCCAGGACAAATGGGGGCCTCTGGACTCGACAGCAGCCCAGATACAGTGCCCTTCTCTGGGCATGGTGTCCGAGGAAGTGCCCCTGGAGAGATGGAGCTCCGTGGACTACACCTCGTCATCACCTGCTTATTACAGCCATGAGAACTACAACTCCCAGCCTTTCTGTAGTCCTAACACACCCGGGCCCAGTCCTCACTACCCACAAACCCCAGGTACGAGAACACACAGACAGACAGACAGACAGACAGACAGACAGACAGACACACACACAGACACACAGACAAGACAGACAGACACAGACAGACATCCACACACACACACACACACACATCCACACACGAACAAACAAACACACACACAATATGAAATTATTATTCATAATCTATTTTCATGTGCGATATTCTAAATGTGATATCTCCTCATGATCCGCTACCTGTCCGTACTGTGTGTGTCTGCGCTATAAATCCACAGCCTAGGCTCTGTAAACGGGCATGTTGCGGGCCTTCTTTGTCTAGATACCAGTTTACAGAGCCCAGGCTGTGTATTAACACTTGATTCTACAGCTCTCTGCAGTCCGCCGCCAAACACACAAGCACCGGAGTATGAAAGCTACGCAATAAGCCACAGCGAACTCATCCAGGATCTCACGGGGTTTTTCTCTCCACACGGAAGAGGCCAAAAGGTCAGCGACGCTCCCCAGGGTCCGGGACTCATTCCTGGGATGAACTCAAGAGAGGAGGAGGGGGGAGAACCAGACTGGACCTGGGTGAGTGAGGGAAAATTAGTCTAAGTTGAAATAATGTTAGGGTGAGACAACATTGTTTTTATAGGCACTGCATTTTGTCTATTTATCTTCCATAACATGTCTTCTTTCATACTAGTATAAGTCAAAGGTCCAACATGTACATTCAGGTGTTTATTTGACTAAACCTTGTCTGTTTGCGTCTGTATATTTCTCCTATACAACCATCTTTAACGGACATTATCTCAACATTATTTGTTTTTTTTTCCAATACTCTGAACCAAAATTGAAAATTATTGAATTCATCAGTGAGAGAGGGAATAAATAATTATGACTGTCAGACAAATGATTTTTTTAAATCACGATTTTTAAAATACTATTATTTAGCATTTCATAAAAAAAAAATGTGAATTTTTTTTTTTTTAAAAAAGTCTATTTTTCCCTATTTTTTTATTTTTCCCGGCCCTGCCCCCCCTAAGGTGTGTGTGGATGTGTCTGTGTGTGTTTTAATGTGTGTGTGTTCTGTCCTTGAACCTGTGCTTCTGTTACGGGTGTCCGTGTGTGTGTGCCTGTGTGTCTAAAGTGTGTGTGTGTGTGTCTGTGTGTGTGTGTGTGTGTGTGTGTGTGTGTGTGTGTGTGTGTGTGTGTGTGTGTGTGTGTGTGTGTGTGTGTGTGTGTGTGTGTGTGTCTGTGTGTGTGTGTATGAGGAGATATTCACTGATTATATTTATCTTCAAATGAGAGAAAATAATAAATATATAATTATGATTTCTGTTCATTTACAGGTGAAACAACAACAACAACAACCTGAAAACAGCACTAAGGTTCTGGAGAGCAGGTCGGGGTATGAATAAAGGTGTTGGGATAATAATTATGATTTTATGATAGTTTTTCCCTTGTTTTACATTATTTTTGTGTGTGTGTGTGTGTGTGAATGTGTGTGTGTGAGTGTGTGTGTGTGTGTGTGTGTGTGTGTGTAACAGGTTGACGTGTACCGTGTGTAATCGTGATTTCCGGAGTTTGCCGGCGTTGAACGGACACATGCGTTCACACAGCGGCTTCAGATCGGCTTCATGGTTAAATAAGGTTCACACACACACACACACACACACACACACACACACACACACTCACACTCACCCCCCACACTCACACTCACACTCACACACACACACACACACACACACACACACACACACACACACACACTATACTAAGTTTTTTCACTTTTTCAAGGCTCCTCAAGATCTGACGAGTGTCTGTAGTTTGTGTGTGCTCTGAAAATAAATCCAGTATTAATCCACAGCCTTGGCTCTGTAAACGGGTATGTTGCTAGCTACGATGGGCCCTCTGTTTTCATACCAGTTTACAGAGCCTAGGCTGTGTCTTAACACTGGGCTTATTTCAGCACACACACACACAGTACAGACAGGTAGCGGATCATGAGGAGATATTCCACTGATTTTGGCAAAAAAGCGTTCTCCAGAATCACTTGTCTGAGTATACATGGCCTTTCAGGAATCGGATAAATGTCCGATGCATGGCTGTCTCCACTATGCTAGGTGGCGCTGTAGCCCTTTCAACCATGCTTTCAACAAGTGGTTTTAGAGCCACGTCCGGTTCCCTTCCGTCCCATGGTGTAGCCTATAACGCGCAGGCACACAAGCACAGAACGAGAAGTCCGATATGCGATATCCGATCCCTGTATACATGCAGAGAGAAAGCCGACAATGAACCAATTATCTAGGTGTTCTTATCCGACTTCTCTTGTCCGTTAATGTGCGGATTTGTGTGCGAAGTAGATCGGATAAAGGTGTTTACATGCAGTTTACAAGTCCTGTTGAAGTCTTATTCGTTTAGTTATCCGATTATGAGTCTGCATGTAAAGACACTGACTGACTCCACCATTGATATTTTCACCACAGATTGAAGACTCATCTTCCTCTTCTTCTCCGCTGGTGAAACCCTCTGTCTCCGTGGTGATGCCTGTCTCCGTTCCCGTCCAATCAAAAGCCTCGATTAAGCCGAGTCGCGCCGGACACAGGAAGTGCAGTCGCCCGTCTCCCTCCACCGGGGGCGCCGCCGTGCTCTACCGCAGCCTGATGCGCTTAGACCAAGAAGAAGAACTTTCAAAGGTGTGTGTGTGTGTGTGTGTGTGTGTGTGTGTGTGTGTCTATATATTCTTAACTGTCATTTCAACTGTGCTCAGCAGCAAAACAACAAAATAAACAATAATAATAATAATAATAATTGATTGGATTTATATAGTGCTTTATTTCGATGTTGTTGACTCAAAGCGCTTTACAGGGTTCCAGGATCAATTTGTTCACACACAGTCATACCGGTGGTGGTAAACTACGATAGTAGCCACAGCTGCCCTGGGGCAGGCTGACGGAAGCGAGGCTGCCATTCCACGCCATCGGCCCCTCAGACCACCACCTCAAACATACAGCAGTCATACACATTCACACAGGGCAGGGTGGGTGAAGTGTCTTGCCCAAGGACACAACAACCATGACACAGGTGGCCGGGCGGGAATCGAACCTCCAACCCTTTGATCGTTGGCCAACCCGCTCTACCACCTGAGCCACAGTCGTCAAATACATTGACTTAATGTAAAGTTGCTACGAGGAACTTTTTAAATATTTCTGAAACAGTCTCATTTTTCCTCTGATGATCATAAATGACATGTAACAGCAAACGAGACCATCAGTGCAAATATTGCAATTTTTATATAGTTTTTCTTAATGTCTTTGTCATGGGTATACGCTCACCCAGGAACAACAGCTGGCATGGTAAAAACACTACTGCTTTTAGTCCAAAGGGGGGCGCTAGAATGAACACAAACTGAAAGTTCCTCAGAGCACCTTAAAGTCAAAAAACAATCCATTGTTTCAGTGTAAATGGAGTCAGATAAAATATGTATTTAAATTAGGGCTGTCAAAATAACGCGTTAATTTCGATTAATTAATCACAGAAAAATTAACGCGATTAAATAAATTAACGCAGATTAATCGCATTTCTATAATGCCCTTGAGATGTTAGCGGAGCTGCCAATATTTTTGGCTATGAGTAGGACGGTGAATGAGTCGGCATAGGCTTTGCGCACCGCACCTGTGGCAATGCAGCGCTGTCTGTTGTGGGAGATAGACAGTCGTCATTTAGCCTGCTTGTTTTTTTTTTTGAGAGGAGGAGACAGAAGTTATGAAAGACGGGGGGAGGGAGAGAGAGAGAGAGAGAGAGAGAGAGAGAGAGAGAGAGAGCGAGAGAGACGAACGGTAGCCTACAGTTGTTTATAAACAGGCATAAAAGTGTCATATAAGTATGCGATTAATTTAGATTAATAATCACAGAGCCTGTAATTAGATTATTTTTTTTTAATCGCTTGACAGCCCTAATATAAATATATAACTAGAGATCTATCATTAATTCCAACCTTTTATTCTACGGATCCAAAGACTCACGGATCAGCGAGCGGTGGAGATGGAGATGTCACTGATGATGTCATTCAGGAAGTAGCAGTCAGCCATTTTGGCTCCAGTGGCTCAGTGCACTACACCCCTCCTGCCATGCTGTGTCCGGTCCGCTTGGCCCCGGGGCTGTTCTGCTCTCTCACCACCGGGGGGCAGCAGAGAGCGCACACCGTACGGCTGCACAGTAAGTCGATGCTACGATACAATATTCTATTTTTATTTTGATATTTTATTTAAATATGTTTATATTACACCTTATATACACACTTTAATTTTAATGTAATATGACATCATCTAGAAAGTTCTAGAATGCAACACTCCCTGGGTAACCCCACCCCTTTAGAATAATAACAGAAGCTACAGTGGCCTTCAAGGACAAGAACATATGGATGCCTCCATAAGACTTACCTGCTCAATGTACAAAATGTAATATTAATATTTGTAATTCTCCGCTCAGGAGGATAATTCAGATTATTGGCAGAGGTGATTTTACACCAATGAGGACATTTTTATGAATGAGGATATTGATTGTAGCTAATAAATTACTTAAAATGTTACACAGTGTCCCTTTAATTTTATTTGTGCTATTTTTTTTTAAACAATTTTTTTTTAAATTAATTTGTAGCTAAAATGTATTCGTAGAATGTCTTTGCACTATTATGAATATTTTTTAGTTTATTTATTTAAAGGTTTATTTAGATAGAATTGTATTTATTTATTAATTTTTTTTATAATCATATTTGAAAAAAAAAATTGTTTGTTTATTTACACTTTTATTTTATTTTATTTTATTTTATTTTATTTTTTTACAATAATAATAATCTAATTGTTCCCTGATTCCTGATTGGATAACAGCTTGTGTTCTGATTGGCAGATGGACTCAATGATTTAGTTGCCGTGGAGATAGAGACCCCTCCCCTTGGAACGCTAACGACGGTGATCAATAAGCCGTAAGTTAAATTCAAACCTCTCATGTCAATTAATCATTTTCAAGCTAAAAACAGACCTTTTGGGGGGGCGCCCTTAGCTCAGTTGGTAGGGCGTTCCCCCCATGGGCCTCGGCCAGCAGCGGACCCGGGTTGGATTCCAGCCCACGGTCGTTCTCTGCATGTCACTCCCCTCTCTGCCCCATTTCAACTCTGTCTCTACACTATCAATAAAGCATAGAAATGCCCAAAAAATATCTTTAAAAAAAAAAAATCAGACCTTTTGAATGTGAGCTGTCAATCACAGGCGGATCAATATAGGGCGGGGCTTCCAGGCTCAAGTCCCGCCTCTCAGGAAATGGAAACACACAAACTCCAACTCCCACGATGCACTGCTGCTGTGGACGCCCTGGGCTGAACTGGAGAGTCCTGTCAATCAACAGAGAGGTACAAACAATCAGACACACACACACACACACACACACACACACACACACACACACACACACACACACACACACACACACACACACACACACACACACACACACACACACACACACACACACACACACACACACACACACACACACACACACACACACACTTTTAGTGTATTGACTGCCTGCCTGTCTGTCCAGTTGAAGCTCTGCTGTTGATGTCGCGATGCAGCGTGGTGAAAGGGGGCGGGGCCAATCCAGACTCTGTCCTCTCCAGCCTATCAGAGTCCAGGGGAGACTTCCTGGTAAGAAAAATATATATTTATTATTTATTAAAGCTGCAGTGTGTAGAATTTTGGGTTTTATTTCCTAGCAGATTTTGTAGAAAGTAATTATAATATCCATAAGTACATTTAATTTAGTGCATAATAGCTGAAAAAAATGTTTTGAATTATATTTTTTTCCCTTAGAAAGGGTCTCATATATATAGAACTTTCTTGATGATGTCATATTACACACTGCACCTTTAAGTGTATCTCCTGCCTGTATTCAAGGGACACTGTGTAACATTTTAAGTAATTTATCAGCTAAAATCAATATCCTCACTCATAAATATGTCCATATTTGAGTAAAATCACCTCTGCTAAATAATGATACTATATAGCTGTTGGGATTCTGGACTTTTGGTTCAGAGGGATTGAACCTGTTTTTGTCTTTTCTCCAGCGAACGGTAGAGAAGCTGCTGTCGCCTGAAACCTCCAACAGCCAACAGACGCACGGACCAGGTCAATATGAGCACTCATTTAACATTTGTTTTTGTTAATTTAGACAAACTTATGGAAGGCTATCAGGGCCAGACAGACAGACAGACAGACAGACAGACAGACAGACAGACAGACAGACAATGGGCTCCAAAATATATATATCAGTTCATATGAATACTAAACATTGCAGGTGTGATCTGGAGCGCAGCAGAGCAGAAGCTGCTGATCAAATCCCTGAAACTCCATCACAAAGATTTCAACAAAATCCAGAAAGCTGTGAGTGAACCCAGTGTTAATACACAGCCTAGGCTCAGTAAACGGGCATGTTGCTATAGCTACGGCTAGGCTCTGTAAACGGGCATGTTGCTATAGCTACGGCTAGGCTCTGTAAACGGGCATGTTGCTATAGCTACGGCTAGGCTCAGTAAACGGGCATGTTGCTATAGCTACGGCTAGGCTCAGTAAACGGGCATGTTGCTATAGCTACGGCTAGGCTCAGTAAACGGGCATGTTGCTATAGCTACGGCTAGGCTCTGTAAACGGGCATGTTGCTATAGCTACGGCTAGGCTCTGTAAACGGGCATGTTGCTATAGCTACGGCTAGGCTCAGTAAACGGGCATGTTGCTATAGCTACGGCTAGGCTCAGTAAACGGGCATGTTGCTATAGCTACGGCTAGGCTCAGTAAACGGGCATGTTGCTATAGCTACGGCTAGGCTCAGTAAACGGGCATGTTGCTATAGCTACGGCTAGGCTCAGTAAACGGGCATGTTGCTATAGCTACGGCTAGGCTCAGTAAACGGGCATGTTGCTATAGCTACGGCTAGGCTCAGTAAACGGGCATGTTAGCTCAGTAAACGGGCATGTAGCTATAGCTACGGCTAGGCTCAGTAAACGGGCATGTTGCTATAGCTACGGCTAGGCTCTGTAAACGGGCATGTTGCCAGCTATACGATGGGCCCCTTTTACATGCCAGTTTACAGAGCCTAGGCTGTGTATTAACGATATGAAATAATCAGCTATGTAATGCACACTTTGAGTTGATGTATAATTGAGTTATCGTGTGTGTGTGTGTGTGTGTGTGTCCGTCTGTCTCTGTGTGTGTGTGTCTCTGTCTGTATGTGTCTGTATGTATGTGTGTGTGTGTGTGTGTGTGTGTGTGTGTGTGTGTGTGTGTGTGTGTGTGTGTGTGTGTGTGTGTGTGTGTGTGTGTCTTTGTGTGTGTGTGTGTGTGTGTGTGTGTGTGTGTGTGTGTGTGTGTGTGTGTGTGTGTGTGTGTGTGTGTGTGTGTGTGTGTGTGTGTGTTCAGGTCCAGACTAAGTCTCTCGCTCAGTGTGTGGAGTTTTACTACCAGTGGAAGAAGAGGAAAGGGCTGAGTGTGAAAACGCCGTCTGCACTGACACAAACTAATGTAAGAAACTCACTCACTCACTCACTCACTCACTCACTATCTCACACACTCACACACTCACTCACTCACTCACTCACTCACGCACACACTCACTCACTCACGTCACACACTCACACACTCACTCACGATGAGTTGATTAAGGTCACAAACTTTAGTCGCTGAACACAAATGAAACTAAAGGCTGAATGACTGAGAACCACTGAAACCAAATTCCTGTTATCAACCCACACACACACACACACACACACACACACACACACACACACACACACACACACACACACACACACACACAGCAAAACAAGCACACACGCACAGACACACACACACACACAGATAGACACACACACACACACACACATAGACACACACACCAGGCACAAACCACACACACACACACACACACACAGCGAAGCACTAACTACACGCACAAGCACACAAATACACAGGAAAGCTCACAATTAACACAGCAAAACATTCACACACCAAAGCACAAACTACACATTAACCACACACACACACACACACACACACACACACACACACACACACACACACACACACACACACCGGTAGGGTTTCTGAAACTCTGACTTGACATTTCAGAGGCCGGTGTGAGTTTGTGGTCGACGTTAGTATAGCGACAGCTTTCCTATAAAGGGCCGCTAAGAGGCTTAAAGCTGCAGTGTGTAGAATTTTGGGTTTTATTTCCTAGCAGATTTTGCAGAGAATAATTATAATATCCATAAGTACATTTAATTTAGTGTATAATAGCTGATTTTTGTTTTTGAATGATTATTTTATCCCTTAGAAAGGGTCTCATATATGTCCATATTTCTGCATATTTTGGACCAAGGCCTAGTGAAGGTGTCATAGTTGAAGGTCATCAGGTGCATTGTTTAAAATTTAGAATTGTTCTTGTCCTTGAAGGCCACTGTAGCTTCTGTTATTATTCTAAAGGGTTGGGGTTACCCAGGGAGAGTTGCATTCTAGAACTCACACACTCACTCACTCACTCACTCTCTCACTCACTTGGAAGCGACATCCTAGAAAAATCAAACGCAGCTCAAAAAGATAAAAGCCGCAAATTCGAGAAGCGATATTACGGCGCTGATGTGGAGGCTTGTAATGACTCTGTATATGTTCGGTGATTATTAATAATGAGTGAATTAATCGCAGGAATGAAACGCGCCCGGGTGTGCAAGGCCTTTAGTTTGGCTGTTAGTAAAGGGTTACCAGTCAGTCTGAAATAATGTCCCCACCCAACTTTCAGGTTTAAGAACTCAGTCCCTGCGTTCCAAATCACACACTTTTTTGTTTTTACTACACTACATACTAAAGTACAGAAGAGTTTTAGTCTTTTTACTACACTACATACTAAAGCACAGAAGAGTTTTAGTCTTCTTACACTACATACTAAAGTACAGGCTTTACTACACTACATACTAAAGCACAGAAGAGTTTTAGTCTTTTTACTACACTACATACTATACAGAAAGTTCAGTCTTTACTACACTACATACAGTACAGAGAAGAGTTTTAGTCTTTTTGCACCACTACATACTAAAGTACACAGAAGAGTTTTAGTCTTTTACTACACTACAATACTAAAGTACAGAAGAGTTTTAGTCTTTTTACTACACACTACATACTAAAGTACAAAGTTTTAGTCTTACTACCTGCTAAAAGTACAGAAGAGTTTTAGTCTTTTCACTACACTACATACTAAAATTTAGAAGAGTTTTAGTCTTTTTTACTACACTACATACTAAAGCACAGAAGAGTTTTAGTCTTTTTACTACACTACATACTAAAGCACAGAAGAGTTTTAGTCTTTTTACTACACTACATACTAAAGTACAGAAGAGTTTTAAGTGTTTTACTCACTAAATACTAAAGTACAGAAGAGTTTTAGTCTTTTTGCCTACATACTAAGCTGGAAAGTTTTAGTCTTTTTACTACACTACATACTAGCTTCAGGAAAGTTTTAGTCTTCTACCACTACATATAAAGTACAGAAGAGTTTTAGTCTTTTTACTACACTACATACTAAAATTTTAAGAAGAGTTTTAGTCTTTTTACTACACTACATACTAAAGTACAGAGGCACTAGTCTTTACTACACTACATACTAAAGCACAGGAAGTTTTAGTGTTTTGCTACTACACTAAAGCACAGAAGAGTTTTAGGCTTTTTACTACACTTGTACTAAAATTTTGAAAGTTTTAGTCTTTTTACTACACTATACTAAAGCACAGAAGAGTTTTAGTCTTTTTACTACACTACATACTAAAGCACAGAAGAGTTTTAGTCTTTACTACACTACATACTAAAGTACAGAAGAGTTTTAGTCTTTTTACTACACTACATACTAAAGTACAGGAGAGTTTTAGTCTTTTTACTACACTACATACTAAAGTACAGAAGAGTTTTAGTCTTTTTACTACACTACATACTAAAGTACAGAAGAGTTTTAGTCTTTTTACTACACTACATACTAAAGTACAGAAGAGTTTTAGTCTTTTCACTACACTATACAAAGTACAGAAGAGTTTTAGTCTTTTTACTACACTACATACTAAAGCACAGAGAGAGTTTTGGTGATCTTTTTACTACACTACATACTAAAGCACAGAAGAGTTTAGTCTTTTTACTACACTACATACTAAAGCACAGAAAGAGTTTTAGTCTTTTTACTACACACTACATACTAAAGCACAGAAGAGTTTTAGTCTTTTTACTACACTACATACTAAAGTACAGAAGAGTTTTAGTCTTTTTACTACACTACATACTAAAGCACAGAAGAGTTTAAGTCTTTTTACTACACTACATACTAAAGTACAGAAGAGGTTTTAGTCTGTTTGCTACACTACATACTAAAGCACAGAAGAGTTTTAGTCTTTACTACACTACATACTAAAGTACAAAGAGTTTTAGTCTTTTTACTACACTACATACTAAAGTACAGAAGAGTTTTAGTCTTTTTACTACACTACATACTAAAGTACAGAAGAGTTTTAGTCTTTTTGCCACACTACATACTAAAGTACAGAAGAGTTTTAGTCTTTTTACTACACTACATACTAAAGTACAGAAGACTTTTAGTCTTTTTACTACACTACATACTAAAGCACAGAAGAGTTTTAGTCTTTTTACTACACTACATACTAAAGCACAGAAGAGTTTTAGTCTTTTTGCATACACTACATACTAAAGTACAGAAGAGTTTTAGTCTTTTTACTACTACATACTAAAGCACAGAAGAGTTTTAGTCTTTTTACTACACTACATACTAAAGCACAGAGAGTTTTTAGTCACACACATACTAGAAAGAGTTTTATTTCTTTACTACTACATAAAATTTAGAAGGTTTTAGTCTTTTTACTACACTACATACTAAAGCACAGAAGAGTTTTAGTCTTTTTACTACTACATACTAAAGCACAGAAGAGTTTCAGTCTTTGCCACTACACACACAAGCACAGAAGAGTTTTAGTCTTTTTACTACTACATACTAAAGCACAGAAGAGTTTTGAATCTTTTTACTACACTACATACTAAAGCACAGAAGAGTTTTAGTCTTTTTACTACACTACATACTAAAGCACAGAAGAGTTTTAGTCTTTTTACTACACTACATACTAAAGCACAGAGAGTTTAGTCTTTTTACTACACTACATACTAAAGCACAAGAAGAGTTTTAGTCTTTTTACTACACTACATACTAAAGCACAGAGTTTTAGTCTTTTTACTACACTACATACTAAAGTACAGAAGAGTTTTAGTCTTTTTACTACACTACATACTAAAGTACAGAAGAGTTTAGG
>CM049418.1:1137500-1147500 GCA_026929865.2 Hyperoplus lanceolatus | reverse complement strand
TACATCACATGGACTGAGCCTCCCAGTGAAAACAACCAGCGATGAGACGGATATATAAGCAAGAGGGACCAACACAGCTAGTAACATTACACCAGTTTACAGAGCCTAGGCTAGTATATAGTAACACTCTATTTGGTATTATGTATTTCAACATATTTACAGTGACTTTTTGTAATATTTCATCACTTTTGTGTCTGAAAATCATCTTTTTTATTATGTGAAATGTATATACACGGGGGCGCTCCGGTGGTGTAGTGGATAGAGCGCGTACCATATTGGCTCCGGCCTTCGTTGCAGTGGTCGCGGGTTCGAATCCGACCCGTGGACCTTTACTGCAGGTCATCCCCCCTCTCTCTCTCTCTCTCTCTCTGTCTCCCCATTTCAACTCTGTACTGTCTAATAAAGCTTGAAAATGCCAAAAAAATTATCTTTAAAAAAATAAAAATGTATATACATGTGTCCAATCAACTTCAAATGATTTGCTCTTTATAAATGTTGGAATAATGTCTCTGTTGTGGACATTAAACACAGGTGCTGCATATTGTGAAATAAGTTACATTTTTATGTTGAAATCTTGCATTATCTTCCTCCTTTTATTTTCCCTTTCCACTTGAAGTATCCAGCAAACTATTTATTTTCTGCTGTTAGTCAAAACAGGTTAATAAAGTGATAGTGACACCTTGTGGTCAGATATGGTATTAAAATACAATGTTTTGTCAAGCACTGGTCAATAGATGTATCTTTCGTAACCTGTTTTCTTTCACAGACAGACAGACAGACAGACAGACAGACAGACAGACAGAACACAGCTGTGTTGGGAGAGATTGTACTAGGGGTGTAGGAGGTTAACAGGTTAAGGGTCAAAGGCTTTTTACTGGCTCAATATAGGCCCCTGATCTAAGAAGGCCCACCAACAATGACATTTAAATACATTATTGACTGGCTCATGATCTTTGAAGGGGGGGGGGGGGGGGGCGTAGAGAGAACAGGGGCCTATAATGAGCCAGTAAAGAAAAAAAATAAATCACGTTATTTTTGGCCTATGAAGATCATTCACCAGTACATTTTTGTTATTTAAAAAAAAACATTGTTCAGGGCAACAAAGATCTGGGGCCTAAATTGAGCCATTAAAACCAAACGAAGACTTCAAAGAGAGAAGTAGCTTTGGGATAAGGGATTATGTTAAAACACAAATTGGATTGCTGACTGACTGGATTTTTTAAACCTGTATATATTTTATCTTTTTGGTAATTCTGTGTCTCCAAATCATTCCAGAAAATAGTTCGAAATAGCTCATATAGGATACAGTTTGTCTTAGTTTTCTTCTCAAAGTGCACCAGATTTATGCATTTTACTTTAAAAGGTTCAAATTAGTCTTCCGGGGGGGGGGGGGGTGCCCCTGGCCTGGACCCCCCTAGAAGGTGTTGGGTCAGTCCCCACCGCGGTCTCCTCAATTACCATGAAAAACACTGTAACCACCCATGTGTGTTTGATTATTAACAGTCATTAGACCAGGAGGGGGGTTATATACAAGTTTTCTTAAAGGGACACTGTGTAAAATGACATCATCTAGAAAGTTCTAGAATGCAATGCTCCCTGGGTAACCCCACCCCTTTTGAATAATAACAGAAGCTACAGTGGCCTTCAAGGACAAGAACATTTCTACATTCTAAACAATGCACCTGATGACATTCCAAAAACATGGATTCCCCCATAAGACCTGCCTGCTCAATGTACAAAATGTAACATTAATATTTGTAATTCTCCGCTCGGGAGGATAATTCAGATTATTGGCAAAGGTGATTTTACACCAATGAGGACATATTTATGAATGAGGATATTGATTTTAGCTGATACATTACTTAAAATGTTACACAGTGCCCCTTTAAGTTCCTTAATTTCATCAATAGAGATATTTTGGTGTAGACAAACATAACTTTTAAGCATCGGAATTGTTAGACCGCCCCCCGGGGAAGCCTAGAACCTCTCAGCCCCAGGGCCTAATGGCAGGTTGAGGCGGGCCTGGTCAAAGGGTGAACTATTTAAGCCCTTACACTCTGAGTTGTTCAGACATGTTCTGGGTCAAACCCCTTAGCCACTGTTGCTGAGAGGAACTCTGTCTGTCTGTCTGTCTGTCTGTCTGTCTGTCTGCCTGTCTGTCTGTCTGTCTGTCTGCCTGCCTGTCTGTCTGTCTGTCTGTCTGTCTACCTGTCTGTCTGTCTGTCTGCCTGCCTGCCTGTCTGTCTGCCTGTCTGTCTGCCTGCCTGTCTGTCTACCTGTCTGTCTGTCTGTCTGCCTGCCTGTCTGTCTGTCTGTCTGTCTACCTCTGTCTGTCTGTCTGTCTGCCTGCCTGCCTGCCTGCCTGCCTACCTGCCTGTCTGTCTATAATCTAACTTCTGAAGCAATTACTCAATTAATCAACTCAACTTTTTTTTAACAACTCAAAGACATGGGAAACTAATACGTTGTAAAAATTAAATAAAGATTTGAACACTGGCTTCATCCAAAATCTAGACTTATGTGTTTTAAAAGATAAGTTAGATGTTGCCCACTGTGTAGTTTTAATGTCAGTAATTAACTAGCAAAGGTTCACGATGATATCTATAATTTCAAAAAATGACCGTTATTAACCTGCTCTCGAGCCTGTGAGATTACAACAGAGCTCGTTAGTAGTCGGCAAAACTCGGAAGTACTCGGAAATCCTCGTAAGAATCCGACCAATCAGCGGTCTCCATTAGGAAAAGGGGCGGGGCAAAGCTTGTAGACGAAAGTTCACTGTACATTGAAGCCAGCGTGCTCAGTCTCCCGGTGTCAACAGCAGCTGTTAGTTGCAGACACCGGCAGACACAGACGGACTTAAACGGACGCCATGGACTACTACTAAACTTTAACTATTTGTCTTCTTTTGGCGAGAAAGTGCAGGTAAATACAGCAAGACTCAAGATCCAAAGTGTTTATTTCCATATGCATAACAAGAAACATTTTCTCAGTCATACAATGAAATAAGAAACAAACGTGAAAAAATGTGTTAGTCTTTGTTAAACAAAATGTTTAACTTATAGATAGCATCATGGCACTTTACCAGTTGATTACTGACATTAAAACTATAATTGTTTTAGTTTTTCAGTGCTTTCAGACACGTTTTAATAGGCTTTTTTAAACTGGGATTACTACCTCACTAAAGTATGTGTTAATTTGCATCTTTTAAAAAACAACAATCTAGACGTTGGGATGAAGCAAAAGTAAAATTTCTTTATCTCAAGTTTTTACAGAATAGATTGTGGTTAAAGCATTTTCTGTTTCCAGTTTATATCAAAAATGTATGCTGTATATATGTACAGACCTTAAAAATGCATTTCCAGCATGTTTTTTTTTTAGAAGAAAATGTCTCATAAATCAGACAGTGAACAACATATGAGCAAATCCTTCTGTAATAACCTTCAGAATAGTGCTAAGAATGATTATGGAAAGTTTAGTTGATGTAAGTGCTTTAGAAGTTGAGATTTTTGGTTCAGAGTATTGAGAAAAAATACTAATGTCGAGATAATGTCCGTTAAAGATGGTTGTATAGGAGAAATATACAGATGTAAACAGACCAGGTTTAGTCAAATAAACACCTGAATGTACATGTTGGACCTTTGATACACACCAATATGAAAGAAGACATGTTATCGGAGCAAAGTAGAAAAAAAAAATCTCTACCAGTGCTCGGAAAAAAATATGTTTTTTACCATTTTTAACCTGCAGTTTTTCACCTTAAAACCAGCCAAAACTTGATTTTTATTCTATTTTTATTACCACAGGACGTCAAACTAACATGGGAGTTGCTAACCTGATGTCTCCGCTGCAGTTGGCCGTCTACTGGCGTCTTGCACTCGTCTTTTTCTTCACTTCTTTCCTGTTTTTTCTCGATATTTTCGCGGCCGCCATTGTCGCCAACACTTGTCAGCACCATGGCAACAACACCACCACCGGCAACGGCACCAGTTTGTTGAGTGGAACCAACCAATCACAGGCCAGGGAAGATTCAGAAGGCGGGAACTTAGACGTGAGTGTTGACGTGCTGGTCCAATTTTTTTTCCCGTTACATTTTTTAAAATATTCGTTAAGTTAAATTAAAGGTGCAGTGTGTAATATGACATCATCAAGAAAGTTCTAGAATGCAACGCTCCCTGGGTAACCCCACCCCTTTTGAATAATAACAGAAGCTTCAAGGACAAGAACAATTCTAAATTCTAAACAATGCACCTGATGACATTCCAAAAACATGGATTCCTCCATAAGACTTGCCTGCTCAATGTACAAAATGTAATATTAATATTTGTAATTCTCCGCTCAGGAGGATAATTCAGATTATTGGCAGAGGGGATTTTACACCAATGAGGACATATTTATGAATGAGGATATTGATTTTAGCTGATACATTACTTCAAATGTTACACAGTGTCCCTTTAAATTAAACTAATTGAAATGTAGTGTACTTTATTTTTGTGTGTTTTCTATGATCATACTTTTCAAACAGCCAATGTCAAACAGATTACACCATACACTATAGAGTAACACACAGTGATTCAGAAGGAGGGAATTTGAGTGGTGACATGCTAGCTAGTTCCATGATTTTCCTGTAAAATTAAATAGGATAAAGATTAATTATATATTAATTTAAATTAAATAAATAAATAAATAAATAAAGGGGCGCCGCGCTCCGGTGGTGTAGTGCATAGAGCGCGTACCATATAGAGCTGTTAAGCGGAAGTGGTTTACTTCCGGGACATGGGGCCTCTCGGCTCGAAAAATTACAACGGTAGTCAATGGAAAGAAAAGTATTATTTTCTGGTCCCAGTCATGAAATGCCTTCGATTACACATGTGTTTTGTATGGATTAAGATGGTATTTTTTCGTGCAAAGAATGGAACAATTTAGCGAGTAGAAGCTGGATACGGTCAGGTTTTGTGCAGAGCGCTTTTGTGGACTACAGCTCTTCGCTGCTCTTGACACTTATGATATACGTTACCACCACTCGCACCTGCTTAGCTCAGAAACATGGCTGTGTCTTTAATGCACTTTACCGCCTTCTTTCAAGGACAAGACAAAAGTCTTCAGCGTGGCGAAAACCACTACACAAGTGGACATGTGGAGTTTCAATTTCTCGAGTGGGGAGATTGTTGGCGTTGTCCACGCCAGCCATTAGCATTAGCATTAGCACTGTCAGTCGAGGAGTGGAGGGAATGTGTTGAGGTGACGTCACAGAGGCGACAAGACTTGTAGTTGTTCTCGTAACATTTTTTCAAAAGCCGTTAGACGAATAATCATACAACATACCGTCAAACTCTCCACATGAAAAATGATCATTTAGACCCATACAAAACATATATGTAATCCAGGGCATTTAATGACTGGGACCAGAAAATAGTAGATTACTTTCCATAGACTCCCATTCATTTTTTTTCAGCCGAGAGGTCCGATGCGTCCCATGCCCCGTAATTCCGCCACTTCCGCTTAACAGCTCTATTGGCTCTGGCCTTTACTGCAGGTCATCCCCCCCCCCCCCCCCCCCCCCCCCCCCCCCCCCCCCCCCCCCCCCCCCCCCCCCCCCCCCTCTCTCTCCCCCCCCCCCCCCCCCCCCCCCCCCCCCCCCCCCCCCCCCCCCCCCCCCCCCCCCTCCCCCCCCCCCCCCCCCCCCCCCCCCCCCCTCTCTCTCTCTCTCTCTCTCTCTCTCCTCTCTCTCTCCCCATTTTAACTCTGTACAATTTAATAAAGCTTGAAAATGCCAAAAAATAATCTTGAAAAAATAGATAAATAAAGTATATAAAAATAAAATACTAAAACAGTAACAGTCAGATGTGTAAAATATATGCTTATGGTTCATAAACTAGGCTAATTTACTTTATTTTAGTGTGTTTTCGATGATACTTTCAAACAGTCAATGTCTAACAGATTACACAATACACTAGAGTAACATACAGTGTAAATGTGCAACTCAAGCTGTAAATATTAACCTTATCTCTGTGTGTCGTCATGACCTCAGAGTCCAGTAGCTGTATATTAGCTCAAAGATTCGACTCCGTACATTTTTGACTTTTTATTTTCTGCTTATAACATTTACCTCTAGTTTAAAAAATGTCCTTGGAAAATTCTACACACTGCAGGTTTAACATTTACCTCTAGTTTAACCCTTTAAACCTGCAGTGTGTAGAATTTTGGGTTTTATTTCCTAGCAGATTTTGTAGAAAGTAATTATAATATCCATAAGTACATTTAATTTAGTGCATAATAGCTGAAAAACATTTTTTGAATTATTATTTTTTCCCTTAGAAAGGGTCTCATATATGTCCATATTTCTGCATATTTTGGACCAAGGCCTAGTGCCGCCATCTTGAAAGTGTCATAGTTGGAATGTCATCAGGTGGATTGTTTAAAATTTAGAATTGCTCTTGTCCTTGAAGGCCACTGTAGCTTCTGTTATTATTCTAAAGGGGTGGGGTTACCCAGGGAGCGTTGCATTCTAGAACTTTGTAGAACTTTCTTTATGATGTCATATTACACACTGCACCTTTAAGGCCCCCTTCAACAACAGGAATGTCCACTAACAGATGGTTAATAGAGTAAACAGGTCTCAGGGTTTATTGTGGTCATTTGAAGATACTCAAAGAAATGGCTTCACAGTGAGCAAAAATACAAATGTATGCGCCAGGCGAACGTTAGTATTACAGGCCTTAAAGGTGCAGTGTGTAATATGATATCATCAAGAAAGTTCTACAAAGTTCTAGAATGCAACGCTCCCTGGGTAACCCCACCCCTTTAGAATAATAACAGAAGCTACAGTGGCCTTCAAGGACAAGAGCAATTCTAAATTTTAAACAATGCACCTGATGACATTCCAACTATGACACTTTCAAGATGGCGGCACTAGGCCTTGGTCCAAAATATGCAGAAATATGGACATATATGAGACCCTTTCTAAGGGAAGAATAAATAATTCAAAACATTTTTTTCAGCTATTATGCACTAAATTAAATGTACATATGGATATTATAATTACTTTCTACAAAATCTGCTAGGAAATAAAACCCAAAATTCTACACACTGCAGGTTTAAATACTCTGTCTGACCAAAATAATATAGAATTTCCTCGACAGTAAGAATGCGCGAACGCTTCGCCGACAACACATTCGGACTTAAAGGGTTAAACAATGTCCTTAGAAAACTGTAAAGGTTTTCTGATTTGATTCAAAGTTCCCTTTTCAAAGGGTGGTGCTCCGTAGGTATTAATAAGTAATTTGATCAGCTGGACTAATTAAATTGATCATTAATTAACAATTTTTCTTACTATTATAATTTCCTTGAAATTAATAATATTAGTTAGTGTGAAGGCCTTCAGATACCTGCGTTAGTGTGAAGGCCTTCAGATACCAGCGTTAGTGTGAAGGCCTTCAGATACCAGCGTTAGTGTGAAGGCCTTCAGATACCAGCATTAGTGTGAAGGCCTTCAGATACCAGCGTTAGTGCGAAGGCCTTCAGATACCAGCGTTAGTGTGAAGGCCTTCAGATACCAGCATTAGTGCGGCCTTCAGATACCAGCGGTGAAGGCCTTCAGATACCAGCGTTAGTGTGAAGGCCTTCAGATACCAGCGTTAGTGTGAAGGCCTTCAGATACCAGCATTAGTGTGAAGGCCTTCAGATACCAGCATTAGTGTGAAGGCCTTCAGATACCAGCATTAGTGTGAAGGCCTTCAGATACCAGCGTTAGTGTGAAGGCCTTCAGATACCAGCGTTAGTGTGAAGGCCTTCAGATACCGGGGGAGGCCTTCAGATACCAGCGTTAGTGTGAAGGCCTTCAGATACCAGCGTTAGTGTGAAGGCCTTCAGATACCAGCGTTAGTGTGAAGGCCTTCAGATACCAGCGTTAGTGTGAAGGCCTTCAGATACCAGCATTAGTGTGATATTAATGCACAATAATCCTGATCAAATTTTTTAAATTATTTTGAGAAATGTATTGATTTTATTTTTTACGTTTTATTATTATTATTATTATTATTATTACTACTACTACTACTACTACTACTACTACTACTACTACTACTACTACTACTACTACTATTATTATTATTATTATTATTATTATTATTATTATGTATAAGTTACATTTAGAGTTGATTTGAAATAGAATAATTGTATTCATTCCAAATTCAGTTTTTCAACTTTTCCAGATTTATTGAATTCAATTAATTTGAAATAAAAAATATTTTACTGTTTTTTTTCAAAGTTATTTTTTTTTTTAAATTTCCAGATCTATTAAAGGGACAGTGTGTAACATTTTAAGTAATGTATTAGCTAAAATCAATATCCTCATTCATAAATATGTCCTCATTGGTGTAAAATCACCTCTGCCAAAAATCAGAATTGTCCTCTTGAGCGGAGAATTACAAATATTAATATTACATTTTGTACATTGAGAGGGTAAGTCTTATGGAGGCATCCATATGTTTGCAATGTCATCAGGTGCATTGTTTATAATTTAGAATTGTTCTTGTCCTTGAAGGCCACTGTAGCTTCTGTTATTATTCTGAAGGGGTGGGGTTACCCAGGGAGCGTTGCATTCTAGAACTTTGTAGAACTTTCTTGATGATGTCATATTACACACTGCACCTTTAAGGTAAATTGATTTGAAAAGGAGTATCTTTATTTTTGTCCAACTTTAATTGTTGTTCTCCAATAGATAACATTTAATTAATTGGGGGAAAATAATTGTTTAAATGTTTTTCCAAATTTAATTTAATTTGAATTTTTTCTGCCAAGCATTTATACAGTTGTAGTTTGAGAATTGCCTCAGTGGATGCTAGTAGTTAGCAGGGATTATTTGAGATTGACTGAACTGAGACTGCTTTCAAAACACAGAACTACTCACCAAGTACACTTCGCTATCCACCCTGACAAGGATTAGCTGTACATATAAGGGAGTAGTTTGACATCTGAGCTTGTAAGCCACAGGGTGAAGTCCTGTGCAATTTAGTCAGTGTTTAAACAGATTCGCCACTTTCAGTAGTAAGAGCTAAACGCTATACTCACAAGGTGAAGCTAGTCACCTGTCGAATGCCTGTTGTGTACATCTGAGCTTGTAAGCCGCATGGGGAAGCCTGCGCTATATAGTCAGTGTTTAAACAGATTCGCCACTTAGCAAGTAGCAAGAGCTAAGTGTTATATCACATGGTGAACCGGACACCTGTGAATCCGGTTTGTTTTGACTTTGACCAAATCTACCCCTTATGAATTCCCAACACTATGTAGTACAATAGAAGAAAGATTTAGGATGTCCCGATTCTTGTGGCCAGATTTAGGATGGTTAGAAGTACCCGGATGTCCTACTACATGCGGCCGAGATTGTTAGTGTTGAAAACAGCATCCTATTTGGGGAGATTCTGACCCACAATCCAGTGCAAACCGGAAGTGACGTCATATCGACGGAGCCTCCGTATGAAAACAAACGGGGATGAGACGGATATAAAAGCAAGGCACAATGTTATGATGAAATAAATAAGTAAAAGTACTTTGCGTCCCAAGTGTATGCCTACTGCATCCTAACTAGATTATGTTTATGGTCAGATGTAGTATGTAGAATAGAGAAAAGAAAGAGGAGGAGATTCGGAACGCAACCACAGTGATTCAGAACGAGGGAACTTGAGTGGTGACATGCTAGCTAGCTCCATGATTTTCCTGTAAAATTAAATAGGATAAAGATTAATATAAATCAATTTAAATAAAATAAATAAATGAATAAATAAATAAATAAATAAATAAATAAATAAATTAATAAATAAATTAAAGGTGCAGTGTGTAATATGACATCATCAAGAAAGCTCTACAAAGTTCTAGAATGCAACGCTCCCTGGGTAACCCCAACCCTTTAGAATAATAACAGAAGCTACAGTGGCCTTCAAGGACAAGAACAATTCTAAATTTTTAACAATGCACCTGATGACATTCCAACTATGACACTTTC
>CM049418.1:1122500-1125000 GCA_026929865.2 Hyperoplus lanceolatus | reverse complement strand
AAATATTTTACACCCACGTCCCGTTAACTTCACGTTAGTAACAGAAACCAGAAGCTTTCATCAGTAAATATTTTATATTGCGTCTTAAAGCTGCTCCGAGGAACTTTCAGTTTGTGTTAATTCTAGCGCCCCCCTTTGGACAACAGCGGTAGCGTTTTTACCACGCCAGCTGTTGTTCCTGGGTGAGCGTATATCCACGACAAAGGCATTAAGAAAAACTATATAAAAATAGCATTCTTTGCCACTGATGGTCTCGTTTGCTGTAACATGTAATTTATGATCATCAGAGGAAACATGAGACTGTTTCAGAAATATTTAAAAGTTCCTCATAGCAGCTTTAACCTTACATCCACTCCAGTCCTTTCAAAGTAAAAGTCCTCTTTGTACAGATACAAAATGATTTCAGTGAAAATGAAAATAAGGATTTTTTAAATGTTTTTGAGCGGAAAAAAGCCAAATATAAAATTTATTTTGATTATAAAAATATAATGTAAATATATCATGGATATATTATTGGAATATAATATTAAATTGTCTCTTTCTCATCAGTTTTAATTTTTGAACCTTTAAAGCTGCAGTGTGTAAGATGACATCATCAAGAAAGTTCTACAAAGTTCTAGAATGCAACGCTCCCTGGGTAACCCCACCCCTTTAGAATAATAACAGAAGCTACAGTGGCCTTCAAGGACAAGAACAATTCTACATTTTAAACAATGCACCTGATGACATTCCCACCAACATGGATTCCTCCACACGACTTGCCCGCTCAATGTACAAAATGTAATATTAATATTTGTAATTCTCCGCTCAGGAGGATAATTCAGATTATTGGCAGAGGTGATTTTACACCAATGAGGACATATTTATGAATAAGGATATTGATTTTAGCTAATAACTTACTTAAAATGTTACACAGTGTCCCTTTAACTAGTAATTCGGCCTAATAAATGATTTAGGTGCAGTTCTTTTGTGTGTCCACAGGGGGGCAGCATTGACCAAGTTGATGAAAACACATAAAATGTTCAACTTATCTTCATCAAATAAATTCTCAGAAAAGTTAAAACCAACTAATTACTAAATGGATGCAGCATACTGCAATTGACGTGCATGTATTGGGACGTCCTAAATCTTTTTCTGGCATACTAAATAGTAGGGAAGTATGGGGATTGGAACGCAGGGACTGTGTCAGTAAGTCACAAAATTACCCATGGATTGATCACTGTAGATCCTGCATTGGGCTTATGTTAAAGCTGGGGTGGAGGATTTGGGGTGAAAATGGCAGTTGAGATAAGAGATTTGATGTAGAGCGTGTCAGGGAGGGACCATAGGGGAGGGACCAAAGGTAACAAGAGGAGCGGTTGAGGTATTTGGATTCAAATCTCTATCCCAACTGCCATATTCTCCCCAAATCCTCCACCCCCAGCTTCAAGGATTAATTGTTGAAATCTGATATGTAAAAAAGGTTCTCTGAGGAACTTTCATGTTGTGTTAATTCCAGTTAATTAAAAAAATCTGCCGGGAAAAGTCTCATTAATACGTCACAAAATTTGCCGGGAAAATGCCGGTGCGTCCGTCCTTGGTTTGCCCCTCCCACCAGTCGTACTGCGAGTCGGTCTTCGTCACCACGGTGATGACGTCGCCGGGAACGAAGCTCAGGTCGCCCGGCTGTTGCCCCGGGAACGGATGGGTCGCCGTGACAACAAGCCCAAACCCACTGGCTGCTGCTGCTGCTGCTGGTGGAGTCACTACAAGGGAAAATATCTCATTATTAAATATACAATTAATAAAATAATACATTTATAAAGAGAAAATGAATGATTAATTCATAGATAATAAAGTAAATAATCGATAATATATATTTTTTTAAATGTCGATAAAGAAATCAAATCAGTTTTATTTGTACAGCCCAATATCACAAATAGACATTTACCTCAGTGGGCTTTACATTCCATACAATATGACACCCTCTGCCCTTATCTATCTATCTATCTATCTATCTATCTATCCATCCATCCATCTATCTATCGAAAATAATTAATGCTGAAAAATAAAAAAAACAATTTTTTTTAAAATATATATATAAAACATTGGTATTTTATGAATCTTATTTCCGAATATTAAAATACGCAAAAAAAATTAGACAGAATTTAATTTAAAATGTTTAATTTATTTTTAATTTTTATTTATTTTTTTTGTGCGAAAAAAAAGTGTAACGGTTACTATGATGTAATAAATATGTTGAGATGTTTATAAACAGATGATGTGTGTCTGTCTGTTTCTGTGTGTGTGTGTGTGTGTGTCTGTCTGTTTCTGTGTGTGTGTGTGTGTGTGTGTGTGTGTGTGTGTGTGTGTGTGTGTGTGTGTGTGTGTCTGTTTCTGTGTGTGTGTGTGTGTGTGTGTGTGTGTGTGTCTGTCTGTTTCTGTGTGTGTTTCTGTGTGTGTGTGTGTGTCTGTCTGTTTCTGTGTGTGTGTGTGTGTGTGTGTGTGTGTGTGTGTGTGT
>CM049418.1:1102500-1112500 GCA_026929865.2 Hyperoplus lanceolatus | reverse complement strand
GATGTGACGTCACTTCACGTGCGCACTGGATTGTGGGTCAGAATCGCCCCAAATAGGATGCACTTTTCAACACTAACAATCTTGGCCGCATGAAGTAGGACATCCGGGTACTTCTAACCATCCTAAATCTGGCCACAAGAATCGGGACATCCTAAATCTTTTTTCTACCATACTATATAGTAGAAAGTATGAGATTCGGAACGCAACCAGTGTGTGTGTGTATTTCTCACCGGGGATCAGTTTGTCTGGTCCAAAGCGGTTGGAGATCTCTGTGAAGTCCCTCAAGATCTTTGCGGCTTTCTTTGCCTCCGACTTCAGATTGGAAGGGATTGGATTACTCACTGAAAAACACACACATACAGCGGGTTACTAATATACATCCAATACATTAAAAGCTATAGTGCGTAACTTTCTGTCGCCCCCCCATGAGGAATTCTGAGTAATTTACAACAACACTGTCTGTCGGTGCATCGCCATCTACATGAGGTAAAGCCTTCAGTGATGGCTCATGGATTTTATACCTTCTGCTGTACGTCCAGGTTTTTTCTTCTTAGCAGTAGAATCAACAACTGAAACATTTCTATGAATTTGACTTCTCATCTCCGTGCTGTGTCTGCAGGGCGGGGTGGAGCCTCACTGCTTTGTTAGCGTTGTATTGGAGTGTGTGTGTGTGTGTGTGTCTTTTGTGTGTGTGTGTGTGTGTTTGTCTGTGTGTCTCTATGTGTGTGTGCCTGTGTGTGTGTGTGTGTTTGTCTGTGTGTCTCTATGTGTGTGTGCCTGTGTGTGTGTGTGTTTTCTCTCTCTGTGTCTGTGTGTCTTTTTGTGTGTGTGTGTGTGTGTGTGTGTGTGTCTTTTTGTGTGTGTGTGTGTGTTTGTCTGTGTGTCTCTATGTGTGTGTGCCTGTGTGTGTGTGTGTTTTCTCTCTCTGTGTCTGTGTGTCTTTTTGTGTGTGTGTGTGTGTGTGTTTGTCTGTGTGTCTCTATGTGTGTGTGCCTGTGTGTGTGTGTTTTCTCTCTCTGTGTCTGTGTGTCTCTATGTGTGTGTGCCTGTGTGTGTGTGTTTTCTCTCTCTGTGTCTGTGTGTCTTTTTGTGTGTGTGTGTGTGTGTGTGTGTGTGTGTGTGTGTCAGGAGTTAGGAATGTGCTGAGCGCAGCAGTAGGCATGCAGGCAGACTGGTTTATGTGGGACTGTGATGTCACCGATTCACTCTGAACATTATCGACTCAATTTGAAAATGTTCTTTAAAGTCTCTACGAGGAACTTTTTAAATATTCCTGAAACAGTCTCATGTTTCCTCTGATGATCATAAACTACATGTAACAGCAAACCAGACCATCAGTGCAAAGAATGCTATTTTTATATAGTTTTTCTTAATGCCTTTGTCATGGGTATACGCTCACCCAGGAACAACAGCTGGTGTGGTAAAAACACTACTGCTTTTGTCCAAAGGGGGCTTGCTAGAATGAACACACACTGAAAGTTCCTCAGAGCACCTTTAATGTTTGCTATATCACATAGCTATGGGTTTAAAATGTAAATGTTTAATATATATATATATATATATTTTTTTTTTCCCCGATATCTGATACGTAGGACCCGATAGCAATATTCAAGGTTCAAGGTTTTTATCATTGTCCCAAGAGGGAAAATTTCTTTACAGTGTAGGAATGGCTAAAAACACACAACAATACCAGACAACCATGGACACAAAACACAACAGTATGTACACACACCTGGGGCCTGTTTCAGGTAGCCGGTTTTGAGGCAACCCAGAGTTTGTTCGCTCTGAGTTAATGTTATGCGACAATATCCCCATTAATTCTTCTCCATAAGCTCATTCGTTAATATTTCTATCTCTAGTGGGAGGAGCGGTGTTTGTCTTTTCTTTTTTGAGAAGTGGAGAAGTGGGAGGATCAATCATTTGCTTCTCCTGTTTCCATGGTGAATCATGTTATCAGCGATCCATTGACGATGGCTTTTATGCACACGCTCCACCCAGAGTGAACACGCTCAGAGCTGACTGACCCAACGCTGATCCACTGTTCTGAAACCCAAAACCCAGAGTTTCTCGTCAACCCTGCGCTCTGAGTTGACCAACTCAGAGCGCAGGGTTAAACCCAGAGTATGTGAAACCAGCTACCTGAAACAGGCCTCTGAGGAGACACAAAGGGCTTCAAAACACAGTGACAAGAAATAATAAAAAATCTAAGTCAACAACAACACAAAAATCAAACCAGCATCAGCAGCATTTACCTGCTGCTGTCTCGCCAACGTCTGGCGAGCGTCGCATGAACGGAATGTCAGTCTCATTTTTTTTTTATTTATTTTTTTTTTTAACAAATTTTTATTATTTTCCAAACAAACAAGACAAACAAACAAACAACAACAACAACGAAAACATAACAGAGACACACAAACACCCACCCTCCCACCCCTCCCACCCACAGGACAGGAAAACAGATCATACACTACAACAATAATTTGACACTTTCTGCGGCATCAACTAAAATGTTCAAGTTCTTTGTTTTTGCACCATGAAATTTTCCCACTGATTGTTCCATGTTGAGAATGTCCAGAAAGGCAAGCAACCATTGTTGTCTGTACAAAGAATGTGGGGCCTTCCAACGTAAAGCAACCATTTTGTTTGCTGCCGTTAGACCGGCCATCCACACTCGCCTTTGTTGGAAGGAAAAACCTAGAATAGAATCATCATTCAAAATAAGAACCAAAGGAGAACAGGGTACAGTGCATTCCATGATAACTGACAAATGTCAGTCTCATTTTTGTCTCAAATCAGTCA
The DNA here is from genome assembly GCA_026929865.2 of Hyperoplus lanceolatus. Taxonomy (NCBI): domain Eukaryota; kingdom Metazoa; phylum Chordata; class Actinopteri; order Uranoscopiformes; family Ammodytidae; genus Hyperoplus; species Hyperoplus lanceolatus. The sequence continues at coordinate 1,109,701 of CM049418.1, read as the reverse complement.
CAATTTAGTTTCATATGTCGCCAAACCCTCGCAAAGTTGTCTGACATTGCTCGCACTTTCTGACTCGCGGAAACTAAATTGAGAAGGGTTTGCAACGCGTTTGAGACACATGCGACCACTCTGAGACTATTTTGAGACTAGATTTGTCGCACACTTTTTTTGAACATGTTCAAAATTCATGCGACAGGACTGCGCGGCTCTGCGACTCACGCGAGGAAACTGAGACCTCCGCGAACGTTTGGAGACAGTTTAGAGTCTCCCTCGCGAATGCAGTCTCCAACTTGTCGCAAACAGTCGCAGCCCAGTGAGATAGGGACACACAGACGAAGGCCAGATGCCAACAACATGCACTCTTGAGTTGAGTGGATGGGCACTGTCTCGTTGAAAGGGAAAAGCTTTCTTGAGCCTGCTGTAAAAGGGATCCAGCTCTAACTGGATGCCAGTCATTTTAGAGGCAGTTTTTTTCCCTCAAGGTCTATTTATTGGTATTTTTGACATTTTACAGAATGCAATGCGGATACAATTAGATTCATATAATCATAACCCCCCCCCCCCCCCCACCCCTACAGAGCCCCACCCCTTTATTTTAGAGGCAGTTTTAAACAAATCAAAATCAGTTTTATTTGTGTAGCCCAAAATCACAAACGCATTTGTCTCAGTGGGCTTTACATTTCATACAATATGACATATGGTACAATATGATTTTCCCAGGAGAATTTTTATCCTTGGTCGTGAGGTTACCGTACCAGCAGAGGACAGAATGTATATAAACACAGTAAAACAGTTATCAGGCGTTTAGGATGTTGGATCTGATCGGCCCCATTCCAACAACTGTTACAAAGAACACACGCAGCCTTAGCCTTTCATCTTCTGCAGTAGAAACACCAAGGTCACACAGCTATAATTTACGACGAGTTAATTACATAACCCTTTATCTCTAGATGGTTAGTTTGATGTGGTTACTAATAGTATTCTAAGTGCTGTGTGTGTGTGTGTGTGTCTTTGTGTGTGTGTCTGTGTGTGTGTGTCTCAACCTGTTGTATTATTGTCATCAAAACAATTAATTTCTTCAAAAGCGTTCTCCAGAATCACTGACTCCACCTTTAACCTTCATTACATAATAGCAAGTTAATTAAATTACCCTTTATGATAAATTATGCTAGGTGGTGACACACACACACACACACACACACACACACACACACACACACACACAGGCGTGTCACTCGGTTATTAAGCTTGTGACGAGTTCTTTGAAATGTGTCTGAAAATAAACCGGAATGACTTCCTCCGACTAGTTAATTAAAATCATTAAAGGTCCCATAATTACATTTCAACACACACACAGTAACACACACACACACACACACACACACACACACAGTCACACACACACACACACACACACAGTAACACACACAGTAACACACACACACAGTAACACACACACACAGTAACACACACACACAGTAACACACACATAAATTGGTCATTAGTCAAGTTAATTTGCCAGCTGACTCACAGATCGCTTATATATCACATTTCCTCCAGATTTTTAAGCGCTCAGACGACTTCACTTGATTATTATTTAAAGCTGCAGTGTGTAGAATTTTGGGTTTTATTTCCTAACAGATTTTGTAGAAAGTAATTATAATATCCATAAGTACATTTAATTTAGTGCATAATAGCTGAAAAAAAAATTATTATTATTTTTCCCCTTAGAAAGGGTCTCATATATGTCCATATTTCTGCATATCTTGGACCAAGGCCTAGTGCCGCCATCTTGAAAGTGTCATAGTTGGAATGTCATCAGGTGCATTGTTTAAAATTTAGAATTGTTCTTGTCCTTGAAGGCCACTGTAGCTTCTGTTATTATTCTAAAGGGGTGGGGTTACCCAGGGAGCGTTGCATTCTAGAACTTTGTAGAACTTTCTTGATGATGTCATATTACACACTGCACCTTTAAGAAAAGACTAATTTCAATGTAGCCATTCCCTAATAAAGAAACTTAAAGGGTCAGTGTGTAGTTTCAGAGGAGGGGGGTTTGTTTACATTCACAGAGCCTGCAGTTAGTTTACTAAACATATTAATAATAACTGAAATAGATAAATAGATGAAGAAGAAAGAAGAAGAAAATAAAATAAATAAGAAGATGAGAAGACAGACACACAGAAAAAAAAAAAAACCTTTTCCATAAAGGTGCCCCATTCCGTTTCAGGGGAGGAGGATTTGTTTACATATACAGAGCCTGCAGTTAGATTACTAAACATATTTTCTCTACATGTAATTCTTAGTAGTGAATAAGTCTATCATCATAAATCAAAATTACTTTGAGGAACCTGGAACCAAATGTAAGACTAGAATATGTTTGTAAACCAAACTGTGGGCCCTGCTGCTGTAAACAACAACAACAGTGAAACAGTAACTTTTCAGGAAGCTTTCTAACTTCAAACAGTGTTCCAAGGATCTACATTTTCCCTTTGAGGAAAGTTTGTTTATTCAGTTATGAGAATAAACCTTAGAAAATGTTTCACTTCTCTCTGACACACACAAAGTTACGCACTGCAGCTTTAAACTATTCGAGTAGATGAAGTGAACTGACAAGGCAAATTAAACAGAAATATTAATGAAAAAATAAAACAAAACCGTCAACCACACTGTCATTCACACAGGGTCAATTACCGGCTCTATTACTAATCAACCAATCAGAGGCCAGAGCCAATTAACCACTAATGTGACAGCTCGTTAGCGCTAACGAGCTGTCACAGATACATGGAAACAGAAGCATTGCCGTGACGACAGCCTCATAGAATCCATAATATATTAAAAGATGGAGTCACTGAGGATTCTGATGATTGTTTGTTAAAAAAAAATCACTTCGTCAAAATCAGTGAATATCTCCTCATGATCCACTACCCGTCTGTACTGTGTGTGAGCTGATAAAAAAAATTGTTAATACACAGCCTAGGCTCTGTAATCTGGCCTGTTTCTAGCTATGGAGAGCCTCCTTTGTTTACATACCAGTTTACAGAGCCTAGGCTGTGTATTAACACTTTATTTCAGCACACACACACAGTATGGACAGGTAGCGGATTTTGACAACAACCGTTCTCCAGAAGCAATGACAGCACCTTTAATAAATCAATCAAACTATATTTACATGAGTGAGTGAGTGAGTGAGTGAGTGAGTGAGTGAGTGAGTGAGTGAGTAAGCGAGTGTGTGAGTGAGTGAGTGAGTGAGTGAGTAAGCGAGTGTGTGAGTGAGTGAGTGAGTGAGTGCGAGTGTGTGAGTGAGTGAGTGAGTGAGTGAGTGAGTGAGTGAGTGAGTGAGTGAGTAAGCGAGTGTGTGAGTGAGTGAGTGAGTGAGTGAGTGAGTGAGTGAGTGAGTCTTGTACACAAAATTAGCTTATTTAAACCTAATCTTTGACATGATCAAATGGATCAAAACACGTAATGTGGCTCAAACACACACACACACACACACACACACACACACACACACACACACACACACACACGCTGACTTCATCAATTTACAGAAGCTACGGTGGCCTTCAAGGACAATAAGCTAAAGTTACTAAAGATGGCTTCATCCACCACTGCCTCAAGGCTTTCCACAATATCAAGTGATGAGGTGAAGATGTATTTAGTTATTTATTCTATAGTACTTCTTCTTCTTCTTGGTCTTCCAACAGGTGCATTTCCCCAGGACGCCCCACTATATATAAAAACCGGTAAGTAAGTTTTTATGTATAAACATGGCGGTGCACATGGCCGCCATGGACCTATAAAGAAATGGACAGGGACTGAAACCGTTGGAAGTTGAAGCCATTCATTCCTATGAAAGCTGTATTGGGAGGATTGAGATTCCCCCAACACCCCCTAAAGCGTGAGCGCAGTGTAGTTTCACTGAGTTCTTGGATGAAGAAAGCAGTGTAACCTCCCGCGAAAACAAACTGAAAGACGTTGAAAGCCGTTGGGCTAATAAAACGCTTGAGGTGGCGTTTTTAAATGAGAAAACTTCAGTTTTATTAGTACATGGTCTAAAGATAAGTATGAGCCTATGATTGATATCCAGAAAAAATTTGCAGAGACACGATCTTGTTCGCCGCTTGTATTGTGTGGACGGGGAAATCTGCCTCAGGGCTCCATGGAAAATAAGCTCCCATTCACAGCATGCAGTACCAATGGGTTGGCCACTAGTCCATGCTGGCTGCTCGGAGAAGGCAGCATCCTGGGGGCCTGCCTCAGCGCCCCGCTCCTATGTAGATATAAAAGGCTCATTCTAAGGCCATGAAAAAACAAAACAAGCGGCTATACACTTATCAAGACATTCTGATGAATATTATATCAAGTAAATTCTACATACTGCTCCTTTAGATTAAATGCAGACCCTCTCAAAGCCCAATAGCCTGACAACATTACCAAGACAACTACAACTTCTTTATACCCGACACACACACACACACACACACACACACACACACACACACACACACACACACACACACACACACACACACACACACACACACACACACACAACGGGCGAAAGAGCGCGAAACACACACAGACAGGTAGCCTACAAAACAGAATAACAAATCAATAATTTACTTTTATAACTTACTTTTGGTCGTGCTGTTGCTTTCTCACTCTGCGGTGGCTGTGTGTGACGTGCGCGTGTACCTTGCGGACAGGTGAGCAGCTGCGCGCGAGCCTCTCTTCGCTTCTTTCACTTCCGCCTCACCTGATTCCTGATGACAACCGACCAACCGGGCGCGCGATACCGGAAGTCACAGCAACAACAACAGCAGCAGCACGTCGTGACGTAACTAAACATCACGCAGAGGAGAACCACCTGGACCCGGGCGCGCGCGAGGAGTCCGTTGATTATCTGAAGTGACGTCACGCAGAGACAGCTGATATTTGTTGTTGTTGTTGTTGTCAGGGAGACGAGCGCCGCGCGGAGAGTGTGTGGAGAGAGTGGAGAGAGGGTGAGTGTGAGAGAGAGAGAGAGAGAGTAGTGAGTGTGTGTGTGTGTGTGTGTGTGGGAGAGAGAGAAAGAGTGAGTGTGTGTGTGTGTGAGTGTGAGTGTGAGTGTGTGTGTGTGTGTGTGTGTGTGTGTGGGAGAGAGAGAAAGAGTGAGTGTGTATGTGTGTGTGGGAGAGAGAGAAAGAGTGAGTGTGTATGTGTGAGTGTGTGTGTGTGTGTGTGTGTGTGTGTGTGTGTGTGTGTGTATGTGTGTGTGTGGGAGAGAGAGAAAGAGTGAGTGTGTGTGTGTGTGTGTGTGTGTGTGTGTGTGTGTGAGAGAGAGCGAGAGAGAGAGAGAGAAAGCTTTACTTACCTTAGTTCTGTCCGTCTGTTTTTTATTTGGCATATCCAAAAAAAGTTTTAAAAAAATATTTATAAATATAATTTTTTAATTGTGGGAGAGACACTAAGCAAATTCATTCACACATAGACGCGCGCGCGTGTGTGTGTGTGTGTGTGTGTGTGTGTGTGTGTGTGTGTGTGTGTGTGTGTGTGTGTGTGTGTGTGTGTGTGTGTGTGTGTGTGTGTGTGTTATCCAAACTAACTAATTTTCGTGAGAATTTTTTTTTCCCCAATGGAAACAGAATTAAAGGGGAATTTGTTTTGTTAATTTTTTCATCTCTTCATCTCTTGTCATCTCTCATGTCTTAATCTGTCCAGCGATCGCCTCATGCAATAATACTCACACACACACACACACACAAGCACACACGCACACACACACACTCACACACACACACACACACACACACACACACACACACACACACACACACACAACACGCACTCACACTCACACACTCACACACACACACACACACACACACACTCACACAACACTCACTCACGCACGCACGCACGCACACACACACGCACGCACACACACACACACACACTCACTCACTCAACACTCACTCACACTCACACACTCACACACACTCACACACACACACACACACACACACACACACACACACACACACACACACACTCACACACGCACACACTCACTCACACACACACACACACACACACACACACACACACACACACACGTCTTTAAATAGCTCGCTGGATAAACATGGTTCTCTCTGTACACATTTGTCTTGTTAATGTGTTTCCATCAGGCCACCCAGTCTCAGAAACACTACCGCTTAAAGCTGCAGTGTGTAGAATTTTGCGTATTATTTCCTAGCAGATTTTGTAGAAAGTAATTATAATATCCATAAGCACATTTAATTTAGTGCATAATAGCTGAATTTTTTTTATCTATTTTTCCCTTAGAAAGGGTCTCATATATGTCCATATTTCTGCATATCTTGGACCAAGGCCTAGTGCCGCCATCTTGAAAGTGTCATTTTTTTTTTTTTTTCCCCCCCCACCACCCCCCCACCACAACCCCAGAAGAAAAAAAAAAAAATTCCCGACCCTTAGGGGGGGGGGAGGGGGGAACCCCCCCCCCCCCCCCCCCAAAGGCAAAACCCCACCCCCCTTCCCCACTGCCGCCCTAGTTGGAATGTCATCAGGTGCATTGTTTAAAATGTAGAATTGTTCTTGTCCTTGAAGGCCACTGTAGCTTCTGTTATTATTCTAAAGGGGTGGGGTTACCCAGGGAGCGTTGCATTCTAGAACTTTGTAGAACTTTCTTGATGATGTCATATTACACACTGCACCTTTAAACATATAGCCTATATAATAGACTGTATATACAGGTGAAACTCGAAGAAATTTGAATATTGTGCAAAAGTTCATTTATTTCAATAATTCAACTTAAAAGGTGACAGTAATATATTATATAGACTCATAACATGCAAAGTGAGATATCTCTCAAGCCTTTATTTGTTATAATTTTGATTATTATGGCTTACAGCTTATGAAAACCCCAAATTCAAAATCTCAGAAAATTTGAATATTACATGAAATCAATAAAAAAGGGATTTTAAATACAGAAATGTCGGCCCTCTATAAAGTATAATCATCCATATGTACTCAGTACTTGGTTTGGGCCCCTTGAGCATGAATTCTTGCCTCAATTCCAATTCATTTTCCATGATATTCTAATAATATGAGTTTCACCTGTATATATAATATACTGCATATATATGTTTATGGAGTGTTTGCGTAGCAGCAACCACGCACACACAAATACTCACACACACACACACACACA
>CM049418.1:1087500-1097500 GCA_026929865.2 Hyperoplus lanceolatus | reverse complement strand
ATTTATATTTCTACGAACTATGATGTGTGTGTTTGTCCTGCAGGCAAACAACGATGTGTGTGTGTGTGTGTGTGTGTGTGTATTGAGTGAGTGTGTCTGTGTGTGTCTCTATCTGTCTGTCTGTGTGTGTGTGTGTGTGTGTGTGTGTGTGAGTGTGAGTGAGTGTGTGAGTGCGTGAGTCTGTGTGTGTCTCTATCTGTCTGTGTGTGTGTGTGTGTGTGTGTGTGTGTACTTGCAGTCGGACCAGCTCTGCTACAGTTTTGGCAGCAATTTCAACATTCATTCTCTCACACACACACACACACACACACACACACACACACACACACACACACACACACACACACACACACACACACACACACACACACACACACACACACACACACACACACACACACACGCACACACACACGCACACACCATAAAGTTGTTAAAAGGATTAAGTGTAATTACACGGCGCATTGGTTTTATTGGTACAGCTGCCTAACGTTAACCATGACAACGGCCTGGGCCAAGTCACGAAATAACAACGTAATTTACTTTGTTTAATCCCAAGATGTCAAGGTATTTAACGGATTCCGTGTGTGTGTGTGTGTGTGGGTGTGTGTGTGTGTGTGTGTGTGTGTGTATCTGTCTGTCTATGTGTGTGTGTATCTGTCTGTCTGTGCTCGTGTGTGTGTGTGTGTGTATCCATCTTTCTGTGTGTGTGTGTGTGTGTGTGTGTGTGTGTGTGTGTGCTTGTGTGTATGTATCTGTCTGTCTATGTGTGTGTGTATCTGTCTGTCTGTGCTCGTGTGTGTGTGTGTGTGTGTGTATCCATCTGTCTGTGTGTGTGTGTGTGTGTGTGTGTGTGTGTGTGTGTGTGTGTGTGCTTGTGTGTATGTATCTGTCTGTCTATGTGTGTGTGTATCTGTCTGTCTGTGCTCGTGTGTGTGTGTGTGTGTATCCGTCTGTCTGTCTGTGTCTGTGTGTGTGTGTGTGTGTGAGTGTGTGTGCGCTTCTGTCTGTCTGTGTGTGTGTGTGTGTGTCTGTGTGTGTGTGTGTGTGTGTGTGTGTCTGTGTGTGTGTGTGTGCGTCTGTGTGTTTGTGTGTGTGTCTGTGTGTGTGTGTGTACGTCTGTCTGTGTGTGTGTGTGTGTGTGTCGTCTGTCTGTGTGTGTGTGTGTGTGTGTGTCTGTCTGTGTGTGTGTGTGTGTGTCTGTCTGTCTGTGTGTGTGTGTGTGTGTGTGTGTGTGTGTGTGTGTCTGTCTGTGTGTGTGTGTGTGTGGCAAGACACTGGAGGCAAAAACAATTTTCTATGACTGTCTATCTTCCATAACATGTCTTCTTTCATACTAGTATAAATCAAAGGTCCAACATGTACATTCAGGTGTTTATTTGACTAAACCTTGTCTGTTTGCGTCTGTATATTTCTCCTATACAACCATCTTTAACGGACATTATCTCAACATTAGATCTTATTTTTTCAATACTCTGAACCCAAAAATCTACAACTTCTAAAGCACTTACATCAACTAAACTTTCCATGATCATTCTCAGCACTATTCTGAAGGTTATTACAGAAGGATTTGTTCATATGTTGTTCACTGTCTGATTTATGAGACTTTTTCTTCTTAAAAACAAGCTGAAAATGCACCTTTAAGACCTGTACATGGTATTTTTTGCTGTATATGTTCTGTAAAACCTTAATACATGTCACCACCAGTGTTGTAAATAACGTTTGCAGAGGTTGAGACACACACACACACACACACACACACACACACACACACACACACACACACACACACACACACACACACACACACACACACACACACACACACACATTGAATAGATTGAAACTGTGCAGGAGCCAAGATCAACAGTGCTGCTATGTGGTTCGCCCTGTCAGAAGCAAACAGCCAGCTCCAACCTTTACATACACGCTATAGTTTCACCGGATTATATCGCTAACACAACAACAGCTTTAGGCCTATCTAAGGTTGCGTTCCGAATCTCATACTTTCTACTATATAGTATGGTAGAAAAAAGATTTAGGATGTCCCGATTCTTGTGGCCAGATTTCGGATGGTTAGAAGTACCCGGATGTCCTACTTCATGCGGCCAAGATTGTTAGTGTTGAAAAGTGCATCCTATTTGGCCGATTCTGACCCACAATCCAGTGCGCACGTGAAGTGACGTCACATCGATGAAGCCTCCGTATGAAAACAAACGGGGATGAGACGGATATAAAAGCAAGAGGCAAGATCAAGGCGCAATGTTATGATGAAATAAGAGAGTAAAGTATGTCCCAATAGTATGCCTACTGCATCCTAACTAGATTCTTTTTATGGTCGGATGTAGTATGTAGAATAGAAAAAAGAAAGAGTATGCGATTCGGAACGCAACCCCAGTGTTACCCTTAGAAAGCGTCTCATATATGTCCATATTTCTGCATATTCTGGACCAAGGCCTAGTGCCGCCTAGCCTGGTCCAACCAGACCATCGTACTTCATTTCATTTGTACAGAAGGTCTGGAAGTGCTGTAATTGGCAAACGTTCACTCACTTGGAGGCGGGTGTCTGTTGAAGTTTAAAACTATTGGATCTGCCCAGTGCCACTCTGGATCAGCCAACCAATCGCATCACGTTTGGTCATCACGTGTGTCATGAGCCGGCTTCTGACGGAGCGTTCCAGTTAGACAGGGAACTCGGAAATTTTCGACTTCACTACATATTGTAGTCTATGGATCTACCGGTACCTGGCAACAGTAACTTGTTAGAGCCTAACGTTTAGTTATTTGGACGAGAAAGGTTGTAGGCGTCCATACTTTCGCGAGCAGATGCACTGGAACACAGACAGGTCGGAACTCGGAACTACCAAGTCGGAAATCTCCTTCTTCAGCGTATAAAGGAGCGCAGCATTCAACTGAAACTGGAGCGCGACTTCGACGTCATCGTTCTCAGCCACTCGCTCTGTTCGCTGATTGGACGGCTGTAGATTCTCCGGAGAATCTGGGAAATGCGCTGTACACCCAGACTGACTACTGAAGGGAAAATGAAATTTGGCCGGAAGTAGGCGGGCGGGCGGAGCCAGGCTAAGTGCCGCCATCTTGAAAGTGTCATAGTTGGAATGTCATCAGGTGCATTGTTTAAAATTTTTAATTGTTCTTGTCCTTGAAGGCCACTGTAGCTTCTGTTATTATTCTAAAGGGGTGGGGTTACCCAGGGAGCGTTGCATTCTAGAACTTTGTAGAACTTTCTTGATGATGTCATATTACACACTGCTCCTTTAAATGTGGAGTCAGTCAGTGCGTTTACATGCAGACTCATAATCGGGTAACTAAACGAATAAGACTTCAACAGGACTTGTAAACTGCATGTAAAAACCTTTATCCGATCTACTTCGCACACAAATCGGCACATTAACGGACAAGCAAAGTCGGATAAGAACACCTAGATAACTCGTTCATAGTCGGCATTCTCTCTGCATGTATACAGGGATCGGATATCGCATATCGGAGCTCTCGTTCTGCGCTTGTGTACCTGCGCGTTATAGGCTACACCATGGGTTATTGCCGGAAGGGAACCGGACATGGCTCTAAAACCACTTGTTGAAAGCATGGTTGAAAGGGCTACAGCGCCACCTAGCATAGTGGAGACAGCCATGCATCGGACATTTATCCGATTCCTGAAAGGCCACGTATACTCAGACAAGTGACACGGTCCGTTCGAGTGTCTAGTTCGATATATGTGATAATCCCATCTAGTTGTGCCATGGAAACGAGTGATTCTGGAGGACGCTTGTTGTCTGTATGTGTATGCCCTGAAAGAAAATCCAGAGTTAATACACAGCCTAGGCTCTGTAAACTAGTATCAAAGGGCCCACCCTATCTAGTAATATGCCAGTTTACAGAGTGTATCAACACTATATGTTTTCAGCTCACACACAGTACACAGACAGGTAGCAGATCATGAGGAGATATTCACTGATTTTGACAGAAAGTGATTTTGACAACAAGAATTACTGACTCCATCTTTAATTTATTCTTAGTGTTTGAGCATCTCTGTATAAATATGTGTTAAAGGTTCTCTGAGGAACTTTCAGTGTGTGTTGATTCTAGCGCCCCCCTTTGGACTAAAGCGGTAGTGTTTTTACCACACCAGCTGTTGTTCCTGGGTGAGCGTATATACCCATGACAAAGGCATTAAGAAAAACTATATAAAAATAGCATTCTTTGCACTGATGGTCTCGTTTGCTGTTACATGTAATTTATGATCATCAGAGGAAAAATGAGACTGTTTCAGAAATATTTAAAAAGTTGATGGATTGATTTCTGTAAAGTTTTGAGTGACGGGATGAAACGAAGCGTGAACATGATGCAAGACGCAACTGTCACACACACAGACAGACAGACAGACACACAGACAGACACACAGACAGACAGACAGACACACAGACAGACAGACAGACAGACAGACAGACAGACACACAGACAGACAGACAGACACACACACACACACACACACACACACACACACAGACAGACACACAGACAGGCACACACACACACACACAAACACATATACATACACACACACACACACACACACACACACACACACACACACACACACATTGACAGACATACACACACACACACACACACACACACACACACACACACACACACACACACACACACACACTCTGTCATCTTTATGTAACAGTGGAGGGTGTGGAGTTATGATTGAGCCTCTTGCCAATCTTAACACAACATTAACTACCGCATGTTAATCCCGGGAATTACAACAACAACAGACTAGTTTCAAGCACAATTTAGGGATAATTTTGTGTCTGTCTATCTTCCATAACATGTCTTCTTTCATACTCTCTCTCTCTCTCTCTCTCCCATAACATGTCTTCTTTCATACTCTCTCTCTCTCTCACTCTCTCTCACTCCCTCTCTTCCATAACATGTCTTCTTTCATACTAGTATAAATCAAAGGTCCAACATGTACATTCAGGTGTTTATTTGACTAAACCTTGTCTGTTTGCGTCTGTATATTTCTCCTATACAACCATCTTTAACGGACATTATCTCAACATTAGTTTATTTAAATACTCTGAACCACAAATCTCAACTTCTAAAGCACTTACATCAACTAAACTTTCCATAATCATTCTCAGCACTATTCTGAAGGTTATTACAGAAGGATTTGTTCATGTGTTGTTCACTGTCTGATTTATGAGACATTTTCTACTTAAAAAACGTGCTGAAAAATGCATTTTTTAAGACCTGTACCTACATATTATTTTTTTATTTAAAACATTAAAGAGGACCTATGTGCTTTTGTTTTATGAGATCCAAACGTTGTTAGAATTCATACAGCTTAACCATACTACATGCTTATGCCACATTTCCATATGCACTAAACATTTTTTAAGTCGAGAAGTCAGTTCAAAGCTGATAATTTGTGGGTCGCATAAAACTTTGGTGGCGTCACGTGGATGTTTCAGATGGAAATGCGTGTCACTTCCCTGTTGGCTCCGGCCTTCTAGGTCCAGTGGTCCGCCCTGAAGTGTTCCGAAGGAAGGTAACCAATCACACGGAGTGGGTTTGCAGGACGCTGAGATGGCCGAAGCACAGGCGGAGGTCAGCCACCCACCCTCGTCTTGCGTGTCTGATCGCCAAATAAACCCCATTTCAACTCTATTATTTTTTGTGATTTGTTTCGTGTCGTTCTTTTCGTGTAAAACAGAAATTAAGACCAAAAAGTACTATAGTACTGTTTAATAAAGGCTGTTTATGGTCCAAATGTACACATACTTCCCTATGCCACATTTCCATATGCATACATTTTTGTGTTAAACTGAAATTCTGGGGCGCTCCGGTGGTGTAGTGGATGCTCTACCATCTCTGTCTCCGCCATTTCAACTCTGTACTGTCTAATACAGCTCATCTCTCTCTCTCTCTGTCTCTGTCTCTCTGTCTCCCCATTTCAACTCTGTACTGTCTAATAAAGCTTGAAAATGCCCAAAAATAACCTTAAAAAAAAAAAAAAAAAAATGTAATTCCGAGCAATTCAGTTGAGAGAAACGGCGAAATAAAAAGTCTTAAATTGGGATAAATATATATGAAAGGTGAGTCTTTATTTCTCTGTCAGTATATCTACATATTGCACACAGGGCGGCAGCGTTCACTTTGGTTATAAATACACTTGAATATTATCATCATAACTGTTATATATAATGTATAATGGAACGTATAACACATACACAAACCGGCCACTTTATTAGGTACACCCGTTCAATTTTCTTGTTAACACATATAACTAATCAGCCAATCACATGGCAGCAACTCAATGCATTTAGGCATGTAGACCTGGACAAGAAAATGGTTGAGGTTTAAACCGAGCAACAGAATGGGGAAGAAAGGGGGTTTTAAGACCTACTTCACCGGTGGGAATATGAAGGTGTATTGAACTCTGAGATCCTATGTAGTATAAATGTGCAAAACATTTTAGAAATCGGTTCATCCTAGCCTGAGAAAAGCCAGAAAGGGTGTTTTTATGGTCTCACTGTCTAACCCTACTTTTTCCCATGCATGACATCACACATGGTAAAATGTAGGGTTAGGATTAACAGCACAGCTGGGCCAAGGGAAGACTGAGGGAAGAAAAACCTCATACAATATATTATAATAGTTATTTTATAATGACAGAACGCCGGTTCCGTTTGGGTGAAGTATTCCTTTAAGTGAATGCAATGAGTTGCTACCATGTGATTGGCTGATTAGCTATTTGTTTTTAAAAGTGATTGAAGAGGTGGACCTAGTGAAGTGGCCGGTGAGTGAATACTGTATTATGTAACTTGAAACATGTTCCAACGTCGAAAAATAAAAAATAAAATGTATTTGGTCCCCATAGAGTCTCTGTCCTCTTCACAGCAGACCCGGGTTAGAATCCAGCCCGGGTCGTTCTCTGCATGTCCTTCCCCTCTCTGTCTGTCTGTCTGTCTGTCTGTCTGTCTGTCTGTCCTCTTCACAGCAGACCCGGGTTAGAATCCAGCCCGGGTCGTTCTCTGCATGTCATTCCCCTCTCTGACTCTACACAAAACTGTCTAATAGAAGCAAAAATGTCTAAAAAAATTATCTTGAAAAAAATATATATATTTTGCTTCCGAGGAACAAGGGAAAAGACACCGGGTCCCAGTGAAGAGTTTGTTCAGGCCTGCGATAGTTTCGACACAGTGTGACATTTTCTGTTTTGATTTTTTTAAAGTTACGATCCGACTTGTTCCGGTCCAAATAAAAAACAAAATAAATCTAATGCAGCTCCATTGGAAACAGGCAGAAATCCACTTCCGGGGGCGCCTTTAGCTCAGTTGGTAGGGCGTCCCCCCCCCTATGGGCCCTTAGCTCAGTTAGTAAGGTGTCCCCCCCCCCATGGGCCCTTAGCTCAGTTAGTAAGGTGTCCCCCCCCCATGGGCCTTTAGCTCAGTTGGTAGGGCGTCCCCCCCCCTATGCGCCTTTAGCTCAGTTGGTAGGGCGTCCCCCCCTATGGGCCCTTAGCTCAGTTAGTAAGGCGTCCCCCCCCCCCCCATGGGCCCTTAGCTCAGTTAGTAAGGTGTCCCCCCCCCCATGGGCCTCGGCCAGCAGCGGACCCAGGTTCGATTTCCTGCATGTCACTCCCCTCTCTGCCCCATTTCAACTCTGTCTCTACACTATCAATAAAGCATTAAAAATGCCAAAAAAAAAAAAAAAAAAAAGAAATCCACTTCCAATCCTCGAAAATATTAATCCGGTTTTCGTTTTTTAGTCTGGTGCAAAAATCAGTGAATATCTCTTCATGACCCGACCGCTGCCTGTCCGTACTGTGTTTGTGCGTTAAAGAAAATCGCGTTTTAAAACACAGCCTAGGCTCTGTAAACTGGCATGTTGCTATAGCTACGTCGGCCCCTTTGTTCACATGCCAGTTTACAGAGCCTGTAGGAGATATTCACTGATTTTGATAAAAAAGTTTTGTCGACAAGAGTTCTCCAGAATCACTGACTCCATCTTTGAAAGTAAACGTTGAGCAGAATTGAACCGATGATGTCACTGTCTCAGAAGCGTTTCTATTGGCTGCTCGGACCTCGTTAACGTCCCCGTCGTCAAGGCAACACTTCCTGTCCAGAGTCTGTGATTAGAGGAGAAAAGAGTCAATGACGTAAACAGGCAAAGCAGAATCTTTAAAGGGACACTGTGTAACATTTGAAGTACTGTATTAGCTAAAATCAATATCCTCATTCATAAATATGTCCTCATTGGTGTAAAATCACCTCTGCCAATAATCTGAATTATCCTCCTGAGCGTAGAATTACAAACATTAATATTACATTTTGTAGCCATGGCAGGCAAGTCTTATGGAGGAAACCATGTTTTGGATCTCGGGCTTTTTAGAATTTAGATTGTTCTTGTCCTTGAAGGCCACTGTAGCTTCTGTTATTATTCTAAAGGGTTGGGGTTACCCAGGGAGCGTTGCATTCTAGAACTTTCTTGATGATGTCATATTACACACTGCACCTTTAAAGATCTCAGAGTTTTATTAAAGGTGCAGTGTGTAATATGACATCATCAAGAAAGTTCTACAAAGTTCTAGAATGCAACGCTCCCTGGGTAACCCCACCCCTTTAGAATAATAACAGAAGCTACAGTGGCCTTCAAGGACAAGAACAATTCTACATTTTAAACAATGCACCTGATGACATTCCAACTATGACACTTTCAAGATGGCGGCACTAGGCCTTGGTCCAAAATATGCAGAAATATGGACATATATGAGACCCTTTCTAAGGGGAAAAAAAATATTCAAAATTTTTTTTCAGCTATTATGCACTAAATTAAATGTACTTATGGATATTATAATTACTTTCTACAAAATCTGCTAGGAAATAAAACCCAAAATTCTACACACTGCAGCTTTAAAGCCCATTTTTCACTGATCTAATATGTTTTCCACCCTTTCTATTCTACAATAAATCCAGGAACAGAATTTTCCCAGATTTAAATGGGACATTTAAAGCTATAGTGCGTAACTTCTGTCGCAACGTTAAATTTTTCCTCAAACATATTTTCCCATTGAACCCTGCAAACTCATGTCACTCGGTTCACCTAAATGAGTGTGTCAGGAGTTTTATAGCCGGGCGATGTTAGTCGGCCATTTTAACAGAATACAAAGGATCCGTTCCTTTCAGTGTTACGTCAAACAGAAACCATGTGAAGGGTTCAGAGAAGCCTTTAAGGACACACACGCACGCACGCACGCACGCACGCACTCACACACACACACACACACACACACACACACACACACACACACACACACACACACACACACACACACACACACACACACACACATACACACACACACACACAAAGGGTTCAGAGAAGCCTTTAAGGAAGAGGGGAAAATCGTCACGTCAGAGAATAAAATAAGATGTTTTTGGCCCAAAGCAAATGAAGATTTTTTTTTTGGGCATTTTCAAGCTTTATTAGACAGTACAGAGTTGAAATGGGGAGACAGAGAGAGAGAGAGACAGAGACAGAGACAGAGAGAGAGAGAGGGCGGGGGGATGACCTGCAGTAAAGGTCCACGGGTCGGATTTGAACCTGCGACCACTGCAACGAAGGCCGGAGCCAATATGGTACACGCTCTATCCACTACGCCACCGGAGCGCCCGCAAATAAAGAATAGTAGGCTATCTGTTCTGCCTCAGTTTAGCGTCCCAACATGTATTCGAAGCTGTCCAGAACTTACCCTTTGTTCCGAATCTCATACTCTTTCTTTTTTCTATTCTACATACTACATCTGACCATAAAAATAATCTAGTTAGGATGCAGTAGGCATACTATTGGGACATACTTTACTCTCTTATTTCATCATAACATGGCTCCTTGATCTTGCCTCTTGCTTTTATATCCGTCTCATCCCCGTTTGTTTTCATATGGAGGCTCCGTCGATGTGACGTCA
>CM049418.1:1072500-1077500 GCA_026929865.2 Hyperoplus lanceolatus | reverse complement strand
AGGGGAACAGAGACCTCAAGGTTACTGGGAGGAACCAGAACCTCATGGTAACTGGGAGGAGGAACCAGAGACCTCATGGTTACTGGGAGGAGGAACCAGAGACCTCATGGTTACTGGGAGGAGGAACCAGAGACCTCATGGTTACTGGGAGGAACCAGAGACCTCATGGTTACTGGGAGGAGGAACCAGAGACCTCATGGTTACTGGGAGGAGGAACCAGAGACCTCATGGTTACTGGGAGGAGGAACCAGAGACCTCATGATTACTGGGAGGAACCAGAGACCTCATGGTTACTGGGAGGAGGAACCAGAGACCTCATGGTTACTGGGAGGAGGAACCAGAGACCTCATGGTTACTGGGAGGAGGAACCAGAGACCTCATGGTTAGTGGGAGGAGGAACCAGAGACCTCATGGTTACTGGGAGGAGGAACCAGAGACCTCATGGTTACTGGGAGGAACCAGGGACCTCATGGTTACTGGGAGGGGGAACCAGAGACCTCAAGGTTACTGGGAGGAACCAGAGACCTCATGGTAACTGGGAGGAGGAACCAGAGACCTCATGGTAACTGGGAGGAGGAACCAGAGACCTCATGGTTACTGGGAGGAGGAACCAGAGACCTCATGGTTACTGGGAGGAGGAACCAGAGACCTCATGGTTAATGGGAGGAGGAACCAGAAACCTCATGGTTACTGGGAGGAGGAACCAGAGACCTCATGGTTACTGGGAGGAGGAACCAGAGACCTCATGGTTACTGGGAGGAGGAACCAGAGACCTCATGGTTATTGGGAGGAGGAACCAGAGACCTCATGGTTACTGGGAGGAGGAACCAGAGACCTCATGGTTACTGGGAGGAGGAACCAGAGACCTCATAGTTACTGGGAGGAGGAACCAGAGACCTCATGGTTACTGGGAGGAGGAACCAGAAACCTCATGGTTACTGGGAGGAGGAACCAGAGACCTCATGGTTACTGGGAGGAACCAGAGACCTCATGGTTACTGGGAGGAGGAACCAGAGACCTCATAGTTACTGGGAGGAGGAACCAGAGACCTCATGGTAACTGGGAGGAGGAACCAGAGACCTCATGGTTACTGGGAGGAACCAGAAACCTCATGGTAACTGGGAGGAGGAACCAGAGACCTCATGGTTACTGGGAGGAGGAACCAGAGACCTCATGGTAACTGGGAGGAGGAACCAGAGACCTCATGGTTACTGGGAGGAACCAGAAACCTCATGGTAACTGGGAGGAGGAACCAGAGACCTCATGGTTACTGGGAGGAGGAACCAGAGACCTCATAGTTACTGGGAGGAGGAACCAGAGACCTCATGGTAACTGGGAGGAGGAACCAGAAACCTCATGGTTACTGGGAGGAGGAACCAGAGACCTCATGGTTACTGGGAGGAACCAGAGACCTCATGGTTACTGGGAGGGGGAACCAGAGACCTCAAGGTTACTGGGAGGGGGAACCAGAGACCTCATGGTAACTGGGAGGAGGAACCAGAGACCTCATGGTAACTGGGAGGAGGAACCAGAGACCTCATGGTAACTGGGAGGAGGAACCAGAGACCTCATGGTTACTGGGAGGAGGAACCAGAGACCTCATGGTTAATGGGAGGAGGAACCAGAAACCTCATGGTTACTGGGAGGAGGAACCAGAGACCTCATGGTTACTGGGAGGAGGAACCAGAGACCTCATGGTTACTGGGAGGAGGAACCAGAGACCTCATGGTTACTGGGAGGAGGAACCAGAGACCTCATGGTTACTGGGAGGAACCAGAGACCTCATGGTTACTGGGAGGAGGAACCAGAGACCTCATAGTTACTGGGAGGAGGAACCAGAGACCTCATGGTTACTGGGAGGAGGAACCAGAAACCTCATGGTTACTGGGAGGAGGAACCAGAGACCTCATGGTTACTGGGAGGAACCAGAGACCTCATGGTTACTGGGAGGAGGAACCAGAGACCTCATAGTTACTGGGAGGAGGAACCAGAGACCTCATGGTAACTGGGAGGAGGAACCAGAGACCTCATGGTAACTGGGAGGAGGAACCAGAGACCTCATGGTTACTGGGAGGAGGAACCAGAGACCTCATAGTTACTGGGAGGAGGAACCAGAGACCTCATGGTAACTGGGAGGAGGAACCAGAAACCTCATGGTTACTGGGAGGAGGAACCAGAGACCTCATGGTTACTGGGAGGAACCAGAGACCTCATGGTTACTGGGAGGAGGAACCAGAGACCTCATGGTTACTGGGAGGAGGAACCAGAGACCTCATGGTTACTGGGAGGAGGAACCAGAGACCTCATGGTTACTGGGAGGAGGAACCAGAGACCTCATGGTTACTGGGAGGAGGAACCAGAGACCTCATGGTTACTGGGAGGAACCAGAGACCTCATGGTTACTGGGAGGAGGAACCAGAGACCTCATGGTTACTGGGAGGAACCAGAGACCTCATGGTTACTGGGAGGAGGAACCAGAGACCTCATGGTTACCGGGAGGAGGAACCAGAGACCTCATGGTTACTGGGAGGAGGAACCAGAGACCTCATGGTTACTGGGAGGAACCAGAGACCTCATGGTAACTGGGAGGAGGAACCAGAGACCTCATGGTTACTGGGAGGAACCAGAGACCTCATGGTTACTGGGAGGAACCAGAGACCTCATGGTTACTGGGAGGAGGAACCAGAGACCTCATGGTTACTGGGAGGAGGAACCAGAGACCTCCTGGTTACTGGGAGGAGGAACCAGAGACCTCATGGTTACTGGGAGGAACCAGAGACCTCATGGTATGGAGGAGGAACCAGAGACCTCCTGGTTACTGGGAGGAGGAACCAGAGACCTCCTGGTTACTGGGAGGAGGAACCAGAGACCTCATGGTAACTGGGAGGAGGAACCAGAGACCTCATGGTTACTGGGAGGAACCAGAGACCTCATGGTTACTGGGAGGAGGAACCAGAGACCTCATGGTTACTGGGAGGAACCAGAGACCTCATGGTTACTGGGAGGAGGAACCAGAGACCTCATGGTTACTGGGAGGAGGAACCAGAGACCTTGTGGTAACTGGGAGGAGGAACCAGAGACCTCATGGTTACTGGGAGGAGGAACCAGAGACCTCATGGTAACTGGGAGGAGGAACCAGAGACCTCATGGTTACTGGGAGGAACCAGAGACCTCATGGTTACTGGGAGGAGGAACCAGAGACCTCATGGTTACTGGGAGGAGGAACCAGAGACCTTGTGGTAACTGGGAGGAGGAACCAGAGACCTCATGGTTACTGGGAGGAGGAACCAGAGACCTCATGGTAACTGGGAGGAGGAACCAGAGACCTCATGGTTACTGGGAGGAACCAGAGACCTCATGGTTACTGGGAGGAACCAGAGACCTCATGGTTACTGGGAGGAGGAACCAGAGACCTCATGGTTACTGGGAGGAACCAGAGACCTCATGGTTACTGGGAGGAGGAACCAGAGACCTCATGGTTACTGGGAGGAGGAACCAGAGACCTCCTGGTTACTGGGAGGAGGAACCAGAGACCTCATGGTAACTGGGAGGAGGAACCAGAGACCTCATGGTTACTGGGAGGAGGAACCAGAGACCTCATGGTTACTGGGAGGAGGAACCAGAGACCTCATGGTTACTGGGAGGAGGAACCAGAGACCTCATGGTTACTGGGAGGAGGAACCAGAGACCTTGTGGTAACTGGGAGGAGGAACCAGAGACCTCATGGTTACTGGGAGGAGGAACCAGAGACCTCATGGTAACTGGGAGGAGGAACCAGAGACCTCATGGTTACTGGGAGGAACCAGAGACCTCATGGTTACTGGGAGGAACCAGAGACCTCATGGTTACTGGGAGGAGGAACCAGAGACCTCATGGTAACTGGGAGGAGGAACCAGAGACCTCATGGTTACTGGGAGGAACCAGAGACCTCATGGTTACTGGGAGGAACCAGAGACCTCATGGTTACTGGGAGGAGGAACCAGAGACCTCATGGTTACTGGGAGGAACCAGAGACCTCATGGTTACTGGGAGGAGGAACCAGAGACACGGGAGGAGGAACCAGAGACCTCATGGTTACTGGGAGGAGGAACCAGAGACCTCATGGTTACTGGGAGGAGGAACCAGAGACCTCATGGTTACTGGGAGGAGGAACCAGAGACCTCTAGGACAGACTACTGACACAGTAGAATTGAGCGTCTGTTTTCATTGACATATAAAAAGTATCTAAACGATTCATCGACATGAGACACTGGATCTCACTCAGTCATTTTAACCGACTGCAGTCTGTTGTTTGGTTTTCTGTATGACAGAGAATTAGTTGACTAAACTTTTACTGTTTGAAATTCTAAGTTACATTAACATACACACGTATGAATGATAAGCTTTGTTAGATTACGGTGACCTGCTGTTCATAAACGCCCCTGACCAATACCTCAAGAAATTGGATACCGGCTACCACTGTGCTCTGCGATTTTTAACTGGCTGTGGAAACCGTGTCCACCATTGCACCCTGTATGCCACTGCAAAATGTCCATCGCTATCTGTACGCAGACTCTCACATTGGTTGTTTTTTGTTTACAAGTGTCTTATTGGGCTGGTCCCTTCATATCTATGTGTTTACATGTCCACACACAAAGGTAGCTATGGTTTGCGTTCTAGGGATGTGTTACAGATGTTGGTACCCAGAGCTAGAACTGAGTTAGGGAAAAAGGCCTTTAAATATGCTGCGCCTTCTGCCTGGAACACTGTGCAAAAGCAGCTGAAGCTGCTGGAGCTGGTCACCTTGGGAGAATTCAAAGGAATCCTGAAGGACAGAGAAGATAGTTCTCTTGGTCAATGCAATTGTTTGTAAAGCTATTTTCTGATAACGGCCGGGTTTATTCATTCATCCGTCACCAGTTTATTTATTTAATTTTTAACTGTCCTCATTTCAATCTTCATATAGTCATATAGTCTCATATAATCCTTCGTGATTTTTCTCTACTTATGACATCTATTGC
>CM049418.1:1065000-1067500 GCA_026929865.2 Hyperoplus lanceolatus | reverse complement strand
TTGAAGTTTACCGCGGTCGTAAGTTAAGAAAGAACATTTGTAAATTCACACATGCGCGCACACACACACACACACACACACACACACACACACACACACACACACACACACACACACTCACATTTGTAAATATCATAAATCAGATAAAACGTTGCCTTAGTTTCACTGCGCAGAGAGATGTAAGTAAAACTAAACACACACTGACTGAAAGCGTTCCGTTCTGCCAGGTACACCCAGCGTTATCATTCCACACACACACTCACACACACACACACACACACACACACACACACACACACACACACACACACACACACACACACACACACACACACACACACACACACACACACACACACACACACACACACACACACACACACACACACACAGCTGTCAACAAACTATTACCATAACGACAGAAAAGCACATAAACACAAACAGACACACTGCGACGTGCGCACACACACACACACACACACACACACACACACACACACACACACACACACACACACACACACACACACACACACACACACACACACACACACACACACACACACACACACACACACACACACACACACACACACACACACACACACACACACACACACACACACACACACTCACCTGGATTCTTTATCAAACATTTTACAGATACTGAAAGGCCAACAGTGCGCAGGTGTGCAATGCATGACCGCTCTCTTTCTGATGCGTTAACATACACATCATATCAAAGGCTAAAAATACTATGTTTTTAGAAATGCATTTTGAGAATGCTTTCAAGAAGAAAATGTCTCATAAATCAGACAGTGAACAACATATGAACAAATCCTTCTGTAATAACCTTCAGAATAGTGCTGAGAATGATCATGGAAAGTTTAGTTGATGCAAGTGCTTTAGAAGTTGAGATTTTTGGTTCAGAGTATTGAAGAAAAAATCTAATGTTGAGGTAATGTCCGTTAAAGATGGTTGTATAGGAGAAATATACAGACGCAAACAGACAAGGTTTAGTCAAATAAACACCTGAATGTACATGTTGGACCTTTGATTTATACTAGTATGAAAGAAGACATGTTATGGAAGATAAATAGACAGACAGACAGACAGACAGACAGACAGACAGACAGACAGACAGACAGACAGACAGACAGACAGACAGACAGACAGACAGATAGATAGATAGATAGATAGATAGATCTCTTTGTGATATCGGGGCGATACAAAGAAAACTGATTTGATGAGTGATATGCCCCAGACGCACAGAGGGGAATCTAGATAATGTTTGTTTTACAAGAACAAGAGGATGAAATAGCATTCTTGTGAACCCAATATCTCCAGAACGCTTTGAGGGACTTTCTTCAGACTTTGCACTAATGTCTCTCTCTCTCTCTCTCTCTCTCTCTCTCTCTCTCTCTCTCTCTCTCTCTCTCTCTCTCTCTCTCTCTCTCTCTCTCTCTCTCTCTCTCTCACTCTGACTCAAGGATGAACTGAGTAGAGTTTGGAGGTCAAAGGTCAAAGGTTACTGTGACCTTTACATATTGTGAGGTCTCAGTGACATTGTGCCATATTGTATCTTCTTAGAAGCTTTACCTTCTTTAATTAAAGCATTGACTACCAACACTGGACACCAAACTGTATTAGAGAGTGTGTGTGTGTGTGTGTGTGTGTGTGTGTGTGTGTGTGTGTGTGTGTGTGTGTGTGTGTGTGTGTGTGTGTGTGTGTGTGTGTGTGTGTGTGTGTGTGGCTATTGTATGCACCTTTAAGTTCATAATAAATACATAAACAAAACGTATGATGTCATTTTAAAGTTTGAATTGAATATGCAAATGAGATGCAAATGAGATGCTTTGTCGCAGCCAATCAGAACCCAGTATTCTGCCTGCAGGTCCCTGTACTTCAACCCAAAGTGCAGGAAACATTTCAACAGACTTTACTACAGCACCAGAGAATGCACAACCCCCGACTGTGAGTCCACACACACACACACATACAGGCACGTCTACACACACACACACACACACACACACACACACATACATACAGGCACGTCTACACACACAAACGGGTAACACAAACACACACAGGTTACACACTGCCACACACACACACACACACACACACACACACGGATGGACGGACGGATAGATAGATAGATAGATAGATAGATAGATAGATAGATAGATAGATAGATAGATAGATAGATAGATAGATAGATAGATAGATAGATAGATAGATAGATAGATAGATAGATAGATAGATAGATAGATAGATAGATAGATAGATAGATAGATAGACACAACAATCTCAAAATTGACCAGTGCTTTTTGGTACAGAAGACTGAAGAGCTAAAAAAAAATAGAAATGTTATTTCTGGCTGTACAACCAGACAATTAAAACCTCTGAGACTTCCTAATAGCACACATTAAGGGCCCTCACACACACACACACACACACACACACACAGGGTTCAAAGGTCGTGTGGGGGTCGTGG
>CM049418.1:1047500-1060000 GCA_026929865.2 Hyperoplus lanceolatus | reverse complement strand
CGAGAAAATATGCAAATTAGCGACAATTTTCACTTGCAGTCTCACTGAGTTGGTTCCTCGCGACACGTTTGCGAATGTCCTAAGGACAACACTTGCCGGGAGCATTTATGTCTCGCGAACGTCTGGCGAGCGTCGCATGAACGGAATGTCAGTCTAATTTTTGTCGCGAATCAGTCACAATTTAGTTTCATATGTCGCCAAACCCATCGCAAAGTTGTCTCACATTGCTCGCACTTTCTGAGTCGCGGAAACTAAATTGAGAAGGGTTTGCAACAGGGTTTGAGACACATGCGACCACTCTGAGACTATTTTGAGACTAGATTTGTCGCACACTTTTTTTGAACATGTTCAAAATTCATGCGACAGGACTGCGCGGCTCTGCGACTCATGCGAGGAAATTGAGACCGCCGCAAACGTTTGGAGACAGTTTAGAGTCTCCCTCGCGAATGCAGTCTCCAACTTGTCGCAAACAGTCGCAACCCAGTGAGATAGGGGCTTTAACCTGTCCAGCCCAGTGAGATAGGGGCTTTAACCTGTCCAGCCCAGTGAGATAGGGGCTTTAACCTGTCCAGCCCAGTGAGATAGGGGCTTATAGAACCGTATAATTAAATCTGTAATAGTTTATTACGTCCCTACCTTTAAAGTTTCCATCCTAAAAACGCTACGTCATCTTTCTGTTATTTTGTTTTTAACTATTTGCTACTTTAAAGCTGTAGTGCGTAACTTTTCCATGTAAATTAAATGTCGGTTTACATTCAAGCCATCAGCCAAAATGAGTTGACACAAAGTTGATTAAGCCCTATTATCAGCTCCACAAAACTCTCTCTGTATTTCTCAGTATGGCAGCGTTTACAAACAACTGGTGTAGTCCCCCCCCCACACCCCCCACCTACCCGACACTGGTGCAGGAGCTCAGAAAAATCCCCAAGAAGAGCCCAAGAAATTTTTCAGTTGTTGATTCTACTGCTAAGAGAAATCAGAAGTTACGCACTATAGCTTTAAGAGCAACAGATGAATATGGAACAGGGCTATTTACAGTTTCAGCTTAAAGATGGCAGGAGCATATAAAAGGTTATGTGTTGAAAAAAGTAGAGCATGTTAACGGGACACTTAGAGGTTAGCGTGACTTTATGAATGGTTGAAATAATTATAATTATGATAAAAAACCATTATTTTTAAAGTCGCTACGAGGAACTTTTTAAATATTTCTGAAACAGTCTCATCTTTCCTCTGATGATCATAAATTACATGTAACATCAAACGAGACCATGAGTGTAAGGAATGCTACTTTTACATAGTTTTTCTTAATGCCTTTGTCATGGGTATACGCTCACCCAGGAACAACAGCTGGCGTGGTAAAAACACTACCGCTTTAGTCCAAAGGGGGGCGCTAGAATGAACACACACTGAAAGTTCCTCGGAGCACCTTTAGCTAAAATCCGGTGATTTGTAAACTATTAAATATGTAACATTTTATAAATGTCTGTGTGTCTGTCTGTGTATCTGTCTGTCTGTCTGTCTGTCTGACTATCTGTCTGTCTGTCTGTGTATCTGTCTGTCTGTCTGTCTGTCTGACTATCTGTCTGACTGTCTGTGTATCTGTCTGTCTGTCTCTCCACCTGTCTTCCTGTCTGTCTGTCTGTCTGTCTGTCTGTCTGTCTGTCTCTCCACCTGTCTGTCTGTATGTGTGTCTGCCTGTCTGTCTTGTTATATTTCTGCTAACCTTTTTTCCCCTCAGTATTTATTTATTTATTTTCTTTACCTACACTTTCTCTCTCGTACTGAAATGTTCAATATAAAAACAGACTTTCATATGCGATTATATATATATTCATAAAAAGTTACTAATGTGAGCAGTTCAAGGCGCGATTTCAGTCCAAATACAGCAAAAGCTTAATAAACAAAACATTGCAAATAAATGCTAATTTTATTCATCTTTCCAAAACATTTTAGCATTTAGTCGTTCTTGTTTCAAACAAAGAGAATTGCCAGAATATTTTGCTAAAATTGATTTGATTAAATTGATAATTTTTTTTTCTAGATACAGGTCCATTATTATAGTATTTATTAATTCTCATATTTACTGTGTGATCTCAAGGAAAAAAAATATTCAACAAGAATTCAAAATTCAAATAATTCCATTTCGTCTTTGGTCAAAAGTTGTGTTTGTTACGGAAAGCAGGAGAGAATTTAAAACACTTTAGAATATAATTCAAATAATATAAATGTTCAGCTCAGTTCAGTAGTAAATAGTAAAAAAAAAAGACAAGGATATTTCAAGCAAACGACAACAATGCAAAATAATTAATGCCGGAAAACTGGAAGCAAATATTAATATATTTCAGGATCACAAGAAAATCACTGTTTTATCGCAACTTTAAGGTGCTCCGAGGAACTTTTAAATATTTCTGAAACAGTCTAATTTTTCCTCTGATGATCAGAAACGGCAAACGAGACCATCAGTGCAAAGAACGCTATTTCTATATAGTTTTACGCTCACCCAGGAAACAACAGCTGGCGTGGTAAAAACACTACCGCTTTTGTCCAAAGGGGGGCGCTAGAATTAACACACACTGAAAGTTCCTCGGAGCTCCTTTAAGAAAGAAAATCACATGTATTTTCAATGCGATTAAGTCCTCAGATTTTTCAGATGTACGTTCAGTGAAATTCGACAGACTTCAGTACATTCAAGTTAAGATACTTTGGGGTCGCTCGTGGTGTATTGGTTAGACCACCCCCCCCTCCCCCCTCCCTTCCATAGAGTCTCAGTCCTCTTCACAGCAGACCCGGGTTAGAATCCAGCCCGGGTCGTTCTCTGCATGTCATTCCCCTCTCTGGCCCCATTTCGTCTCTGCTTCTCCCAAAAACTGTCTTAATAAAGCATGGAAAATTCCCCCCAGAAAAATAATCTTAAAAAAAAAAAAATAATAATTCCTGTGATTTTAAACGACTTGAATTAGCCAGTATAAAGTTCTATCTTTGCCTCTTCGCTTGTCAATTAAAAAATCTCGTCCAATCTTCGGCTGGATTCTCCGTCGACTCCTGCAGACTCCATAAAAACATCATCGTCATTATCACCATCATCTTCTGCTTCTTCTTCGCTTTCTCTTTCCAAAATGGCGTCCATCGGTGCGGCGTAGAAACGGCCGCGAGCGCCAAAACGTCGGCTTGAAAAACATGGCGCTGCAAAATTCCTTCTCAACATCAAGAAGTAGCTCTGACTGTACAGGGACGTAGGGGACACCGGTACGTCCACGGAGAAATGGGTGTTTGCGTTGTAAATATCCGATTGTGTGGTTGGCTCGACGTTGGGCAGCCATTGCGATTTTAATTTTAATGGCGGCACATTTGTAGTTTTCGCAGTAGGAACTACACAAAGACGCTCCACAGCTGAGATTCGAGAGCTCGCTTCGGCGCGGGTTCCTTTCCGCAGCAAGAGAGCCTTGAAACTGGCGCTCTGGGAGGATTTTGGTCCTCGAGAATTTCCGTGTCGCGGCGGCCGTACGAAGGAATCCATGTTTGTGACAGTGAGAAATCCATTTTCTTCCGAGTTCTTTCTTCCAAACATCTTCCGCTTTGATCTGTGAGGCACAAAGACCAGTGTTGGTGAATAGTGCCGTAGCAATTAAAGGCAAGGCAAGGCAAGTTTATTTTTAGAGCACATTTCGGACACAAGGCCATTCAAGGTGCTTTACATAAGCATAACTTTTAAGTATTTCTGAAACAGTCTAATTTTCCCTCTGATGATCATAAAGT
Organism: Hyperoplus lanceolatus; assembly: GCA_026929865.2. Classification (NCBI taxonomy): domain Eukaryota; kingdom Metazoa; phylum Chordata; class Actinopteri; order Uranoscopiformes; family Ammodytidae; genus Hyperoplus; species Hyperoplus lanceolatus. The sequence goes on along the minus strand of CM049418.1, from coordinate 1,056,244 downwards.
ACTGTTGCTCCTGGGTGAACGCGTATACCCCTGACAAAGGCATTAAGAAAAACTATATAAAAATAGCATTCTTTGCACTGATGGTTTCGTTTGCTGTTACATGTAATTTATGATCATCAGAGGAAAAATGAGACTGTTTCAGAAATATTTAAAAGTTCCTCATAGCAGCTTTAATTTAGGTCTGCTGCCTTAATTACCAAAACATTCTACACAATTGTACGAAAAACAAAACTACTGGGTTTGCAAAGAATATTTATTGGAGGCACAAGAAAGAGGGAAGATTTATGTTGTAACACAAAGAGATACATACCCTGCGTTCCGAATCTCCTCCTCTTTCTTTTCTCTATTCTACATACTACATCCGACGATAAAAAGAATCTAGTTAGGATGCAGTAGGCATACTATTGGGACATACTTTAATCTCTTATTTCATCATAACATTGCGCCTTGATCTTGCCTCTTGCTTTTATTTCCGTCTCATCCCCATTTGTTTTCATATGGAGGCTTCGTCGATGTGACGTCACTTCACGTGCGCACTGGATTGTGGGTCAGAATCGCCCAAATAGGATGCAGTTTTCACCACTAACAATCTTGGACGGATGAAGTAGGACATCCGGGTACTTCTAACCATCCTAAGATTGAGGATGTCCTGATTCTTGTGGCCAGATTCAGTATGGTTAGAAATACCCGGATGTCTACTCCGGCCGAGATTTTTAGAGTTGAAAACAGCATTCCATTTGGGTGATTCTTCTGACCCATAATCCAGTGTGCACCGGAAGTGACGTGACATCGACGGAGCCTCCATAAGAAAAGAACCGGGGATGAGACGGATATAAAAGCAAGAGGCAAGATTAAGGCGCAATGTTATGATGAGATAAATTAGTTAAAGTATGTCCCAATAGTATGCCTACTGCATCCTAACTAGATACTGTTATGGTCAGATGTAGTATGTAGAATAGAAAAAAGAAAGAGTATGAGATTTGGAACGCAGGGTAACTATCACCCTTAGCCTAAAATGTAATTTACTTCACCGGTGGACATACGAAGGTGTATTGAACTCTGAGATCCTATGTAGTATAAATTTGCAACATGTTTATAAATCGGATCATCCTAGCCTGAGAAAAGGCAGAAAGAGTGTTTTATGGTCTCACTGTTTAACCCTTACATTTTACCATGCAAGACATCACACATGGTAAAATGTAAAGGTTAGGATTAACAGGACAGCTGGGCCAAGGGAAGACTGAGGGAAGACAAACCTCATTCATTATATTATAATAGCGATTTTATAATGATAGAGCTCCGGTTCCGTTTGGGTGAAGTATTCCTTTAAGCAGGGATAAGCGTTCTACAGGGAGGGGGACAGGGAGGGGGACAGGGAGGGGGACAGGGAGGGGGACAGGGAGGGGGACAGGGAAGGGAGGGGGACAGGGAAGGGAGGGTCACAGAGCATCACTGGGTCATTTATCGAGTTTGTTCCAGGATCGAGAGTCAGACTACGAGACATTTAGTGCCCGATCAGAGGCGTTACCTTCAGACAAAAGCCTCAAGTCTTTACGCTGTGCCTTCCCACACCGCACTGCTCCGAAGGGACAGAGGGACGAATCAAGCAGACACGTGAGATAAAGGCAAGGCTGTGTGTGTGTGTGTGTGTGTGTGTGTGTGTGTGTGTGTGTGTGTGTGTGTGTGTGTGTGTGTGTGTGTGTGTGTACCTGTGGATGACGGCAAATAAATCTTCTGTTGTCCGTTGTCGCCCGGAGACCAACATCTGCTCTGCCGACACAGTGACGAACAGATCGGCTGAAAATAAATAATATCAACTTTTCAGCAGTATTCTGCACTTTTTGGCGACTATGAATTAACCTTTTATTTCTACAGGTAAATCCCATTGAGACTGAAGACTCTTTTGCAAGGGAGACCTGTTTTCCTTTCCCACGTTACCATTCACACACACATTCATACACCGATAGCAGCAGGCTAACTAGCTACATTCACACGATAGGCATAGGTGGGTTAAGTGTCAATAACTAAGGACACAATAACTAAATAACAACAGGTGGAGGGGGGGATAAATAAATCCAACCCTTTGATCAACTTTTCAGCCGTATTTAGCAACTGAGCCAAAAATTAATTTAATAAATTAGTATAAAATATCCCCCCCCAAAAAAAACACTTTTTGGTAAAATCAGTGAATATCTGGTATGTAAATTTGTATGTGAACAAAGTGGCCAAAGTAGCTAACAACATGCCCGTTTACAGAGCCTAGGCTGTGGATTAACGCAGGAATATTTTCAGCACACACACAGTACAGACAGGTAGTGGATCATGAGGAGATATTCACTGATTTTGACAACAACAAGCGTTCTCCAGAATCACTGACTCTTTAAAGCAACTTCAATAAGCCAAACTCACCATCTGGATTCTCCTTTGTCTCCTCTCCTGTCTCCCACTTCTTCCCTTCCTTATCCCTTTCTTCTTCTTCTTCTTGTATCAGTAGGTCGGGCAGTGACAGCGCCCCCTGAAGGCTGTCAGTGGAAAGTGCACTGTTTAAGGAATACCGACTTTGACCCAAATGTCCACAGGGGTCTTCAGAATCACTGGTGTCTTCAACGCAAACTTTAGTCTTTCTGGACCCTTCCCACGTTTGCATTATTTTCTCTGTTGCTACGTCGGATTCGTCTCCAGATGAGGAAGATGATGATGATGATGATGATGAAGATGTTGTAGAATAGTGGGCGGGCCTCTTACCTAATGACATCATAAGGAGCTGCCTTCCAGATCTCCTGTTTTTACGTTTTTTCCTTGCGTTGTCTTTTTGCTGCGTTGTTGTGATAACCAACGTTGATTCATTTTCCTCTTCTTCGAACGGTGCCTTCGTGACACCACTATGAGACACTTGTTCAATATCCTTATAAGGACTTGTCCCATTGACCCCAGGACTACAGGGGTCCTTAAATCCAGTGTGATGGTCTTCTGAGCTCTCTAAGTTAACACGGTTCTCCAAGGATCCTTCGGTGGCATTCAAAGACCTTGAGTTATCCGTATTATCAGAGGTGGTTCCCCAAGTTCCCGAAACACCAAAGTTCTCCAAATTATCCATAGTGTTTGCAGTTACTTTGACAGGAGGGGTTTCTGCACTACAAATAACCCCAACGATTCCCATTTTATCTAAGGTGCTACCGTTGACGAAAGTGTCCGAAATTACAGCATTACCACGGTTCTCCAAGGTTCCTCTGGTGGCCTTCAAAGATCTTGAGTTATCCATGATCTCAGATGTTCCACAAGTTCCAGAAACACCACCGTTCTCCAAATTAGGAGCATTTTTGACAGTACAGTTCTCTGCGACTCTCGTGACCCCTAAGGTGCTATTGTTGTCGAAAGTGTCCCACATTCCAGAGCTCCCACGGTTTTCCACGGTTCCTCTGTTCCCATTCAAAGCACTTGAGCTATCCTGGATCTCCGAGGTGCCTTTCTGTGGCTCCGTTGTACTTCTAAAGACTGGTTTTGATCTTATGGGCGAGGCAATCAACAGATCTGGTTTCTTGTGCAAAATCGGCGGCTTTTGTCTTTGAGGCGAACCGACCGGAGAGAGCGTTGGCGTTGTATTTACATTCACAGCCCAATCTGACTCTATTTGGCTCGTGTGGTTTGTTGTTGGGATTTGTCCACCGCTCTTGTTCCAGCCTCCTCCTAGTCCTCGTTTTGCTTCTGGAGACCTCATGCCAGCTAGAATGCAAAGGTCCGGCTTTTTTGGTGGCACTGGCTTGACTGGGGATTGGACCTTCTTTGGGCTACCTGTCTTAAACACCTTAGAAGTCTGTTTAAAATCGCTATTCGCTGTAGACTCACCATCTGCTACACTTTCTAAATCCTTCTTGTCACTTGTGTCATCTTTCTTCTCAGACTGTCTATCTTGTTTTGTTCCAGAGAGGCTCCAGTATGAAGAAACACCCTCACTGTCTCCCTGTGTCTCTGCGGCCTTGGTTAGCTTAGCATTTTCAACCGGTTGTTGTTGCTGTTGTTGTAGCAAAGACTGTTGTTGAATAATTTCGTACACACCGGAACCGTAAGCCATTTTGACCCAGGGACAATCCGGAGTGGACACTTGATTGTTTGCGAGTGTAGCATACATGTCTGAATCCTCCATCTGTTGTTGATTATACTGGAAGTCTTCGCTAGCATTCGTTAGCTCAGGCCCATAGCTTTTCTGTTTAGCCGGGCTAGCAGCAGGATTAGCATTAGATGACTCGTGTGAATTTGACTTTGGAGACCCCAGGGTGAAGCCTTGAGGGGTGATGGAGGTCCCAGGGCTTTGTTGTAGATGCTTGGTTGTCCCTACGTCACCTCTTGTTAGGTTGTAGTAATCGTAACCTGAGTTGCATCCAGGTTGTACTGTGTGAGCTTTCAATGGACTGCGACGGCTAGCATTATCCATTAAAGAAGCAGTTGTTATGTTAGCCTCATTGCTACATAGCTCAAAAACAGCATTTTGTGGTCTTAGCATAGCATCGGGGTTGGCTTGGCTGTCGAGATTAGCATTGGACAACACAGCGCTGTCTTGTTTGCTGGGTGGATCGTGGATAGCAGCATAGTTAGCAACATAGCTATGGAGTGTCACATTAGCTTTTACGGGGCTATGAAGGTTAGCGTCACCCATTAAAGCAGCAGTAGTCACATTAGGTAGACCACAGGCAGCATTTTGAGACCCAACTACCTCACCAGCAGTGTTTCCTTGGCCTTCAAGATTACCATCGAACAACACAGCTCTGTTTTGTTTGCTTGGTGAATCTTGGATAGCAGCATAGTTAGCAATGTAGCTATCAAGTGTAACGTTAGCTTTCACTGGGCTCTGAAGGTTAGCATTACCCATTAAAGCAGTAGTCATGCTTGCTAGACCACAGACAGCATTTTGTGACCCAACTACCTCAACAGCACTGTCTTGTTTGCTATGTGAATCTTGGATAGCAGCAGCATTTGCAGTAGCCGAAGACTTGTCCACTTGGTTATAGACTTGAGTCTCAGTGGATGTAGCATTGGTTAGCTTGATGCTAGTGAGTAGGCCCTCTTGCTTCTTGACAGGGCGTAGTTTGAGGTTTAGCAACGCTTGTGTCGTCACCAAAGGAGGGGCTTTAACATTGCCTTTCGGAGATTTTGGAGGTATGGCTAAGGTTGGGTGAAGAGGTAAGTTGTGGGTTGTCTTGACAGCATGAGAGTAAGGGGGAGGGGGGAGTCGAGAAGGAGGGAGGGGCGGGGGCGGAGGGGGTAAGGGGAGGGGGAGATGTTTAGCCGTTGATGATTCTATGGAGGTGCAAGAAGAAAGGGAAGAATTTGAGGAAAAAGAGGACGAAACGGACGACATAAGGGAGGATTTTCTTTCCGGGACTGGGGGCTTGGGCCTTCCGTCAACCCCAACCCGGGATCTTAACCTGGGCATCGATGAGTTTAGGTTTGAGTCGGCGAGGGCAGAGAACGGAGGGAACGCAGTGAGAGGAGAGGAAGGAGAGAGAGGGGAGGATAAGGGAGTGCCGGGAGTCGGGGTGTTGGATTGACTGGAGTAGCCGCTAGAAGGTGAAGCGAGACGTTCTAGCCTCGCCATGGAAGAGGGTTGGGTGTTCAGAGAATACCGAAGACCTTCTAATTCTGAATCTGGAGACCCCGGGGTCAGTAAGGGTGCGCTGGAAAAGCCAGGGCTTACTGGTAGATGCTCAGAAGAAGAGTTATCGATGAAATTTGGGCTCAAAGGTTCAAAGTTTGTGACCATCCCATAGTGAATATTGGTCTGGATTTCTGTGGTGTTGTACCGGACGTGTGCATTATCGGACATGCCAGGGCTAGGTGGTAGATGGTCAACGGATGATGAGTTATCAACAAAATTTGGGCTTGTAGGCTCAAAGTTTGGGACATTACCATAGTGAATCTTGCTCTGGCTTTCTGTGTAGCCAGGAATTGGGGTGTTGGAGAGACCGGAGTAGCTGCTAGAGGGCGAAGCAAGACATTCTAGCCCGGCCATGGAAGAGTAGGAGGAAGTAGTAGAATTTATGGAGTTGTGAGAAAACCTTAAACTTTCCGAATCTGAATCTGGAGACCCCGGGGTTATTTTGGGACCGTTTGAGAGACAAGGGCTTCGGGGTAGATACCTAGAATACTGACAAGTCGGGCTTAAAGGTTCATAGCTTGGGACTGTCCCGTAGGTTATCTGGGTCTGGCATTCTGTGGCGTTGTTCCGGACTAGACTGTTTGCCAGTGTAGCATACATATCCAAATCCAAGTCCTTCTGCTGTTCATTGTGCTGGAAGTTTTCAGCATTTGTTAGCTTAGGGATGTAGCTTATTTTCTGTTTAGCCGGGCTAGCAGCAGGACTAGCAAAAGATCCCTCATGAGACCCCGGGGTGAAGATTTGGGGAGTGTTGTAGATTCCAGGGCTTTGTTGTAGATGCTCCTCGCAAGAAAAATGTTGGACAGAAATCGGGCTAAAATGTCCTAAGTTTGTGTCTTCGCCAGAGTAAAACGCGCTCTGGGATTCTGTAGTGTTGTTGCGGATGTGGGCATTCGAGAGGCTAGGGCTTTCTGGTGGTACGTTCTCCTCTGAAAATAGATTATCAACCGAATTCGGGGTTAAAGGTTCAAAACTTGCGACGGTCCCGCAGATGATTCCCTTCTCACGTTCTGTGTTGCTATCTCTCCGAGGAACCCAGGGATCGTGGAAGGCTTGAGGGGACGATGTCGGGGACTTTCGATCCACGCGAGGGCTTCGTTGCATTCGCGGACTTGAGTAACATCGAGAGGGTTTGCTCCGACCGGGACGGCGACGCAAACTATCGGAGCGCATCGGAGGGGCGGGCGGGCGCTTGGATTTCCTTAGAGAAATGCTGCTAAGCTTTCTTCTGTCCAAACGATTTGGCGACGTTTTACCCGAACACAAAGAGATGCTGTCGGTGTTGGCAGGTGTAGAACGACCAGAGGATAGTAGCACCAGGGGGTCATAGCTGAAACCTTCCCCAGAAATAGATCTCAAGTCTGGGGTAGGATTGCTGGAGCTTGGGGAGAGGGTCCGGTAGCTCCAAGTGTCCCCATCGAAGGAACCACCGTCGTTTGTGGATGTCTGGTAGCTAAACTGAGACTCTGAATCGGCTAAGGAGGAGGAGGAGAGGTAGTGGGAAGAGGGAGGGTGTGTAGCCTCGTTTAGGTGCCTGTCTCCTGGGTAAGACCACTGGCTCTGCGTGGAAGGAGACTGGGGCATGGCTCTGGCAGTTTGGTCAAACGGCAGCAGGCTCTGGAGATCGCTGGAAGACCCTTGTAGATCCTGTGACTGTAGATGAGAGAAAATAGAGAGAGAGAGAGAGAGAGGGACAGAGAGAGAGAGAGAGAGAGAGGGACAGAGAGAGAGATGGACAGAGAGAGAGAGAGAGAGACGAGGACAGAGAGAGAGAGAGAGGGACAGAGAGAGAGGGACGAGGACAGAGAGAGAGAGAGAGAGTGTTATTTCCTTGTTTTAGTGACTGAGCTACCTGTCAAAATGTTGAAGAGACAGAAATAGAGACGGAATTAAAGAATGTTAATCCAAAAGAATCTCTCGCATTCGAAGATAATCTGAAATTTAAATTTAAGAAAATAAAGTGTCATGAAGCTTTCTAACTTTAAACAGTGTTCCAGGGATCTACATTTTCCTGTGAGGAAAGTTTGTTTATTCAGTTATGGAGAATATATCTTAAAGAAATGTTCACTTATCTGACACACCCAGAGTTACACACTGCACCTTTAATTTTAGACTTTAGATTTCCCCCCCTTGCCTCACTCAATAAAAGGTGAATTACATTTTCATGATCCAAACACATTTCAGCTCCGTTAAAATTTTAGAAAAAGGTTTGCGCCACTTGTCCAAACCATTAAGTAGCTCCAAGGAACTTTTAAATATTTCTGAAACAGTAAAATTTTTCCTCTGATTATCATAAATTACATGTAACAGCAAATGAGTACATCAGTGCAAAGAATGCTATTTTTATATAGTTTTTCTTAATGCCTTTGTCATGGGTATACGCTCACCCAGGAACAACAGCTGGCGTGGTAAAAACACTACCGCTTTTGTCCAAAGGGGGGCGCTAGAATTAACACACACTGAAAGTTCCTCGGAGAACCTTTAAACCTGCAGTGTGTAGAATTTTTGGTTTTATTTCCTAGCAGATTTTGTAGAAAGTAATTATAATATCCATAAGTACATTTAATTTAGTGCATAATCGCTGAATTATTTTTTTATAATTATTATTTTTTCTCTTAGAAAGGGTCTCATATATGTCCATATTTCTCCATACATTGGACCAAGGCCTTGTCACTGCCATTTTGGAAGTGTCATAGCTGGAATGTCATCAGGTGCATTGTTTAAAATTTAGAATTGTTCTTGTCCTTGAAGGCCACTGTAGCTTCTGTTATTATTCTAAAGGGGTGGGGTTACCCAGGGAGCGTTGCATTCTAGAACTTTCTAGAACTTACTTGACGATGTCACATTACACACTGCACCTTTAACTGACCTGGCAATAAGAGGACGATGCACTGAGCGTGCTGTAGGGGGCGCTGGTGCAGCTTAGCTCTGAGTTGATCGAGGAGTTGGTGGGCGTTCGTGGCAGACTGTGTGTGTTGCTGGAGGCTCCAGGGAGTGGGGAGGTTAGCGAGGCCATGAGGCTGGACATGCCCTCTCCTCTTGGGGCTCGAATCCTCCGCGACGACGACGGAGCCTCTCCCTTCACTCCCAC
>CM049418.1:1040000-1042500 GCA_026929865.2 Hyperoplus lanceolatus | reverse complement strand
GACGCCCTACCAACTGAGCTAAGGGCCCATGGGGGGGGGGACGCCCTACCAACTGAGCTAAAGGCCCATGGGGGGGGGACGCCCTACCAACTGAGCTAAGGGCCCATGGGGGGGGGGACGCCCTACCAACTGAGCTAAGGGCCCATGGGGGGGGGGCGTCCTACCAACTGAGCTAAGGGCCCATGGGGGGGGACGCCCTACCAACTGAGCTAAGGGCGGTGTGATTTATTTCCAACTTATTCAGTCATTCTCTCCCTATTTTTATATTTTTTAAGATATTTTTTTTGGCATTTTTATGCTTTATTGACAGTGTAGAGACAGAGGTGAAATGGGGCAGAGAGGGGATATATCGTATATATATATATATATATTATATATATATATATATATATATATATTACAGTATATAGACATAGGTAAATGGGGGGATATATATATATATATATATATATTTGTTATATATTGTAAAGCTGGATTGTTTGTATTAAACGTCCTGTACGAATAGGGTTAATCTAGCATCAGCATTATGTATTGACGCAGGCTCCTGCTAATCAGTTAATAGGTTTAAATTCCACTTGAATCAATGCGTGAGAGTAAGTGAGAGTGTGTGTGTGTGTGTGTGTGTGTGTGTGTGTGTGTGTGTGTGTGTGTGTGTGTGTGTGTGTGTGTGTGTGTGAGTGTGAGTATGTGTGTGTGAGTGTGTGTGTGAGTATGTGTGAGAGTGTGAGTGTGTGTTTCTCTTTGTCTGTAAAATTGGGGCGGTGGGCGACATGTAGCATTGCAGCTGCTGTGATGCAGTCTGCAGTGTGTGTGTGTGTGTGTGTGTGTGTGTGTGTGTGTGTGTGTGTGTGTGTGTGTGTGTGTGTGTGTGGGGGGGGGGGGGGGGGGGGGGGGGGGGGGGGGGGGGGGGGGGGGGGGGTGTGCTGCAGCTCTCTGTGTTCAATAGCCCGACTCATCAGTTCATAGAGGCTGAATCAAGACACTGCAGGTGAATTGGGTAAAGATTTTTCAGCATGTTTTTTAAGAAGAAAATGTCTCATAAATCAGACAGTGAACAACATATGAACAAATCCTTCTGTATTAACCTTCAGAATAGTGCTGAGAATGATTATGGAAAGTTTAGTTGATGTAAGTGCTTTAGAAGTTGAGATTTGTGGTTCAGAGTATTGAGAGAAAAAAAATCTAATGTTGAGATAATGTCCGTTAAAGATGGTTGTATAGGAGAAATATACAGACGCAAACAGACAAGGTTTAGTCAAATAAACACCTGAATGTACATGTTGGACCTTTGATTTATACTAGTATGAAAGAAGACATGTTATGGAAGATAAATAGCCCCATAAATGACGAAATTCACCAGCGTTTTTGCTTGTCCTTGAATGTAAAGATAACATGTATATACTGCATACTAAAAGCCCTACTAACGTCCTCCCTCCTACATACTCAACATGTATATACTGCATACTAAAAGCCCTACTAACGTCCTCCCTCCTACATACTCAACATGTATATACTACATACTAAAAGCCCTAGTCCTCCCTCCTACATACTCAACATGTATATACTACATACTAAAAGCCCTACTAATGTCCTCCCTCCTACATACTCAACATGTATATACTACATACTAAAAGCCCTACTAACGTCCTCCCTCCTACATACTCAACATGTATATTATACTACATACTAAAAGCCCTACTAACGTCCTCCCTCCTACATACTCAACATGTATATACTACATACTAAAAGCCCTACTAACGTCCGCCCTCCTACATACTCAACATGTATATACTACATACTAAAAGCCCTACTAACGTCCTCCCTCCTACATACTCAACATGTATATTATACTACATACTAAAAGCCCTACTAACGTCCTCCCTCCTACATACTAAACATGTGTATAGTACATACTAAAAGCCCTACTAACGTCCTCCTTCCTACATACTCAACATGTATATACTACATACTAAAAGCCCTACTAACATCCTCCCTCTTACACACTCAACATGTATATACTGCATACTAAAAGCCCTACTAATGTCCTCCCTCCTACATACTCAACATGTATATACTACCTACTAAAATCCCTACTAATGTCCTCCCTCCTACATACTCAACATGTATATACTACATACTAAAAGCCCTACTAACGTCCTCCCTCCTACATACTCAACATGTATATACTACATACTAAAAGCCCTACTAATGTCCTCCCTCCTACATACTCAACATGTATATACTACCTACTAAAATCCCTACTAACGTCCTCCCTCCTGCATACTCAACATGTATATACTACATACTAAAAGCCCTACTAATGTCCTCCCTCCTACATACTCAACATGTATATACTACATACTAAAAGCCCTACTAACGTCCGCCCTCCTACATACTCAACATGTATATTATACTACATACTAAAAGCCCTACTAACGTCCTCCCTCCTACATACTCAACATGTATATACTACATACTAAAAGCCCTACTAACGTCCTCC
>CM049418.1:1020000-1025000 GCA_026929865.2 Hyperoplus lanceolatus | reverse complement strand
TGACATCATCAAGAAAGTTCTACAAAGTTCTAGAATGCAACGCTCCCTGGGTAACCCCAACCCTTTAGAATAATAACAGAAGCTACAGTGGCCTTCAAGGACAAGAACAATTCTAAATTTTAAACAATGCACCTGATGACATTCCAAAAACATGGATGCCTCCATAAGACCTGCCTGCTCAATGTACAAAATTGTATATTAATATTTGTAATTCTCCGCTCAGGAGGATAATTCAGATTATTGGCAGAGGTGATTTTACACCAATGAGGACATATTTATGAATGAGGATATTGATTTTAGCTGATAAATTACTTAAAATGTTACACAGTGTCCCTTTAAATCAATAAAAACTAAGAAATTGTGTGAATTTAAAGCACAGCTGAGATCTCGCGATACTTGTGTTTAAACGGGGCGAGAACGCGAGAGGGAGAGAGCCTTGGTTTTAAGGGGATCGCTGTGATTGGTCAATAGCCGGACTGCTGAAACGAGCCGATTGGCTGTCACTGGATGTAAACACGGAAGTAAACGAGAGGGAGCGTGTCTGCTGCGGTGAGTCGAATACAGTACAATGCCATTAAAACAATAATAAACACGTTTTGAACAGTTTTAAATATGTCCGCGGAGGAATGCAGCCTTTATACGTGATATACGGCTGAGCTTAAATATAATGTAGGCGCCAGTTTGGTGAAATAAACAGTAGAAAGTGTAATTTAAAAACTTGAGCTAGTTAGCCTGCTAGCATATCGGTCCGTTATAGCATTGTAACAAAGCGTGTAACGTAACACACACACACACACACACACACACACACACACACACACACACACACACACACACACTTAGATACTGAAAGAGAGAGAGAGAGAGACACGTGTACACACACACGTACACAAACACACATACAGAGAGAGAGAGACAGACAGACACACACACTTATATACAGAGAGAGAGAGAAAGAGAGAGACACACACACACACACACACACACACACACACACACACACACACACACACACAGAGAGAGAGAGAGAGAGAGAGACACACACACACACACACACACACACACACACACAAACAGACACACACAGATACAGAGAGAGAGAAAGAGAGAGACACACAAACAGACACAGAGAACACACACACACACACACACACACACACACACACATATATATAATTGTTTCAAAGCATATAACGTAATAGTGTATTGTGGAGTTTGTAATGTATCCGGTAAGAAGCGTATTTTGGCTTTATTACTAAGCTATTACCGTTACACTACTGTCATTACCGTTTTATTAAAGGTACAGTGTGTAATAACTGTAGAATTGAGTGAAAACCAGTGAATATCTCCTCATGATCCACTACCTGTCTGTACTGTGTGTGAGCTGGAACTAAATCCAGTGTTAATGCACAGCCTAGGCTCTGTAAACGGGCATGTTGCTTTCTACGGTGGCCCCCTTTGTTTACACCAGTTCACAGAACCTAGTCTGTCTGTCTGTCTGTCTGTCTGTCTGTCTGTCTGTCTGTCTGTCTGTCTGTCTGTGTGTGTGTGTGTGTGTGTGTGTGTGTGTGTGTGTGTGTGTCTGTGTGTGTGTGTGTGTGTGTGTGTGTGTGTGTGTGTGTCTGTGTGTGTCTGTCTGTCAGTGTGTGTCTAATCTATCTCAAAATGTCTTATAATATTTTTTGTGTTCTAAATTTGCCTTCTTCTAACTTGTCCCTTCCCAGCCTCCGTAGAAAAGCTCCATAATGTCCGTCTCCGTGCCCTCTCTTGGTGTCGGCGGAGGAGCGGCGTCTCACTTGGCGTGCGTGCGCTGCGGTCACCTGTCCAAAAGCCACGCCAACAAACTGCTGCACACGGCCGCCTGTCACCCGCTCGCCCTCGACGACGTGACAGTCGGTCGCCTGGGCAACATCGTGGCCTATCAGAGCACGGCGAGACTGTTTCACTGCTCCGTGTGCTTCACCACCTGCAAAGATTTCACTAAACTTTATCGACACATCATCGCCAGACACTGTGTGGACGAGCAGACGGCAGACAGGGAGAAGGGGCAAGAAGACAAGATGGCGGAGGTAGGGAATGTTCACTTCACCGGCTTCAAGGTTATTAAGATTGTAATTAAACCTGCAGTGTGTAGAGTCTTGGGTTTTATTTCCTAGCAGATTTCGTAGAAAGTAATTATAATATCCATAAGTACATTTCATTTAGTGCATAATAGCTGAAAAAAAGTTTTTAATTATTATTTTTCCCCTTAGAAAGGGTCTCATATATGTCCATATTTTTGCATATTTTGGACCAAGGCCTAGTGCCGCCATCTTGAAAGTGTCATAGTTGGAATGTCATCAGGTGCATTGTTTAAAATTTAGAATTGTTCTTGTCCTTGAAGGCCACTGTAGCTTCTGTTATTATTCTAAAGGGTTGGGGTTACCCAGGGAGCGTTGCATTCTAGAACTTTGTAGGACTTTCTTGATGATGTCATATTACACACTGCACCTTTAACGGTGGAGTCAGTGATTCTGGAGAAACAAATGCTTCTTGTCAAAATCAGTGTCAGTGAATATCTCCTCATGATCCGCGCTACCGGTCTGTACTGTGTGTGTGCACTGAAATAAATCCAGTGCTGTTAATACACAGCCTAGGCTCTGTAAACGGGCATGTTGCAAAGCTACGTTGGGACCCTTTGTCTACATGAGTTTACAGAGCCAAGTGTAGTAACACTGTAGTGGATCATGAGGAGATATTCACTGATTTTGACAACAAGCGTTCTCCAGAATCACTGACTGCACCTTTAAGATTCACTCTTACCACTACTCTAAGAGCGCCCCAAAAATGTGTGTGCTGTTCCAGTGTGTATTTACTGATGGTCTGTCTGTCTGTCTGTCTGTCTGTCTGTCTGTCTGTCTGTCTGTCTGTGTGTGTGTGTGTGTGGATATTTCTAGAAGACAGAGGAAGGGGAGAAGACCGGAGAAGAAACCAAGATGGAGGCGGAAGAAGCTACGAAGGAAAAGCAAATCAGTGAAACACAAGTTGAGGAGGTCAAGATGGTAAATATATAATTAAAGGAATACTTCACCCAAACGGAACCGGCGTTCTGTAAGGGATAATGTAGAATGTCACTGCGAGAAATAAGACGACAAGCTGAACAGGAGCCCGACGCGCAGCGGAGGGCTCTTGTTCAGCTTGAAGGTCTTTATTTCTCGCGAGTGACCCGTTCGCTCTACATTATCCCGCTTATTACATGGCTACAAACTAAATTAATCAATCAATGTGAGGCAAAATATTGATTAAAGCAAGGTTTATTCAAATAGATAAATAAAAACAGTCCGCTGTGGTCGGAACTCCCAGAACGTCCTTCCTAGCAACGGTAACTAGGCTATTTGTAGTAGTGTAGGCCTATGTTGAATTGCACGTTTCCGTTGATGGTGAAGTTGGAAAGAGAGAAAGGGACGTCATGCGGGACATTAAATGTCACGTCTCTGGTTTCCTCCTGCTGTGGCGCTGCAGCGGGCACATCTGTGAACACATCGTTTACTGTTAGGCTACAACTTGTAAAGCAATAACTATATGAGACTACTATCTGTTTAAAGAGAGCGGCTAACCTGATCTGTTGTCGTTTCCCGATATGATATTGCTCCACTTCTCCCGGTCTGTGCTGCTGGGCCCAGTAGCTCTTCAAGCTGCTCTCACACCTGTGTCCCGTTACTGACATAATCTCCCTGCTCCCGAGGCCAGCCTGAGAGAGGAGCTGGACAGCGGTGCTCCTCAAGCTGTGGTTTGTATAGCGCTGTAGTCCGGCGGCCACACTGATTTTTGGCAACATCTGCCTCCCTCAGCCAAGTCTCCAATGTGCCGTCCTCTCCGAAAATATTGAAATTTAGTTTTGGAAACAATTCCATTTTAAATAAAAGTGAATAGCCTATTTCCAAAACGTCAACGGAGGTCGAGAGAGGTTGTGAAGACGCCGGTCAGAACGTCACTATAGCTACAATATTTCCTATTCATAGCAACGGTCACCCTTGACAGCGGTCTGCTAGCTGGAAATAACAGACCTGTAGAATGCTGTGATTTACATAGGATTCTCAAAGTGCCATGTAATAAATCATTATAAGAATCACTATTATAATATAATGAATGAGGTTTTTCTTCCCTCAGTCTTCCCTTGGCCCAGCTGTCCTGTTAATCCTAACCCTTACTGTGATGTCACACATGGGAAAATGTAGGGTTAGACAGTGAGACCATAAAACACTCTTTCTGCCTTTTCTCAGGCTAGGATGAACCGATTTCTAAAATGTTTGCACATTTATACTACATAGGATCTCAGAGTTCAATACACCTTCTTATACCATAGTCTGTGTGAATACTCTATTCTGATTGGCTGGAGTACATTCCATGGGTGTGGATTAACTTCTGATGTATGGACACCTATGGAACTGTTTACATTCTGTCCACTGCGTCGCCGGCTCGCCGCTGATTAAACTGTGTTGATAAGAGATTTATAAAGCCTAAAATATCCTGCCGTGCAATAGCCTCTGGACACCACAGGATGGCGCTCGAGTCGTAACACAAGAGCTGTAGTAACGATAGTAGTAAAATAAAGTGGCTAAACTTAATGTCCTCTGGTTAAACGTCAATGGTTATCTCGTTAAAAAGGTGAGTAAGACCCCTGTTTAATTTGACAAAAGGTTTGTAACTGAGTTTACATGTGTTTAGCCACCAAAGACCGGCTTCACTGTCTATCTGGACATAGGCTACTGCTGTCAGTCAGTCACTGCCTCACGTAACTTCAGGCTGTAGCCCGTAATACACATGTTCGCCAGTCACATTCTCCGTGAAATGCGTTATTTATTTTGGGGGAAATGCTTTGTTAGCTCGGTGGAACTGTTGTTAAACATGTTGGGTGATAACATTTACTGTTTGTACAGCGTGCGCAATGTTTTTTGACTTTGTATATTGCTAGCATAACAGTAGGTCTGTGGCTAACAGCTGCCGCAGTCTCCCGTTGC
>CM049418.1:990000-1000000 GCA_026929865.2 Hyperoplus lanceolatus | reverse complement strand
TACAAAATCTGCTAGGAAATAAAACCCAACATTCTACACACTGCAGCTTTAATACATAAATACATGTATAAATAGAGAAAGAAAAGCCTGTATTTACTCGTGTTTCATATGTCAGTGTGTCAGTACGTACCCCGGGATGACCAGTTTCTGCCCGTTGTGAATGCGATAGGAGCAGCGGTAATCGTCTGGCAATCTGCAGCCGATCTGAGTCTCGATGTCGTTAAGCTCCACCTCTGTGGCGCCCTCTGCACAGCGAAACAAACGCACCCGTCACACCACTACAAATACAGGGGACACTTAACCCCAAGCTGCTCCAGGGGCGCTGTACTATGGCAGACCCTGCGCTCTGACCCCCTCTGGAGTGTGTCTGTCTGTCTGTCTGTCTGTCTGTCTGTCTGTCTGTCTGTACTATGGCTGACCCTGTGTGAGGACCCCCTCTGGAGTGTGTGTGTCTGTCTGTCTGTCTGTCTGTCTGTCTGTCTGTACTATGGCTGACCCTGCACTCTGACCCCCTCTGGAGTGTGTCTGTCTGTCTGTCTGTCTGTCTGTCTGTACTATGGCTGACCCTGCGCTCTGACCCCCTCTGGAGTGTGTCTGTCTCTCTGTCTGTCTGTCTGTCTGCACTATGGCTGACCCTGCGCTCTGACCCCCTCTGGAGTGTGTCTGTCTCCTGTCTGTCTGTCTGTCTGTCTGTCTGTACTATGGCTGACCCTGCGCTCTGACCCCCTCTGGAGTGTGTCTGTCTCTCTGTCTGTCTGTCTGTCTGTACTATGGCTGACCCTGTGTGAGGACCCCCTCTGGAGTGTGTCTGTCTGTCTGTCTGTCTGTCTGTCTGTCTGTACTATGGCTGACCCTGCGCTCTGACACCCTCTGGAGTGTGTCTGTCTGCCTGTCTGTCTGTCTGTCTGTACTATGGCTGACCCTGCGCTCTGACCCCCTCTGGAGTGTGTCTGTCTGTCTGTCTGTCTGTCTGTCTGCACTATGGCTGACCCTGCGCTCTGACCCCCTCTGGAGTGTGTCTGTCTGTCTGTCTGTCTGTCTGTCTGTCTGTCTGTCTGTCTACCTGTCTGTCTGTACTGTGGCTGACCCTGCGCTCTGACCCCCTCTGGAGTGTGTCTCTATGTCTCTCTGTCTGTCTGTCTGTCTGTCTGTCTGTCTGTACTATGGCTGACCCTGCGCTCTGACCCCCTCTGGAGTGTGTCTGTCTGTCTGTCTGTCTGTACTGTGGCTGACCCTGCGCTCTGACTCCCTCTGGAGTGTGTCTGTCTGTCTGTCTGTCTGTCTGTCTGTCTGTCTGTCTGTCTGTCTGTCTGTCTGTCTGTCTGTCTGTCTGTACTATGGCTGACCCTGCGCTCTGACCCCCTCTGGAGTGTGGGGACTTGAGAGGGGAGATGAGGAAAGATGAATTTCAATGTAGCCCATTGACTAATAAAGTAACTTAACTCATGTACAGGTGAAACTCATATTATTAGAATATCATGGAAAATGAATTGGAATTGAGGCAAGAATTCATGCTCAAGGGTCCCAAACCAAGTACTGAGTACATATGGATGATTATACTTTATAGAGGGCCGACATTTCTGTATTTAAAATCCCTTTTTTATTGATTTTTATGTAATATTAAAATTTTCAGAGATTTTGAATGTGGGGTTTTCATAAGCTGTAAGCCATAATAAATACAATTATAACAGATAAAGGCTTGAAATATCTCACTTTGCATGTAATCATGAGGAGATATTCATCGATACAAGTGATTTTGACAACAAGCGTTCTCCAGAATCACTGACTACACCTTTAAATACAATAGCAGGAGAGACAGACAGACACACACACACACAGACAGACAGACAGAAAGACACACACATACACAGAGGGAGAGAGAGACAGAGAGACACACACACACACACACAGACACAGACAGACAGACAGACAGACAGACACACACACACACAGAGGGAGAGAGAGACAGAGAGACACATACACACACACACACACACACAGAGGGAGAGACAGACACACACACACACACACTTTTTACCTTTGAGCGAGGCGATCATGCGAGGACACCTGAGTGTGAGGAAGTCTGTCAGTTGATCCCAGGATTTCTTGAGAACCGGATAAAAGCGGATGTACCGACCGAGGTCTGAGTAATACTGTCTGAAGAGAGCAAACCAGGACAGCCCACTGCCTGAACGGTCAGCACTGAGAGGGAGGGAGGGTGGGAGGGAGGGAGGGAGGGAGGGAGAGAGAGAGGGAGAGGGAGAGGGAGGGAGGGAGGGGGAGGGAGGAGGGAGGGAGGGAGAGGGAGGGAGGGAGGGAGAGAGGGAGAGGAGAGAGAGAGGGGAGGGAGGGAGAGAGGGAGGGAGGAGAGAGGAGGGAGGGGAGAGGGAGGGAGGGGGGAGAGAGGTAGAGGGGGGAGAGGGAGAGAGGGAGGGGGAGGGAGGGAGAGGGAGGGAGGGAGGGAGGGAGAGGGAGGGAGGAGGGAGAGAGAGAGAGAGAGGAGGGAGAGGGAGAGAGGGAGGGAGGGAGGGAGGGGGAGAGGGAGGGAGGGAGAGAGAGGGAGATACACACACACACCGAACAGAGACAAACGCACACGTACACACAGAGCAGAGAGAGAGAGAAAGAAAGAGGGACAGACACACACACAAAAAGAGAGAGAGAGACACAAACACACAGATGCAGAGAGAAATAGAGAAAGAGAGAGCAAGAGACACACACACACAGAGGGAGAGAGACACAGAAAAACACACGATTTTCTGATTCAGTACCATCAAGATTCATATTTCCTAAATAATAATAATGGTAATAGGCAAGGCAAGTTTATTTATATAGCACAATTCAGACACAAGGCCTCTCAAAGTGCTTTACAGGGGCAAGATTAGAATACATAAAACACATTATAAAACATTTAAAAGCGAATAAAAGAAGCAAATAAAAAAAAATTAAAACTCGATACAGTAAAACAGTGTGTGTGTGTGTGTGTGTGTGTGTGTGTGTGTGTGTGTGTGTGTGTGTGTGTACTCACTCTGTCAGCAGCCAGTGTTTGCAGCAGAGCGTTTTCCACAGCGGATTGTGTTTGAAATTCATTGAGTGTGTGGGGTCACTCACTCTGTACAGACAGAACCAGTGTTTGTAAACAGGCAGGGTGCTAGCTATGATTACTCAGCCTAGGCTCTTTAAACAGGCAGGGTGCAGTCTCTGATTACTCAGCCTAGGCTCTGCTAACAGGCACAGAGACTAGCTATGATTACTCAGCCTAGGCTCTGTAAACAGGCAGGGTGCTAGCTATGATTACACAGCCTAGGCTCTGTAAACAGGCATGGTGCTAGCTATGATTACACAGCCTAGGCTCTGTAAACAGGCAGGTTGCTAGCTATGGTTACTCAGCCTAAGCTCTGTAAACAGGCAGGGTGCTAGCTATGATTACACAGCCTAGTCTCTGTAAACAGGCAGGGTGCTAGCTATGGTTACACAGCCTAGGCTCTGTAAACAGGCATGGTGCTAGCTATGGTTGCACAGCCTAGGCTCTGTAAACAGGCATGGTGCTAGCTATGGTTGCACAGCCTAGGCTCTGTAAACAGGCATGGTGCTAGCTATAATTACACAGCCTAGGCTCTGTAAACAGGCATGGTGCTAGCTATGGTTGCACAGCCTAGGCTCTGTAAACAGGCAGGGTGCTAGCTATGGTTGCACAGCCTAGGCTCTGTAAACAGGCATGGTGCTAGCTATGGTGAGCCCCCATTGTTTACACACCAGTTCACAGAGCCTAGGCTGCGTATTAACATTAGCATTTTTTCCAGCGCACACACAGTACAGACAGGTAGCGGATCATGAGGAGATATTCACTGATTTTGACAACAAGCGTTCTCCAGAATCACTGACTCCACCTTTATCTTTCTCCCAAAACATATCTACATCACAGGAGGATACAGCCGCAAATATAATCCACAAATTGTCTCATAATTCTTACTCTTAGTTTACCACTGAAAAACGTATTTTTCCAACAGTTGTTTCAGTTTCACCGAACAGGCGCTGTACAGAGGGCAACTGCCACATACTTAACATTTAAAAAGTGAAATAACGGCCCAGGTTCAAGCCTCACATACAACAGAAAGAGCCGAGAGAGTGTTGCAGGAGTTTTACAATGGACCTGTTATAAAATGTGATAGTTTATAGCGCTTCACTGACGTCACGAACGAACGTAAACAAACAGTTAGCAGCTGTTAGCATGTTTTGAGGCTAGCGTTGATTGTCAGCTATTATAAAGCAGCGTTAGCTTGTTTAACATCATTATTTTTGACCGCGTGTCGTCACGGTAAACGAGTAAAGTGTGTGTGGTGTGTTTCCGGGTTGCGTACGTACTGTATTAAGTCTCTGAAGTCGAGAAACGATAAGATATGAAGCAGAGGGTCCGAGGGCAACTGGTCCATTTGTAGCGACGCCATTGTTGTTTGTTACCGAACGAAGCGCCGTCTTCTCGCGAGAGTTGGTTTTTATGCAGTTGGTAAATCACGTTAACGAGAAAAACAGCGCCACTAAAGAGCGGGAAAGGAACTTCAGCTATTCACTCTCACTCACACACACACACACACACACACACACACACACACACACACACACACACACACACACACACACACACACACACACACACACACACACACACACACACACACACACACACACACACACACACACACACACACACACACACACACACACACACACACACACACACACACACACACACACACACACACACACACACACACACACACACACACACACACGCATTTCTATATCCCTTTGGACACTGTATCTGTTGGTCATTATTATAATTTCACATAAACTAAACTAGTGGTTATTACATTTTCCTTTCCAAATCATTTCCATATATGGTCTTAGAGAACTCCTTGAGCCACTTATCGAAGCAGGGGGCTGTCTCTTTATTCCAAACGTTTGTGTATTTTTTACTAAGGCTTTTGAATGTAGGCCCTTCTCCTAAAGCAGCAGAAGATAAAGCAGCCCTGCGCTCCAATCCCCATACTTCCCTACTATTTAGTATGCCAGAAAAAGATTTAGGATGTCCCAATACATGCACGTCAATTGTAGTATGCTGAAAATACATAAATGCCACTAACTCCAATAGAATTTTGGAGTATTCGTCTTTATTCTTGACATTTCTCGACATAATGAAAAAAAAATCTTCCTTATCTGATTTTTTTTTTCTCTCTCCTGTCTGTGGCCCTAAAACTCTTCTGTACTTTAGTATGTAGTGTAGTAAAAAGACTAAAACTCTTCTGTACTTTAGTATGTAGTGTAGGAAAAAGACTAAAACTCTTCTGTACTTTAGTATGTAGTGTAGTAAAAAGACTAAAACTCTTCTGTACTTTAGTATGTAGTGTAGTAAAAAGACTAAAACTCTTCTGTACTTTAGTATGTAGTGTAGTAAAAAGACTAAAACTCTTCTGTACTTTAGTATGTAGTGTAGTAAAAAGACTAAAACTCTTCTGTACTTTAGTATGTAGTGTCGTAAAAAGACTAAAACTCTTCTGTACTTTAGTATGTAGTGTCGTAAAAAGACTAAAACTCTTCTGTACTTTAGTATGTAGTGTAGTAAAAAGACTACAACTCTTCTGTACTTTAATATGTAGTGTCGTAAAAAGACTAAAACTCTTCTGTACTTTAGTATGTAGTGTAGTAAAAAGACTAAAACTCTTCTGTGCTTTAGTATGTAGTGTAGTAAAAAGACTAAAACTCTTCTGTACTTTAGTATGTAGTGCAGTAAAAAGACTAAAACTCTTCTGTACTTTAGTATGTAGTGTAGTAAAAAGACTAAAACTCTTCTGTACTTTAGTATGTAGTGTAGTAAAAAGACTAAACTCTTCTACCTTAGTATTATGTTGTAGTGTAGTAAAAAGACTAAAACTCTTCTGTACTTTAGTATGTAGTGCAAAAGACTAAAACTCTTCTGTACTTTAGTATGTAAGGAAAAAGACTAAAACTCTTCTGTACTTTAGTATGTAGTGTAGTAAAAAGACTAAAACTCTTCTGTACTTTAGTATGTAGTGTAGTAAAAAGACTAAAACTCTTCTGTACTTTAGTATGTAGTGTAGTAAAAAGACTAAAACTCTTCTGTACTTTAGTATGTAGTGTAGTAAAAAGACTAAAACTCTTCTGTACTTTAGTATGTAGTGTAGTAAAAAGACTAAAACTCTTCTGTACTTTAGTATGTAGTGTAGTAAAAAGACTAAAACTCTTCTGTTCTTTAGTATGTAGTGTAGTAAAAAGACTAAAACTCTTCTGCACTTTATTATGTAGTGTAGTAAAAAGACTAAAACTCTTCTGTGCTTTAGTATGTAGTGTAGTGAAAAGACTAAAACTCTTCTGTGCTTTAGTATGTAGTGTAGTAAAAAGACTAAAACTCTTCTGTGCTTTAGTATGTAGTGTAGTATAAAGAAAGAGTATGTGATTTGGAATGCAGGGCTAGTTTGGTCCAGTAGAAACAGTCAAACTTGTACTTTCACCTTCAGTAGCTGAGTAAATATTTGCAGCAGCCGAAAGTCACCGATTTGCTCTGTCTCTCTCTCCCTCTGTCGGTCTCTATCTCCCTCTGTGTGTGTCTGTCTGTCTGTCTGTCTGTCTGTCTGTCTGTCTGTCTCCCTCTGTGTGTGTGTGTGTGTGCTGTCTGTCTCTCCCTCTGTGTGTCTGTCTGTCTGTGTGTCTGTCTGTCTGTCTGTCTGTTGTCTTTAGAAATCATGTTGTAGGCTACCTGTCCTTATGTGTGTGTGTGTGTGTGTGTGTGTGTGTGTGTGTGTGTGTGTGTGTGTGTGTGTGTGTGTGTGTGTGTGTGTGGGGGGGGGGGGGGGGGGGGGTGTGTGTGTGTGTGTGTGTGTGTGTGTGTGACGTCAGTAACAAATGTTCGTACGGTCACTGCTGCCTTCCCAGAGTGACTGTAAGGATAAAACACACACACACACACACACACACACACACACACACACACACACACAACTTCTCCCTAGGGAAGCTTTGCCCTATAGTTCAACTTCTCCCGCTGTGAAATCAGTGGAAATTTGTACGAAAATAAAATAAAATAAAATAAAATAAAATAAAATAAAATAAAATAAAATAAAATAAAATAAAATAAAATAAAATAAAATAAAATAAAATAAAATTAAATTAAAATAAAATAAAATAAAATAAAATAAAATAAAATAAAATAAATTAAAATAAAACAAAACAAAATAAAATAAAATAAAATAAAATAAAATAAAATAAAATAAAATAAAATAAAATAAAATAAAATAAAATAAAATAAAATAAAATAAAATAAAATTAAATTAAATTAAATTAAATGCTCTCTTACATACAGCTGAACATGTTGTCTATAAGAACGGGTTGTTCATCAGTGTTGAGTCAAAGTAAACATGCAGCGAACTCTTTAGTTTTATACTTTGACCGGGATCAATAAGTTTGACCGGATACACACACACACACACACACACACACACACACACACACACACACACACACACACACACACACACACACACACACACACACACACACACACACACACACACAGATACAGACAGACAGACAGATAGAGACACAGGCAGCACACGGAGTCTCCTAAATTGGTTCTTCTTGCTTGGAGATTTGTGGATCATGGAGGAACCAACATCTAAGGCTGTGTTTCTCTTAACGTTGTGTTTGCTGCACAGCTGTCTGGCACAGGAAGGTAACAATGCTATTTAATACTGCGATAAGAGTCGGTCAGATTCATGCTAAAATCAGCTCTCTAACTAGTATAAATCAAAAGGTCCAACATGTACATTCAGGTGTTTATTTGACTAAACCTTGTCTGTTTGCGTCTGCATATTTCTCCTATACAACCATCTTCAACGGACATTATCTCAACGTTAGTTATATAGATTCCTGTCTATGTATCTTCCATAACATGTCTTCTTTCATACTAAATCAAAAGGTCCAACATGTACATTCAGGTGTTTATTTGACTAAACCTGGTCTGTTTGCGTCTGTATATTCACAAAAAATAAACTTATTTTTTTAATCACATTTTGACCTAAATATATATTCTTAGTACATACTACTTCTTATTGTAGGAGTAGGAAAAGTACAAGCTAAAGTCAGCAGACTGGCAGTAAGATGGAGGGGGGGTAGTGGATGTGGTAACACTCTCGGATATGTGCAAATAGACGCAGTTTAAAATGCTTTAAAAATACTTTAAAAAAAAAACTTTATTCATTTTTCATACTCGAAAAAGTGAACACACAAACAAAAGACAAAATAAAATAAACCGCTAACATGGCGTACTCTACTTTACAGGTTTCTAAGGACATTGTTTAAACTATAAATGTTAAGCAGAAAATAAAAAGTCAACGAGGTGTCATGTAGGGGGGGAGGGGGGGGGGGGGGGGGGGAGAGAGAGGGGGAGGAGAGAGGGAGGGAAAGGCGAGACATATCTGTTTAAACTTCTCTGCTTTCCCTGAAATCTCATAACGGATTTTCTCTACATATATTTAGAGATTCTCTGACACTTTTTACTTGTTGTACTGCAGAAGTTTTGAGCACTTTTAACATTAAACATAATCGCAATGTGACCTGTTCAACTCCAGTTATTCCCTGTCTCCTGTCTATCCAGCTTTACACTATCATTAAAGGTGCAGTCAGTGATTCTGGAGAACGCTTGTTGTCAAAATCATTTTTGTCAAAGTCAGTGAATATCTCCTCATGATCCCTGCTACCTGTCTGTACTGTGTGTGTGCTTAAAAATATCCATTATAAATACACTGCCTATAGGCTCTGTAAACTGGTATGTAAACAAAGGGGGTGCACTGTAGCGATAGCAACCAGTTTACAGAGCCGGTAGACAATTAAAATAGTTTATTTCCAGAAGTCTCGTTTTGGCACAATCACGTTTCAGTGGAATGGTCATTTATTGTGAAAAATAACATAAAAAATGCTTTTATATTGAAAATCTTACTTAGCGTTAGCCTCATAGCAGCATAATTGCCTAAGTCATATTTCAAGGGTTATAGAGTAGGGTAAAGTAGATGTCGAATAGAGTAGATGTAGATGTAGAGTAAATATGATTTAGGCATTTTTTTTTTAAGACATTTTTTTGGCATTTTTATGCTTTATTGATAGTGTAGAGACAGAGTTGAAATGGGGCAGAGAGGGGAGTGACATGCAGAGAAAGTCCGCGGGCTGGAATCAAACCCGGGTCCGCTGCTGGCCGAGGCCCATGGGGGGGGGACGCCTTACCAACTGAGCTAAGGGCGCCCCCTACTAAGTCATATTTTAAGGGTTATAGAGTAGGGTAAAGTAGATGTAGGGTAAAGTAGATGTACAATAGAGTAGATGTATCCTGGTCCTACCAGACCATCGTACTTCATTTCATTTGTACAGAAGGTCTGAAATCGCTCAATTGACAAACGTTCACTCACTTGAAGGCGGGTGTCTGTTGAAGTTTAAAACTATTGGATCTGCCCAGTGCCACTCTGGATCAGCCAACCAACCATGTCATGCGCCGGCTTCTGAGCCCACTCCTTCTGTTCGCTGATTGGACCGGCAGAAATCTGTCTGGAGAAAACCAAAGAATATACCGCGGACCCAGACTGACTACTGAAGGGAAATTAAAATTGAGCGGAAGTAGGTAGGCGGGGGGTGCCAGGCTAGAGTAGATGTAAATGAGTAGATATGATTTAGGCAATTATGCTATGTGGCTAAGGATAGCACAGTTCTATATATTTTCGTAATAACTGAATATTTCCCGCCAGTTTTCCTGAACAGCCAATCAGCTTCTCAGGTTCTGAAGAGGAGCCGTCGAGCAAACCAGGTGTTTGAGGAGATGAAAGCAGGTGAGACACACACACACAGACACGCTCGCTCGCACGCACACACACACACACGACACGCTCGCACGCACGCACACACACACACACACACACGCGCAAGCAAGCACACACAC
>CM049418.1:972500-977500 GCA_026929865.2 Hyperoplus lanceolatus | reverse complement strand
CACACACACACACACACACACACACACACACACACACACACACATACTCACTCACACACTGAGACACACGCACACACTCTCTCACTCACACACTCACACTCCCCACCCCCACACACACTCACCCACCCACACACACACACACTCTCTCTCTCTCTCACACACACACACTCAGGTCCCCCCCACCCCACACACACACCCTCTCAGGTGCGCCCCTCCCTGTGTGTTTGCAGGTGACGGAGACACACTCACTCACTCACTCACTCACTCACTCACTCACTCACTCACTCACTCTCACTCACTCACTCACTCTCACACACCCACACTCTCTCTCTCACACACACTCTCTCTCTCTCTCTCACACACACACCCCCCCCCCCACACACCCTCTCAGGTGCCCCCCCCCCACACACCCTCTCAGGTGCCCCCTCCCTGTGTGTTTGCAGGTGACGGAGACACACTCACTCTCTCTCTCTCTCTCACACACACACACTCTCTCTCTCTCTCTCACACACACACACACACTCTCTCTCTCTCTCTCACACACACACACACACTCCCTCTCTCTCTCTCCCACACACACACACACACACTCTCAGGTCCCCCCCCACACACACACTCTCAGGTGCCCCCCCCCACACACACACTCT
Organism: Hyperoplus lanceolatus; assembly: GCA_026929865.2. Taxonomy (NCBI): domain Eukaryota; kingdom Metazoa; phylum Chordata; class Actinopteri; order Uranoscopiformes; family Ammodytidae; genus Hyperoplus; species Hyperoplus lanceolatus. The sequence goes on along the minus strand of CM049418.1, from coordinate 976,853 downwards.
CAGGTGCCCCCCCCCCACACACACACACCCTCTCAGGCCCCCCCTCCCCCCACACACACACACCCCCCCTCTCAGGTGCGCCCCCCCCCCCCCACACACACCCCCCCTCTCAGGCCCCCCCCTCCCCCCCCCCACACACACACACCCCCTCTCAGGTGCGCCCCTCCCTGTGTGTTTGCAGGTGGCGGTTGAGGTGTGTGTTGCGTGTGTAGCTCTTGGAGCAGACGCTGCAGGCGAACGGTCTCACGCCGCTGTGGCTCAACATGTGTTTCTTCAAGTCGAACTTCCTCCTCAGACATTTACCACAATCTGGACACGCAAACGGCTTCTCTCCTGGAAGCACAGAGAGAGGGAGGGAGAGGGAGACAGAGGGGGAGACAGAGAGACACAGAGAGAGAGAGAGAGAGAGAGAGACAGAGAGAGAGACAGAGAGAGAGAGAGAGAGAGAGAGAGAGAGAGAGACACACACACCCCCCCCCCCCCCACACACACACACACACAGTAAGACAGACAGACAGACAGACAGGCACAGAGAGAGAGAGACACACACACACACACACAGCACAGAGGTAGACACACACACACACACACAGACACAGACAGCACAGAGGTAGACACACACACACAGACAAACAAACAAGGAGAGAGAGGAGAGAGACACACACAAACACACACACACACACACACACACACACACACACACACACACACACACACACACACACACACAGACAAACAAACAAGGAGAGAGAGGAGAGAGACACACACAAACACACATATTGTAATTCTGACAGTCACATATAAATACATTCCCGTAGGTATTTTTTTAATTTTCTGCACTTGTTGTGAGTATTGTGTGTGTACTTACTAGTGTGTATCGTGCAGTGTGCCTGTGTGTGTATTACCTGTCTGTCTGTGTGTATGTCTATCTGTATGTGTGTGTGTGTGTTGTACTAACCATGTGTGTGTGTGTGTGTGTGTGTGTGTGTGTGTGTGTGTGTGTGTGTGTGTGTGTGTGTGTGTGTGTGTGTGTGTGTACTAACCTTGTCTGTGTCTGTGTGTGTGTGCTTGTATACTAACCTGTGTGTATCCTGCGATGTTCAGTGAGATGGCAGGATATGGAGAAAGCCTTGCCACACTCCTGACACACGTACGGTTTCTCCCCCGTGTGCACGCGCATGTGCTTCTGCAGATCTCCGCCAGAGGGCCAGCCTTTCCCACACACCGTGCACACGTACGGGCGCTCTCCTGTGTGCCGGCGCACGTGCACGTTGAGCCCTGAGAAAATAGGAATGGAGAACACATCAAATGTTGACAAAATTCACTATTATCCTCCTGGCCATGATCATTTAAATTAACGTGAAAGGTTTTAAAATATAATTTTAAAGGTGCAGTAGAATGCAACTCTCCCTGGGTAACCCCACCCCTTTAGAATAATAACAGAAGCTACAGTGGCCTTCAAGGACAAGAACAATTCTACATTTTAAACAAAGCACCTGATGACATTCCAACTATGACACTTTCAAGATGGCGGCACTAGGCCTTGGTCCAAGATATGCAGAAATATGGACATATATGAGACCCTTTCTAAGGGAAAAAATAATAATTCCAAATATTTTTTTCAGCTATTATGCACTAAATTAAACGTACTTATGGATATTATAATTACTTTCTACAAAATCTGCTAGGAAATAAAACCCAAAATTCTACACACTGCAGCTTTAAGGCCTTTTCCTTTTGCCAATTTCATTTTAAAAGTGTGTCCTGAATAAGTGAACACATTTTCTTACATGAGACTTCCTGTATTTTCAGTCGGTGAATATCTCCTCATGATCCGCTTCATTCATCCACAATGAAAATAAAATCCAGTGTTAATCCACAGCCTAGGCTCTGTAAACTGGTATGTTGCTAGGTGGACGGGCCCTTTGTTTACATACCGGTTCACAGAGCCTAGGCTGTGTATTACAGCACACACAGTACAGACAGGTAGTGGATCATGAGGAGATATTCACTGATTTTGACAACAAGCGTTCTCCAGAATCACTGCCTCCATCTTTAACCCCTGGCACATTGCATAAACTACCTAACCTCTTACCTGAGTGTGGTGAAGTCTTTGTGACAGACAGACAGACAGACAGACAGACAGACAGACAGACAGACAGACAGACACACTAACCTGCCAGTGAGGTGAAGCCCTTGTGGCAGACAGACAGACAGGCAGACAGACAGACAAACACACAGACAGACAGAGACAGACAGAGACACACACACACACACACACACACACACTAACCTGCGAGTGCGGTGAAGCCCTTGTTGCAGTAGGAGCAGCTGTACGGTTTCTCCCCGCTGTGTGTTCTCAGATGTCCCGTGAAACCGTCGCGGGTCTTAAAACGTTTCCCGCACTGAGCACAGAGGAACCTGAGACGATGGAACTTTATTCTCACATTATCTCACATAGATTTTATTTTTTTATTTAACCTTTATTTTTCCAGATAAAACATTAAAGCTGGGGGTATGTGATTTCTGATTGGTCAAAATGAACATGAGCTGTACACTTTGACCAATCATAGTGAGGCTCCGATTCTCTGTTCTTATTGGCTGTTGGGACTGTCCATTCACTTTGGCACCGACTTTGTTGGTGTAGAGCGTGTCAGGGAGGGACCATAGGGGAGGGACCAAAGAGAACAAGGTTGCGTTCCGAATCTCATACTTTCTACTATATAGTCTGTAGAAAAAAGATTTAGGATGTCCCGATTCTTGTGGCCAGATTTAGGATGGTTAGAAGTACCCGGATGTCCTACTTCATGCGGCCAAGATTGTTAGTGTTGAAAAGTGCATCCTATTTGGGCGATTCTGACCCACAATCCAGTGCGCACGTGAAGTGACGTCACATCGACGAAGCCTCCATATGAAAACAAACAGGGATGCGACGGATATAAAAGCAAGAGGCAAGATCAAGGCGCAATGTTATGATGAAATAAGAGAGTAAAAGTATGTCCCAATAGTATGCCTACTGCATCCTAACTAGATTCTTTTTATCGTCGGATGTAGTATGTAGAATAGAAAAAAGAAAGAGTAGGAGATTCGGAACGCAACCCAAGTGGAGCGGTTGAGCTATTTGGATTCAAATCTCTATCCCAACTGCCATTTTCTCCCCAAATCCTCCACCCCAGCTTTAAGAACAGTTCCTTATTTACAATATTGATCTGGTCCAAAAGGCTCCACCAGGAATAAACGTACAAATAACAAGTACACAAGGGATATAGAAATGCATACAGCCTATGTACAGAAAGAAAATATACATATACAAGTACAGAGCAACCAGATGAGGGTTGGGATCTCACCAGAGGACTAGTAGTAACAAAATTTACTGGTTTAATTATTGGGTAAATATGGATGGCTGATTTTTCTCTACTTATGACATCTATTGCAGTATGTCCGTCCTGGGAGAGGGATCCCTTACTTTGTCCACTCTCCCCGAGATTTCTTAATTTTTTTTTTAATCCCGGTAAAGGGTTTTTTACTGGGAGCTTTTTCTCAGCCGAGCTAAGGGTGGGGGGTGGATAGATAGATAGATAGATAGATAGATAGATAGATAGATAGATAGATAGATAGATAGATAGATAGATAGATAGATAAGGGCAGGGTGTCATATTGTATCATACTGTATGGAATGTAAAGCCCACTGAGACAAATGTATTTGTGATTTTGGGCGATACAAATAAAACTGATTTGATTTTTGATGCTATAAAAATTAATATGAACGCACGCACGCACGCACGCACGCACCCACACCACACCACCCCCGCACGCACACACACACACACACACACACACACACACACACACACACACACACAGTAGTACCTCTTGTCTGTGCAGTGCGTCTCTGTGTGTGAGTGGAGCCCGCGTAAGGAGACGTATGTTTTACTGCAGACGCCACACTGATGAGCACGGGACGAGTGGGAACGCTGGTGGATACGCAGCGCAGTCACACCTGATAGAGAGATAGATAGATAGATAGATAGATAGATAGATAGATAGATAGATAGATAGATAGATAGATAGATAGATAGATAGATAGATAGATAGATAGATAGATAGATAGATAGATAGATAGATAGAAATAATGATAGAACGCCGGTTCCGTATGGGTGAAGTATTCCTTTAACATCTGTAGAACACATGGAAAATGTCCTCATCGTATTGTATTGTTATGTTTTATTTACCGGTGAAAGTCAGTTCACAGTGTCTGCAGCGGTAGCGCGGCGTCTCTCCCTCCACTGAGTGCGTCTGTAAGTGTTTGAGCAGCTGAGACTGCGAGGGGAAGTTCTGTTCACACACTGTGCA
>CM049418.1:947500-950000 GCA_026929865.2 Hyperoplus lanceolatus | reverse complement strand
TAGAGAGAGATAGAATATAGAGAGTGTGTGAGAGAGGGAGAGTTAGAGGGAGAGGGAGGGATAGATAGAGAGAGAGAGGGATAGATAGAGAGAGAGTGGGAGAGGGAGGGATAGATAGAGAGAGATAGAGAGGGGGATTTTGTGTGTTTTTTAGACTTTCTGAACTTTGAACATTTCAAAAACAAACATGGCGTCGATGGGCGAACACATGAAGTGTCTTTTCTTTCTACAACTCCTCGTCGCGTGTGTCCCACAATGCACTGGGCTCGAAGGTCAGTCTCTGCCTCTTTATACTCTTCTCAATTAACTTATTGTTATATTTTTCTACAGTTTTCAGATACAATTTGCCTAATTTCTAGTAAAGATATCTCTTGACGGACACTTAAAGGTGCAGTGTGTAATATGACATCATCAAGAAAGTTCTACAAAGTTCTAGAATGCAACGCTCCCTGGGTAACCCCACCCCTTTAGAATAATAACAGAAGCTACAGTGGCCTTCAAGGACAAGAACAATTCTACATTTTAAACAATGCACCTGATGACATTCCAACTATGACACTTTCAAGATGGCGGCACTAGGCCTTGGTCCAAGATATGCAGAAATATGGACATAAATGAGACCCTTTCTAAGGAAAAACTAATAATTCAAAACATTTGTTTCAGCTATTATGCACTAAATTAAATGTACTTATGGATATTATAATTACTTTCTACAAAATCTGCTAGGAAATAAAACCCAAAATTCTACACACTGCAGGTTTAAAGGTGGAGTCAGTGATTCTGGAGAACGCTTGTTGTCAAAATCAGTGAATATCTCCTCATGATCCGCTACCTGTCTGTACTGTGTCTGTCTGCTGAAACAAATATCCAGGGTTAGGGTTAGACTAACCACCACTAGCAATGTTCTCCCAGTTTTAGTGTTAGCCTAAAAACAATTTTTTTTCAGATATTTGCCTTGTAAATGTGAGTTTTTCCTTTGCTTCCATTTTTACATTGTGTCTATTGACCATTCAGTGGCCCTTGGTTGACAGACCCTTTGTTTACGTACCAGTTTACAGAGCCTAGGCTGAGTATTAACACCAAGTTTATGGGCCGGTTTCACAGACAAGGCTTAAGCCTAGTCCGAGACTAAAATGCCTGTTGAGCTGGATTAATTCAAAGCCACTTGCACAGACTCAGTTTAAAATAGTCCTAGATTAAAGCTATTCTGGATTAAACAAATCCAATTGCAAGACTGTCGACTAGAGCTACTCTAGGTCTAAATTTGAGTTTAAATTAATCCTCCAAGGAGGCAGGTTTAACTTCAGTTTAGTGGTGTTTGTGAGAGAGCATGGACTATTTGGAATATCTAAATGAAGACCAACTCCCACTGCAGAGGCCAGCCAGAAGAGTACTTGTGGATAGGTCTTATTAACATTTATTTGATGAACTTACATTTCGAGACCGCTTTCAATATGGAAAATGCACTGGAAATAACAACTTTGCTTGAGCTTATTAGAAGGATGCATTTAAATTGAAGATGTATTCAGCACAATACAATGAGTCTCCAAAACAATTCTGTTTTCAAATGTGGTTGTTGTGATTTAAAATACTGACACACATGAATAACAAAATGACAACACAACATGAACACCTTTTATTTTCTACTTATATCTTCACTGTGATTAGTGATCACTATTGTCTCAGTACTGTACTCAGTACCTTGTTTGAATCATAGCTCTCTCTTCCAACTTCATGTCATACAGTTTACGCTCTCTGGACTTTCTTTCCACCTCTGTCCCCAGAACCCGTACTGAGTTTGGGAAGAGGGCTTTCATGTACTCTGCTCCCACCGCCTGGAACACTATTAAAAAAACACTCAAAGAAATTGCAGGAACTCATCACTAAGAATGATTTTTAAAACTTTTCTCATTGCCTCAAAATTGTTGTTCTTCTTCGCCTTCTGGAATGTATTTGTCTCTGTTTTCTCATGTCTGTGCTTTCTTCTTATGTTTGTCTTATATTTCATTCATTCTAACTGGTGCCATTTTCTACCAGGCCTTGCTCGGAAAAGAGGTCATTTTGCCTAAAGGAATTTTGCCTGGTAAAATAAAGGTTAAATAATGTCCAATTCCACCTGTAGAATTTTCATTTTCATGTCATACTTCCTTCAGATATTGCATTTTCTGTTCATGGAATTCTCGGGCTAACTTTCATGCAACGTCATTTTTTGTCCTTTGTTGAAAGGTTGTGGCAAGCTCTTCTTTAAGGCGAGATTCGGGTTTTTCCACAGAGTCTATCAGTGCAGATATCATTAAATATAATGTCAAAATTATAAATGAGAAAGATGTGAAATACCGATAATAATGAAGATAACCTGAAGTTGGTGTGTTCTCTTAGTAACATTTTCATTAATTGAATTTGTTGCAAATTGCGACCCAACTATTTATTTGCTCAGTCCCAGTAGTATGGCTTTTAGATTCAATAGCCGGATGGTTTCAAACTATTTATTTAAGAGATT
>CM049418.1:920000-922500 GCA_026929865.2 Hyperoplus lanceolatus | reverse complement strand
CCGACTACGACGTTGCCACGGGCGACAGCGACATCGCGTTGCTGCGTCTGAACGAATCCGTCGCGTTGAACCAAAACGTGATTCCGATATGTCTGCCGACGCGAGCGCTGGCTAACAACGAGCTAAAGCTAGTGCGCTACCACACAGTCTCTGGATGGGGGAAGAGAACCATCGGAGGGAACAAACAACCCCGTACGCCGTACACACTCACCACTATCCCCTCCCCTGTGCTACGAGTGCTCTCCGTACCAATACTCCCCAACCCCGTGTGCGCCGAAAAATCCAAATTTAACTTCACGGCTAACATGCTGTGCGCGGGGTACTTGGACGGGTATCAGCAGAGTTGCCGTGGGGATGACGGCAGTCCCTTGGTGACGTTGCTAGGGCCGACCCGGTTCCTAACGGGCGTGGCGGCGTGGGGGGGGGGCTGTCCCACGCCCGGCCTCTACGGCGTTTACACTAACATGGCCGAGTTTGTAGAATGGGTCGAAAGAGTCAAGAACGAGAAGAGTGGAATGATCGACCATGACGCCATGATGCAGCAGAAAGCTAGTGGCGGTAATCTCCCCCGGCCATTATAGGCTAAAGAATGACCCCTCCCCCCCCCCCCCACACACTCTAATCTATATGTAATCGCCCCCCTCACATTATAGGCTAAAGAATGACCCCCCCCCCCACACACACTCTAATCTATATGTAATCTCCCCCCTCACATTATAGGCTAAAGGGGGTTTTCAATAAGGGGGCGATCCTGGTGTAATGGTTAGATCCCCTCCTTAATAGGGTGTGCCTCTTCACAGCAGACCCGGGTTAGAATCCCCCCCCCCCCCCGTTATAGGCTCAAGGGGGTTTTCAATAAGGGGGCAATCGTGGTTAGAGTGAGAGTTAGATCCCCCCCTCCCTCAGAGGCTCAGTCCTTATGTAAAGAGTGACATTAAATGATCCATCCATCCATCCATCCCTCCTTTCATCTATCTATCTATCTATCTATCTATCTATATATCTGTCCGTCCGTCCATCTATCTATCTATCTATCTATCTATCTATCTATCTATCTATCTATCTATCTATCTATCTATCTATCTATCTATCTATCTATCTATCTATCTGTCTGTCTGTCTGTCTGTCTGTCTGTCTGTCTGTCTGTCTGTCTGTCTGTCTGTCTGTCTGTCTGTCTACCTGTCTGTCTGTCTGTCTGTCTGTCTGTCTGTCTGTCTGTCTATCTATCTATCTATCTATCTATCTATCTATCTATCTATCTATCTATCTATCTATCTATCCATCCCCCCATAGAGTCTCAGTCCTCTTCACAGCAGACCCGGGTTAGAGTCCCCCCCACCCCCCAGAAATTAAAGGTGTAACTTTTAAATGTTTAAAATGTTTGAAATGTTCGGATTCATTTGACGTTTAAACTGTGATGCTGAGAGGCTGAATAAATGAATAAATAAGCAGTTGGCTCATTCGTTTTTGTGTTTTTTATACGATACTAACACACACACACACACACACACATTCACACATTCACACAAACACACACACACACACACATTCACACACACACACACACACACATTGTAATCTTGAAATAAACATTTGAAAGATTTTAAGAATTTTCTTACAAATGTTTTAATTATTTTGCTCCACCTAAAGTGAGTATGTCCTGTGTAATTATATGTGTTGTATCTGAGTTAAGTTAAGTTATCTTTATTGTCAGTTGTACACGAGGCACATTGAAATTCGTCTTTTCGCATCTCCCCTCTCAAGTTACCACACTTCAGAGGGGGTCAGAGCGCAGGGTCAGCCATAGTACAGCGCCCCTGGAGCAGTTTTGGGGTTAAGTGTCTTGCTCAAGGACACAATGGTAGAGATGGTGGGCACCGTAGACGCAATACCAGCCTCTGCTAGTTTTACAACTAACACCCCCTATCCGGTGCCGGGGATCGAACCAGCGACCTCATGGTTACTGGTCGGCCACCTTACCTCTAGGCCATCCTACCATCCCCTGAGGCCTTAGATTGGTTTGAGCCTTTTAAATAATGATCAAACTTGGATTCAGTAACTTAGACTTCGTATCAGCGACAGACCTTCACTGCATGAAATCGCAATGTTGACTTTTTCAGACCGATATTGGGTATAAGGACTTGATAGGCATAAGAATAGCCTACTTTTATTTTTATTTTTATTTTTTCTTAAAGAACACACACACACACACACACACACACACACACACACACACACACACACACACACACACACACACACACACACACACACACACACACACACACACACACACAACTGAAAAAGTGAACACACAAAAACAAACGGCAAAATAAAACAAACAGCTAACATGGCGTACTCTACTTTACAGGTTTCTAAGGACATTGTTTAAACTAAAGGTAAATGTTAAGCAGAAAATAAAAAGTCAACGAGGTGTCATGTAGGTCCCTTCAGTGCTGTTATATAGTCCAGGAAAGGCTGACATATCTGTTTAAACTAA
>CM049418.1:907500-912500 GCA_026929865.2 Hyperoplus lanceolatus | reverse complement strand
GAGACGCGAACGTGACGGAAGAAGGGAACGCCACAGATGTTGATACGGCCGACAATAGCACAGACGGAATCACAGACACAGGCATAAACACAGACAATAACACAGACTCAAACACAGACACAAACACAGACACAAACACAGACACAAACACAGACGCACAGAGCTTTACAGATGAAAGTTATGACTACACAGAGACAGTGACAGGTGAGGTCGCGACAGAACGAATTGAGGAGATTCTGCACACGTCTGAGATGGCGTCAATGACTCGCATCGTCAACGGAGAAGACTGTCCACCCGGGCAGTGTCCATGGCAGGTATAGCTGTGTGTGTGTGTGTGTGTGTGTGTGTGTGTGTGTGTCTGTATCAATAAAGTTGCAGTCAGTGATTCTGGAGAACGCTTGTTGTCAAAATTACTTTTTTGTCAAAATCAGTGAATATCTCCTCACGATCCACTACCTGCCTGTGAGCTACTGTTTCAGTATGCGCTGGAAATGAATCCAGTGTTAATACACAGCCTAGGCTCTGTAAACAGGGTTAATACCCAGCCCAGGCTCTGTAAACAGGGTTAATACACAGCCTAGGCTCTGTAAACAGGGTTAATACACAGCCCAGGCTCTGTAAACAGGGTTAATACACAGCCCAGGCTCTGTAAACAGGGTTAATACACAGCCCAGGCTCTGTAAACAGGGTTAATACACAGCCCAGGCTCTGTAAACAGGGTTAATACACAGCCTAGGCTCTGTAAACAGGCCTGTTGCGAGCTATGGTGGGCCCTTTGTTGGTATACACACCAGTTTACAGAGCCTAGGCTGTGTAGCTGCAGCTTTATAAAAAAATCAAGTTTGACATTAAAATATAATTAACTTGATTTTCTTTGATTGATTGGAAGTCCATATATTTGCAGAGTTGATGTAATATCCTATCATATATATCTTTGTCCTTATTTAAAAAAAAAAAAAATAATAATAATCTATGCACAGCTCTTAAAAATGCATTTTCATCATGTTTTTTAAGAAGAAAATGTCTCATAAATCAGACAGTGAACAACATATGAACAAATCCTTCTGTAACAACCTTCAGAATAGTGCTGAGAATGATCATGGAAAGTTTAGTCGATGCAAGTGCTTTAGAAGTTGTGATTTTATATATATACAGTGTTGTGCGAAAGTTTGTGAACCCCTTGAGCCTTTTGGAATTTTATTTATTTCAACCATTATTAATTCATTTTTTTCAATACCAGTATTATTTATATGAAATAACAGATGTTTGTTTATCAATTCAACATTTCTCTTTTCCAGAAATCAATTGTTAAAACAGATAAAACAAATGATTTGACAAATGTTGTATGTGCAAAGGTTTATGAACCCTAAGCTGCATTGCTTAAATCGAGCAAGGTAAACACAATCAGGTGGGCCAAACTGATTGATGAAATAGACCAATGTAATGAGAGATCTTTAGGGAAGAAATTGGGCGCCACTAGATAAAACACGGATAAAACCAGGTCAGTTTAGGCTCACCAAACTGAACCCATACAGGTCAGACATGCTCAAAGGGAAAGAAATCTCAGAAGATCTCAGGAATAGAGTTGTGATGCTGCACATTTGTCTGGGGACAGCTATAAATTAATTAAAAAAAAGTTTGAGCTCCATCGGTCTACCGTGAGGCAAATCATCTACAAATGGAGAGCTTTAAGAGTGACTGAACATCTGCCTAGAAGTGGACTTCCTTCAAAAATATCTTCAAGCGCCACAAGAAAAGTATTTTTTTAGTTAAAAGCCAACCCACACATTACATCTAGTGATTTGCAGACCTCTCTTGCAACATCTGGGACAGATGTGCATGGTTCCACAATAAGAAGAAAACTCAGTCAACATGGCTTTCAAGGGAGGGTTGCTGAAGAAGCCTCTGCTCTCAAAAAAGAACAAAACTGCTTGTCACAACTTTGCCAGAGAGCACCTGGAGATACCTGAAGTCTTATTCTGTGGACAGATTAGTCCAAAATTGATCTGTTTGGTCATAACCAAAACCGCCATGTTTGGGCAGAAACGCAACTCTGCCTACCACCAACAGAACCTTCTCCCAAGTGAAGAATGGTGATGGCAAATGGTCTGCAAATCTCCAGATGTAATGTGTGGGTTGGCTTTTACCTGAAAGATCCCTTTTCTTGTGGCGCTTGAAGATATTTTTGAAGGAAGTCCACTTCTAGGCAGATGTTAAGTCACTCTTAAAGCTCTCCATTTGTAGATGATTTGCCTCACGGTGGGCCGATGGAGCTCAAACTTTTTTATACGAATGTATAGCTGTCCCCAGACAAATGTGCAACATCAAAACTCTATTCCTGAGGTCCTCTGAGATTTTTTCCCCTTTGAGCATGTCTGACCTGTATGGGTTCACTTTGGTGGGCCTAAACTGACCTGGTTTTATCTTTGTTTTATCTAGTGGCGCCCAATTTCTTCCCTCAAGATCTCTCATTACATTTGTCTATTTCATCAATCAGTTTGGCCCACCTGATTGTGTTTACCTTGCTCGATTTAAGCAATGCAGCTTAGGGTTCACAAACTTTTGCACATACAACATTTGTCAAATAATTTGTTTTATCCATTTTAACAATTGATTTCTGGAAAAGAAAAATGTTGAATTGATAAACAAACATCTATTATTTCATATAAAAATACTGGTATGGAAAAAAATGAATTAATAATGGTTGAAATAAATAAAATTCCAAAAGGCTCAAGGGGTTCACAAACTTTCGCACGACACTGTATATATAACTTTGTCCTAAATTCTTATTTCTTATTTCTAAGGCTCTCCTGTTGAACGGGGAACACAAAGGGTTCTGTGGGGGAACCATCCTTAACGATTACATCATCCTAACCGCCGCCCACTGCATGAACCAATCACGATACATCTACGTCACACTCGGTTAGTCTGTTAACCAATCACAAGCGAGAGGGTGTGTTTCATACCTTTTCAGCATGTATTTAAAGAGGAAAATGTCTCATAAATCAGACAGTGAACAACATATGAACAAATCCTTCTGTAATAACCTTCAGAATAGTGCTGAGAATGAGTATGGAAAGTTTAGATAGACAGACAGACAGACAGACAGACAGACAGACAGACAGACAGACAGACAGACAGGATGACAGACAGACAGGCAGACAGATATAGTGCTGAGAATGATTATCGAAAGTTACGTTGATGTAAGTGCTTTAGAAAGTTGAGATTTTTGGTTCAGATTGTTGAAAAAAAAACTAATGTTGAGATAATGTCCGTTAAAGATGGTTGTATAGGAGAAATATACAGACGCAATCAGTCACATAAACACCTAAAATGTACATGTTGGACCTTTTGATTTATACTAGTGTGAAAGAAGACATGTTATGGAAGAAAAAAGTGCTTTAGAAGTTGAGATTTTAGAACAACATATATGAACTGAAATCCCTGTTATAATTTCCTCCCATCCAGGTGAGTTCGATACCCAGGTGAATCACGGTAACGAGATCACTCGTAACATTGAAACGATAATCGCTCACCACAGATACAATCCCAACACTTTCCATAACGACATCGCTTTGATCAAACTGTCCGAGCCCATCAAGTTCTCCAAGTACATCCTGCCCGCCTGTCTACCCGACCCCGACTTCGCCGAGAAAGTGAGTGACAGACAGACAGACAGACAGACAGACACACACACACACACAATAATTAAAGGTGCAGTCTTTGATTCTGTAGAACACTTGTTGTTAAAATCACTTTAAGTCAAAATCAGTGAATATCTCCTCATGATCCACTACCTGTCTGTACTGTGTGTGAGCTGAAAAAAATATCCAGTGTTATTACACAGCCTAGCCTCTGTAAACTGGAATGAAAAGAAAGGGGACCAGCTAGCAACATGCCCGTTTACAGAGCCTAGGCTGTGTGTTAACACCATAGTGTGAGGTGAAAGAATTACAAAATCTGAACGTGAAATCAATAAATCATGGTGTAAAATCAAAACACTTCCATTCAACTTTCAGGGGTCGGCCCAAGACACAAACTAGCATACATGTATTGCTCTAAATTATTGGTTAAGGATTTTGATATGACTTAGTGACTACAGATGCAATTTAGCTACTAACTGTAACTGGGTGGTAGGATGGCCTAGAGGTAAGGTGGCCGACCAGTAACCATGAGGTCGCTGGTTCGATCCCCGGCACCGGACAGGGGGGTGTTAGTTGTAAAACTAGCAGAGGCTGGTATTGCGTCTACGGTGCCCACCATCTCTACCATTGTGTCCTTGAGCAAGACACTTAACCCCAAAACTGCTCCAGGGGCGCTGTACTATGGCTGACCCTGCGCTCTGACCCCCTCCGAAGTGTGGTAACTTGAGAGGGGAGATGCGAAAAGACGAATTTCAAGGTGCCTCGTGTACAACTGACAATAAAGATAACTTAACTTAACTACCTTTGGTGCAATTTTTATATATTATTAAAATTTAAAAAAACATAAAAAAATAAAATCCTCCTCTCGTCTTGCAGGTGTTGATGAAGCAGGCTGACGGTGTGGTGAGTGGGTTTGGTCGTCTGGGCCAGAACCGGCAAGCCTCGGCCATCTTACAGCGTCTGACTGTCCCGTACGTGGACCGGGCCGTGTGCATCGCCTCCACAGAGCACCGCATCTCCACGCGCATGTTCTGCGCCGGCTACGATGAGATCGCCAAGGACGCGTGTCAGGGGGACAGCGGCGGGCCTCACGTCACGCGATACGGAGACACGTATTTCATCACGGGAATCGTCAGCTGGGGGGAAGGCTGCGCTCAGAAGGGAAAATACGGAGTCTACACACAGGTAGCATCTTCTGTTCCCCCCTTTTTTTTTTAAGATATTTTTTTTTTTGGCATTTTTATGCTTTATTGATAGTGTAGAGACAGAGTTGAAATGGGGCAGAGAGGGGAGTGACATGCAGAGAACGACCGCGGGCTGGAATCCAACCCGGGTCCACTGCTGGCCGAGGCCAGG
>CM049418.1:895000-897500 GCA_026929865.2 Hyperoplus lanceolatus | reverse complement strand
TTGCGATAGAAAAAAGTACCACCATCTGTCTGTTAGTGGAAGGCAGCCCCTGATTGGTTCATGTAGTCATCAATCTAGCCTCCAGTCAGACCGGACCCTCCCCACTGTCTGTCTGTTAGTGGAAGGCAGCCCCTGATTGGTTCTAATAGTCATCAATCTAGCCTCCAGTCAGACCGGACCCTCCCCACTGTCTGTCTGTTAGTGGAAGGCAGCCCCTGATTGGTTCATGTAGTCTGTGTGTCTAACAAGGCTGGATTGGACTTTGGATAAAAGCTAAATAAAATGTAGGCTAATATAATTTTAATTTCCTGTTTTCTCTTCGTCTCTAGGCAACCAGAAGACGGCGGTGCCCGTGCGATCGTTCCAAATCCACAAGCATTTCCGTTTCGACAATCTCCACGACAACGACCTAGCACTGCTGGAGCTAGTCAAACCGCTAACGTTTAGCCGCGAGCTAATCCACCTCTGTTTGCCCAACAAGGACTTCAGCGAACACGTCCTGATGCAACCCGGGAACAAAGGCTTAAGCAGCACAGCGCACAGCCTTACGTACATGACGCTGGACGAGTGTCGCGCTAAGCTAAACCTCTCCCATCCGCTCAGTAATAAAATGTTTTGCATGCGGAGTGAAGGTGGAAGTGGAACTGGCGCGTCGAGGAAACAAAATGGCGTCCTCGAGAGCCGCCATTACGTGCCGACACAGAACGGAACAGCAGACGAGACTGAAAAAAACAACAGCAACAAAAGCAGGAAAATCGAAAGCAGCGCAAAGTCGATTCAAATTCAAAATCGAAACCAGCGATGTGATCACGTTGGGGGTGTGTTGTCGTTGCCGGGGACGCCTGTTGCCACGGTGAATAAGGGGACGGCCTTCCTGACAGGGCTGGTGACATCACGATCAGCTGATTGCGGCGGTTTGGCGTTCACTAAACTCTCTCGCTTCCTCACGTGGATCAAACCCAGACTGGACGCCTCAGAGAACCGGCTCAGTCACTCACAGGTCCGAGAATACCCAGAGAAAGGCTAAAGACACGTACCCGCCATCTTTGAAAATATTAAACCAAAACCTTTAAAGCTGCAGCGTGTAGAATTTTGGGTTTTATTTCCTAGCAGATTTTGTAGAAAGTAATTATAATATCCATAAGTACATTTAATTTTGTGCATAATAGCTGAACATTTTTTTGAGAATTTTTTTTTTCCCCTTAGAAAGGGTCTCATATATGTCCATATTTCTCCATACCTTGGAACAAGGCCTAATGGCCGCCATGTTGAAAGCGTCATAGTTGGAATGTCATCAGGTGCATTCTTTAGAATTTAGAATTGTTCTTGTCCTTGAAGGCCACTGTAGCTTCTGTTATTATTCGAAAGGGGTGGGGTTACCCAGGGAGCGTTGCATTCTAGAACTTTCTTGATGATGTCATATTACACACTGCACCTTTAAAGGGGCACTGTGTAACATTTTAAGTAATTCATTAGCTAAAATCAATACCCTCATTCATAAGTATGTCCTCATTGGTGTAAAATCACCTCTGCCAATAATCTGAATTATCCTCCCGAGCGGAGAATTACACATATTAATATTACATTTTGTACATTGAGCAGGCAAGTCTTATGGAGGAATCCATGTTTTTGGAATGTCATCAGGTGCATTGTTTAAAATTTAGAATTGTTCTTGTCCTTGAAGGCCACCGTAGCTTCTGTTATTATTCTAAAGGGGTGGGGTTACCCAGGGAGCGTTGCATTCTAGAACTTTGTAGAACTTTCTTGATGATGTCATATTACACACTGCACCTTTAAGATGCAATTCACCAAATCTTTGAGCATTTTAATCATGTTTTTGAACTGTACTGTTGTATTAAACGTAGCACCATTCCGAGTCACAGTCGTGAATCTGTCGGTGAACAGTTCAGATACTTTGTACGACAACTTGTCATTTGGTGCCAATGAAAATGTGTTTTCTATATCGTGTCACGGTGGCCTTGTGACATACATACAACTAATGTGTAGGGATCAAGGATTCTTAAAATAAAAAGGCACAAAGTTGAAGACACACACACACAACACATTGCAACACAGTTCTGTGTGTGTGTGTGTGTGTGTGCGTGCGTGCGTGTGTGCGTGCGTGTGTGTGTGTGTGTGTGTGCGTGTGTGTGTGTGTGTGTGTGTGTGTGTGCGTGTGTGTGTGTGTGTGTGTGCGTGTGTGCGTGCTGTGCGTGCGTGCATGCGTGCGTGTGTGTGTGTGTGTGTGCTAATGACGCCATGATGGTCATTGCAAATAATTCATATCATTGCATAACGTGACAGATGTAGTGTACCACCCACCCCCATGAGAAAGTGTTGAAATACTGCTTAAAATAAAGACTCCAGTACCCACAATGCAACAGTCCAAAAGCCTCCTGTAACACGATTGGTTCAATAATAAATCAATCAAATTTTTCTTTTAATTCAACATTTATTTAGAATTTTTTTTACAGTACAAAAAAAATCGAAAAAATTAATG
>CM049418.1:877500-885000 GCA_026929865.2 Hyperoplus lanceolatus | reverse complement strand
GCACTTTTTATATGTACACCGCGGGATAGGGGAAACGTTTTCTCGACTCCCTTATATGTCTTGTACATGTGAAGTGTTGACAATAAAGCTGACTTTGACTTTGACAAAGTTGCAGAGAAATAAAAATACTTCATAACAAACTAGTACTTGGTTTTGAATTTGTTTCTGACAATTTGAGGGATGGTCGCAGTACATTTCTCCACATTTACTAGTAATAAATCCATGTTAATATTTGGCTGTTAAGCATTTTAAACTTCATATAATTACACACAAACTATAAAAATAATTACCCCTGAGTTTGGTGACTTTTTATTGTACTTGTCTGTCTGTCACAGATGCATTAAAAAGTAATGAGTGAGGCTACTTTGCAATGGAATCACTCATATTCCTCACGTTAACAGTGAACTTTCAGCACATACTTTAAACCTATACTTCCCATTTTATGCTCCAAATCTCTGGAACAAACTCCCAGAGAACTTGAGGTCTGCTGCAACTCTCGCCTCGTTTAAATCAAATCTGAAGACGTTTCTGTTTTCCCTTTTAACCTGTACTTTTTAACTTTTATTTAAAATGTTGTATTCACTTTTCTAATGTCTATTCTATACTTGATGTATTTCACGCCCACTGTGAAGCACTTTGAATTGCCTTGCGTCTGAATTGTGCTACATGGATAAACTTGCCTTGTCTGGCTTACTACATCGATCAATGAAACTGGCTCATTTTTCTTCCCATTATGCTTAAAATCTGCCTTAAAATCGTATTTTCCAGGCTTCAAACGCTTATGACGTATCCCTAAAAATATCACCAATAAAACCAGACTTTAACAAACCTTTAGAATGCAGATTTAATCCAGATTGGATGGAGCAGCGCGTTAACATGCTACAAGCTAAGGTGCTAACCTAACAACAACAAGCGCCGCCGGGTCACTCTCTTTCTTCTTCTGCGCTGGTTTAATGGCAGAACTCAAACCAACGTGTTAAAGGCGCATTACCGCCGCCTGCTGGAGTGGAGTGTGCCACACCGGGTTTCATACACTCGCTCATTCAATATTACTTTTAACAGGCGTTCAAAAAATAGGCCTAATGTTACCAAATCAATTGTATTTATTCTGACGTCAATCCAGTCCAGTGGCGTAGACTAGAAACACTATTTTGGAACGGCCATCTTTTCCTAGAGGACTCTGAAAAAAAATTTAATTTAAAGGGACATTGTGTAGCATTTTAAGTTATTCATTAGCTAGATTCAATATCCTCATTCATAAATATGTCCTCATTGGTGGTGTAAAATCACCTCTGCCAATAATCTGAATTATCCTCCTGAGCGGAGAATTACAAATATTAATGTTACATTTTGTACATTGAGCAGGTAAGTCTTATGGAGGAATCCATGTTTTTGGAATGTCATCAGGTGCATTGTTTAAAATGTAGAATTGTTCTTGTCCTTGAAGGCCACTGTAGCTTCGGTTATTATTCTAAAAGGGTGGGGGTACCCAGGGAGCGTTGCATTCTAGAACTTTGTAGAACTTTCTTGATGATGTCACATTACACAGTAAAAAAAGGACAGACTTAAAAACAATATTTAACAGGCTTTACTAACAGCGCAAACAAAAATCATATTCAGGCATAAATATATTGGCAACAACACTGCCTGCCCATCTAGAGCCTCACACACACACACACACACACACACACACACACACACACACACACACACACACACACACACACACACACACACACACACACACACACACACACACACACACACACACACACACAGCAGGGTAAATGCATTGACAACTCGATCTGTATTTGTCTTAATCTTTCAGTTTCTTGTTCAATAAAAAAAATATGAGACAATTTTTTCTTTTAAATCTTTATTGACACAAAACAGAATAACATTAACACGTGTGTGTCCGCGCAACAGCAAAGACAGAAGCAGAAAAAACAGAACTACATGTATCAGAACGGGATTATTCATTAATGGACGTTTTCACTTTCGCCACCAGAGGGCGCCATTACACCACTAATGACAGCAGACAGTGTATTTACGAGATAGTGTGTTTTTTAGGACATAAAGTTCTTCAAAACTGTATTTTTTTTTTACATTTTAAAACTGTTTTTCCGTTATTATGAACAGATTAAATTAATTATGATCTATTTATACATGTGATAGGACATTTTAAAGGAGCTACGAGGAACTTTTAAATATTTCTGAAACAGTCTCATTTTTCCTCTGATGATCATAAATTACATGTAACAGCAAACCAGACCATCAGTGCAGAGAATGCTATTTTTATATAGTTTTTCTTAATGCCTTTGTCATGGGTATATATGCTCACCCAGGAACAACAGCTGCCGTGGTAAAAAAACTTTGTCTAAAGGGGGGCGCTAGAATTAACACACACTGAAAGTTCCTCGGAGCACCTTTAAATCATTATAAAAAGTTACCAGCACCCATTGGTAGCTTCTATGCAGAGACCAAAGTGCCATTTTTTTTACTTTTAACGTGATTTACATAAAAATTACACTTTTTATGCAGTTTTATTCATTAAAAATGCTACGATCACGGTGCTCTTGTGGAGTACATTCAACAAGGCTTTATCTGGGGCCCCCTTAGCTCAGTTGGTAGGACGTCCCCCCCATTGGCCTCGGCCAGCAGCGGACCCGGGTTCGATTCCAGCCCGCGGTCGTTCTCTGCATGTCACTCCCCTCTCTGCCCCATTTCACCTCTGTCTCTACACTATCAATAAAAGCATAAAAATGCAAAAAAAAAAAAAAAAATGCTTTATCTGAAAAATAGCGCCATTTTTTGGGTATAGTTCCGTAATACAATACAATACCTTTTTGCATTACACACACACCGGTATATATGACAGTCGCGTCACTTTTTAGATGAGAAAATAAAACATGTTCAAAGTAATTCTTACACAAGATTTTACAGTAATTATGAAAGTTCCCCATAAGAGTTCAAATATAGACCAATACAAATGGATATGAGTAGCCATGACAGTAAGGGGTAAAATTACTGTGTATAGGATTTGTGTGTGTAGGTGTGTGTGTGAGTGAGTGAGTGAGTGAGTGAGTGAGTGAGTGAGTGAGTGAGTGAGTGAGTGAGTGAGTGAGTGAGTGAGTGAGTGTGTGTGTGTGTGTGTGTGTACACTTCTGTGTGTGTGTGTGTGTGTGTGTGTGTGTGTGTGTGTGTGTGTGTGTCTGTCTGTCTGTCTGTCTGTCTGTGTCTGTGTGAGATACTCTATTGGACCGTTCCCCATGCCTCCTTTAGAAAGAGTGGGTTGATCCAGGCGGCCACGCTGCCCTCTGATTCGCCGGCTGCACGAGGCTCTCGCTGGTGATTGGACCGTGCACAGAGGAGGCGGGACTAAGCTCACTCCACAGATACTGACTGAAAACAACAACATGTTTAGATAATTAGATTATTCAACGGCCATTTTCTTTGCAAAATATGTTATAGTTTATTGTAGGTGTGTGTATCCTGCTCTAATCTACTGTTTTGAGCACTTTCCTATACTGTTTAAAGCTGCAGTGTGTAGAATTTTGGGTTTTATTTCCTAGCAGATTTTGTAGAAAGTAATTATAATATCCACAAGTACATTTAATTTAGTGCATAATAGCTGAAAAAAATTTTTTTGAATAATTTTTTTATATGTCCATATTTCTGCATATCTTGGACCAAGGCCTAGTGCCGCCATATTGAAAGTGTCATAGTTGGAATGTCATCAGGTGCATTGTTTAAAATGTAGAATTGTTCTTGTCCTTGAAGGCCACTGTAGCTTCTGTTATTATTCTAAAGGGGTGGGGTTACCCAGGGAGCGTTGCATTCTAGAACTTTGTAGAACTTTCTTGATGATGTCATATTACACACTGCCCCTTTAATGTACGCTGTGTTTTATTGTGTGTTTGCCATTGTCTGTCAGTTTGTTCTTACTATGTGTGTGTGTGTGTGTGTGTGTGTGTGTGTGTGTGTGTGTGTGTGTGTGTGTGTGTGTGTGTCTGTCTGTCTTCCTGTGTGTGTGTGTGTGTGTGTGTGTGTGTGTCTGTGTAGGTGTGTGTGTGTGTGTTTGGAGGTGTGTCTGTCTTTCTGTGTGTGTGTGTGTGTGTGTGTGTGTGTGTGTGTGTGTGTGTGTGTGTCTGTCTTTCTGTGTGTGTGTGTGTGTGTGTGTGTGTGTGTGTGTGTGTGTTGTGTGTGTACAGGTGGAGAGGTGGTCTTACTAAGCGTTACTGTATTTTCTGAGTTGTTTTTTTAATCTTTGTTTGTACGTGCATTTTATTTCTGTAATTTTAAGTTTGCCTCTTGAACATCTGGCCGGGGACAACAGATCAAAACTAGACTGAATCTGGCTCACTTACATATATATATTTTTTTAAAGATAATTTTCTGGCATTTTCAAGCTTTATTAGACAGTACAGAGTTGAAATGGGGAGAAAGAGAGAGAGAGAGAGAGAAGAGCTTTATTAGACAGTACAGAGTTGAAATGGAGACAGAGAGAGAGAGAGAGAGAGAGAGAGGAGGGGGGGGGGAGGGATGACCTGCAGTAAAGGTCCACGGGTCGGATTTGAACCCGCGACCACTGCAACGAAGGCCGGAGCCAATATGGTACGCGCTCTATCCACTACGCCACTGGAGCGTCCCGGCTCACTTACATTTTGACTGTTGATTAGTGTGCAATGTCCCTGCACTAAACCAATCAATAGATAGATAGATAGATAGATAGATAGATAGATAGATAGATAGATAGATAGATAGATAGATAGATAGATAGATAGATAGATAGATAGATAGATAGATAGATAGATAGATAGATAGATAGATAGTTATTAAAGGTGAAGTGAGCGATGTATTTATGTAAAGGCGCCTCACCTGTGTGGGGGAGAGGGAGGGGAAGGGCTCCATCCATCAGGTAAAACATGGCCGCCTTCAACACACACACACACACACACACACACACACACACACACACACACACACACACACACACACACACACACACACACACACACACAGACAGACAGACAGACAGACAGACACACACACACACACACACACACACACACACACGCGCAGACAGACAGACACACACGCAGACAGACACACACACACACACACACACAGACAGACACACACACACACACACACACACAGAGGTCATATACAAACAATTATGACATGGGTGGCACTGTATATTTGGGCTCAAAGAATTCAATCAGATCACATAAGCATTTCTCCTCGACATTTTGTGTGTTTCTTCGTACTACACACTTTTACTGATCTTGCAGAAGCAGAAAATAAGTATAAAAAGTATAGAAATAAATGAACCAATGTAATGAGGACATGTAAGAAAGAATACTATAATAAAATACTAGAGAATAACAAAAACAACATAACAGGTGACCCTGAGTATTTTATGGAGAAAGAAAATGCAATAGATAATATGGATAATATGGGGCGACTGTGGCTCAGTTGGTAGAGCGGGTCGGCTGATGATCAAAGGGTTGGAGGTTCGATCCCCGCCCCTGCCACCTGTGTCATAGTTGTTGTGTCCTTGGGCAAGACACTTCACCCACCTTGCCTCGTTTGAATGTCGATAGTTAGCCTGCTATCGGTGTATGAATGTGTGTGTGAATGGTAACGTGGGAATGGGAACAGGTCTCCCTTGCAAAAGAGTCTTCGGACTCAATGGGATTTACCTGTATAAATAAAGGTTAGGATGATGTGGTCGATGGTTTTAACAAATTCTTCGTAAATGTGGGACCAAATTTGGCAGAAAAAAATTAATGACCCAGCATCTGTGAGATCTGAAGACAATAATTATGATTTAAAAGACATTAATCCAAAATCAATGTTTCTAAAAGCAGTGGAAGAGAGTGAAATTATAGAGATTGTTCATAATTGTAAAAACAAGACTTCTACCGACTATAGTTAAACATGTCATTGTCATCTGTAACTTATCATTTCAAACTGGTAAATTCCCCCAAAAAATTAAAATTGCAAAAGTTTTACCGCTGCACAAAACTGGAGACAAACACCACTTCACAAACTACAGGCCTGTTTCACTGCTTCCTCAATTTTCAAAAATGTTAGAAAAACTCTTTGCTGCCAGATTTATCAATTTCATCAATAAACACAATTTACTAACTGACAGCCAATACGGCTTCAGACCCAACCGATCCACTTCATTAGCAGTCATTGAGCTAATTGAAAAGATATCAAATTCCCTGGACCAAAAGAATTATGCAGCCGGTGTTTTTATTGATCTCAAAAAAGCATTTGATAGCATAAATCATGACAGAATAATCAATAAATTATAATAAACGGTATGGTATCAGGGCGGTGGTATTAAACTGGCTGAGGAGCTATTTACAGAACAGGCAACAGTTTGTGAAGATGGGTGAACATATGTCATCTTGTTTGGACATTGCCTGTGGGGTCCCCCAGGGGTCAGTATTAGGGCCAATTCTTTTTATTCTCTACATTAACGATATATGCAAAACATCAAAGATTTTACAATTCGTGTTATTTGCAGACAACACTAGTATTTTTTGTACGGGAGAGGACTTGCAGCAGCAGCTTCTGGAGTTAATTACAACAGAAATGAGCAAATTAAAAAAGTGGTTTGACAATAATAAATTGTCATTGAATCTAAGTGAAACAAAAATCATGTTGTTTGGAAACTGTAACTTAAATAATGACGTAAATGTTAAGATAGATGGTGTTAATATTGAAAGAGTGTATGTAAATAAATTCCTTGGTGTGATATTAGACCATAAACTCAGCTGGAAACCTCACATAAAACATTTTAAATCTAAACTGTCACGAAGCATCTCAGTCCTGTGTAAAGCAAAGCATTTATTGGATCAAAAATCATTGCATATTCTCTACTGCTCAATGATCTTACCTTATTTAAATTACTGTGTGGAGGTCTGGGGGACCACTTACAAAAGCTCACTGCTAACATTAGTCACAATGCAAAAACGAGCCATAAGAATAATCAATAAAGCTGGATATTATGATCACACCAACCTCCTGTTTTTACATTCCCGCATCATAAAGTTCAAGGACCTGGTTGAATATCAAGTTGCTCAAATCATGTTCAAAGCTAGAAATAAACTGCTACCAGGTAACATTCAAAAACTTTTTTTTGACAGAGAGGGGGGTTACAATTTGAGGCAACAGTTAAACTTTAAGACACTGGCGGTACGCATGACTTTAAAATGTCATTGCATCTCAATTGGGGGTGTGAAACTGTGGAATGGGATGAGCACGGAGCTAAAGCAATGTCCAAACATGATCCAGTTTAAAAAAAGGTTCAAAACAATGATTTTCAAAAGGTTCAGGGATGAGGGTGTGAAGTAAGAAGGAAATTATAATTATATGGATATATATACTGATTGTATAGATATGTATGTATATATGGATATATTGGTTGTTTATCATTATAAATATAGATATGTGCATTGTATAAATATCCATCCATCCATCCAT
>CM049418.1:860000-862500 GCA_026929865.2 Hyperoplus lanceolatus | reverse complement strand
TTAAAGGTGGAGTCAGTGATTCTGGAGAACGCTTGTTGTCAAAATCACTTTTTATCAAAATCAGTGAATATCTCCTCATGATCCGCTACCTGTCTGCGGCACTGAAAAATTACCCAGTGTTAATGTTAATAAACAGCCTAGGCTCTGTAAACTGACACGTTGCTAGCTACGGTGGGCCCCTTTGTTTACATACCAGTTTACAGAGCCTAGGCTGTGTATTAACACTGGATATGTTTTTCATCGCACACACAGGACAGACAGGTAGTGGATCATGAGGAGATATTCACACAGGACAGACAGGTAGTGGATCATGAGGAGATATTCACACAGGACAGACAGGTAGTGGATCATGAGGAGACAGACAGGTAGCAGACAGACAGGTAGTGGATCATGAGGAGACAGACAGGTAGCAGACAGACAGGTAGCGGATCATGAGGAGACAGACAGGTAGCAGACAGACAGGTAGCGGATCATGAGGAGACAGACAGGTAGTGGATCATGAGGAGACAGACAGGTAGCAGACAGACAGGTAGTGGATCATGAGGAGACAGACAGGTAGCAGACAGACAGGTAGTGGATCATGAGGAGACAGACAGGTAGCAGACAGACAGGTAGTGGATCATGAGGAGATATTCACTGATTTTGACAACAAGCGTTCTCCAGAATCACGGACTGCATCTCGAGTTGACACTGCAAAGAAGATAAAAATATATATTATCGAAATAAACAAAATGGTTTCCAGTTTTCTGTAGAAAGTGCAAATGTAAGTTTAAACATGTTATTATGAATCAGCCCGACTCCACCTGTAGCTGTTTTAATCTATTGTTCTGCTTCACTCATTTGTCTCTCTGTCAGCTCGTTGTATATAGTTGCATTGTGTTTGTGTGTGTATTGTAATTTTTACTCAACGTCATTGTAAACGAGGGTCACACACACACACACACACTCTCTCACACACACACACACACACACACACTTCAATTGATCTTTCGAGGATAAATAAAAGGTAAAATTTAAATTAAATGAAATATATTTAGAGATATTCAACACAAACATGTCGGAGCAGAAATACGAGCAGTGAATCCTACAAAATAAAACAGCTTCAAATTTTGACTTGAAAAAAAAGTAAAAAAATATACTTCAGAGTTAAACATATTTTATCATTATATGTATTGGTGCATTAAGACTGCAGACACACACACACACACAGGTACACACACACACACACACACACACACACACACACACACACACACACACACACACACACACACACACACACACACACACACACACACACACACACACACACACACACACACACACACACACACACACACACACACACACAGCTGCAGATAATTTAAATTACTTCATTCTGTAATAAACTTTATATACGTTTTTAGATCTGGACACTGGGCTATAAATAAAGGTTTTTAATTCATGTAGTGCAGTAACAATGCAGAAAATATAAGTTAAAGTGTCTTAGACGTTGAATACTTTTTATTTTTTTAATGTATTTTTGCTAAATTAAAAAGCTATGGAGAGAAAATGCCGCGTGACCGACCCGCGTGTAAACGGAGAACGAGAGGGGAACATCTGAAAACACAGAGAGAAAGGAACCCGGAGAATATGATACCTGCGTGTGTGTGTGTGTGGGTGGGTGTGACAGAGTGTGTGTGTGTGTGTGTGTGTGTGTGTGTTTTTTAATCAGTGTTAGGAGATTACAGGATTTACTGAGCAGACAGACGGTAAGAGAACGTGACAGGAAACACACACACACACACACACACACACAGACTCTCTCTTTCTCTCTCTCTCACGCACACACACACACACACACAGACTCTCTCTCTCTCACGCGCACACACACACACACACACACACACACACACACACACACACTCTCTCTCTCTCTCACACGCACACACACACACACACACACACACACACACACACACACACACACACACACACACACACACACACACACACACACACACACACAGACTCTCTCTCTCTCACGCACACACACACACAATGCAAAAGGTCTTATCAATCAGCTGACACTTTGCAGTTGCAGTAACATTCATTTGCCACCGGAGGGCGACAGCAACTTTATTTTGAAGGACAAAGCCATGGAAATGTTTCACAAAAAAATAATGAAATGTTTTAAGGCTTTTAGTTTGAAATGCATACAGAGAGTGTGTGTGTGTGTGTGCGTGTGTGTGTGTGTGTGTGTGCGTGTGTGTGTGTGTGTGTGCTTGTGTGTGTGTGTATGCTTGTGTGTGTGTGTGTGTGTGCACATACAGAGGTTAAGTTAGTGTTGAGGTGGTATTACAAAACAAACAGACATGATTAGTCAATGCAAATGTCTCACAATTAAAAGCTGCTCCGAGGAACTTTCAGTGTGTGTTCATTCTAGCGCCCCCCTTTGGACAAAAGGCGGTAGTGTTTTTACCACGCCAGCTGTTGTTCCTGGGTGAGCGTATACCCATGA
>CM049418.1:817500-847500 GCA_026929865.2 Hyperoplus lanceolatus | reverse complement strand
AACTTTCCAAAGAGCTAAACGATGTTCTTGGCACAAATTAGAGTCAGTGATTCTGGAGAACGCTTGTTGTCAAAATCACTTTCTGTCAAAATCAGTAAATATCTCCTCATGATCCACTACCTGTCTGTACTGTGTGTGTGCTGAAAATAATCTCTAGTGTTAATACACAGCCTAGGCTCTGTAAACTGGGATGTTAACAAAGTGGTAACAGTTTACAGAGCCTAGGCTGTGTATTAACACTTTTTTTCAGCGCACACACAGTACAGACAGGTAGTGGATCATGAGGAGATATTCACTGATTTAGACAGCAACTAATTTTGACAACAAGCGTTCTCCCGAATCACTGACTGCACCTTTGAAATATATTTTTTTGTAGCTATTGATTCAACCATAACATTTGAAACTAGTGGAAACAAAACCAACCTGAACAGACGCTGAGAAGACGCTGGAATAGATGGTTCTGTTGACGTCCTTTTGTCCAGAAAAGTGTTTTCAAATATGTCCAGAAATGTTCTTAAAAAAAAAATTATTTGGAAAAAACTCGACACAGAACAATTGTTGATGGATTTTTTGAGCCTATTTCACATCCAGACGCACACACAGTCCTTAAATAGCCTACATAAATGTAACTATCGCCTGTAACAGGTTTGGTTGAGCTAATTCAACCCAGAATCCGTTTAAAACTGCCTGAATTCAACGCTATAAATTATTGGAAGTTCCTCGCGGTAAAAAAACAAAACAATTCGCAGCCACCTAACGTCGGACAGACACCGAGAGAAAATTCCAACAGAGATCCATATGGACTCAAAAATATACAAATATAATTCCTGAAAATGTCTCCGACGGTTAAAAGCTCGTTCTATCGCTCGGTCCGGTGGAATGTTGTGGAGCTGTCGGCGGCAGAAACGCTTTTGTTTAATCCAATTTAGCGAGAGAAACGGGATAACGCAGGAGCTCACCCTTTGGGGCTGAGCCGCTTAGGTAACTATGGGGTTAACAGAAGAACCAAATCTGTACCTGAACTGTGTGTGCGTGTGTGTGTGTACTTGTGTGCGTGTGTGTGTGTTGTGTGTGTGTGTGTGCCTGTACTGTGTGTGTGTGTGTGTGTGTGTGTGTGTGTGTGTGTGTGTTGTGTGTGTGTGTGTGTGTGTGTGTGTTGCCTGTACTGTGTGTGTGTGTGTGTGTGTGTGTGTGTGTGTGTGTGTGTGCGACAAATATGCAACAATCACTGGTTGTTAACGAGAGACACTATTTTTTGTATTACACATTTTTTTCAGAAATATTTGAATAAATATGAAAATTTGGTCAAATCTAACGAATTATGTTTAAAGTTGCATCAGTGAGTGAGTGTGTGTGTGTGTGTGTGTGTGTGTGTGTGTGTGTGTGTGTGTGTGTATGTGTGTGAGTGTGTGTGTGTGTGTGTGTGTATGTGTGTGCGTGTGAGTGAGTGTGTGAGTGAGTGAGTGAGACAGTGAGTGTATGTGTTAGTGTGTGTGTGAGTGAGTGTGTGAGTGAGTGAGTGTGTGTTTGTGAGTGAGTGAGTGTGTGAGTGAGTGAGTGAGTGAGTGAGAGGTTGAGTGAGTGTGTGAGTGAGTGAGTGAGACAGTGAGTGAGTGAGTGAGTGTGTGTGAGAGGGTGAGTGAGTGTGTGAGTGAGTGTGTGTGTGTGTGTGTGTGTGTGTGTGTGTGTGTGTGTGTGTATGAGTGAGTGACTGTATGTGTGTGTGTGTGTGTGTGTGTGTGTGTGTGTGTGTGTGTGTGTGTGTGTGTGTGTGTGTGAGTGAGTGAGTGAGTGAGAGAGTGAGTGAGTGAGACAGTGAGTGAGTCAGTGAGTGAATGAGTGTGTGTGTGTGTGTGTGTGTGTGTGTGTGTGTGTGTGTGTCAATGAGTGTGTGTGTGTGTGTGTGTGCGTGCGTCAGTGTGTGTGTGTGTGTGTGTGTGAGTGAGTGAGTGAGTGAGTGAGTGAGTGAGTGAGTGAAGAACTATTAATTGTCTATTTTCAGTGAGGGGAACTTGTCTCTGTTACGCCTCTCTACTGCCCTCCTGTGGCCACACTGAGGTATTACACCTACAGGTATAAGCAAAATAGTCGTTAAATCAGTCTCCTATTCAAACCACGGACTGTGTCGCCCCCTGGTGACCACAGTGAGGTAATACACCTACGGGCATTTATGAGATAGTGGCCATCAATCATTACTACAACAGATAGATAGATAGATAGATAGATAGATAGATAGATAGATAGATAGATAGATAGATAGATAGATAGATAGATAGATAGATAGATACGTATTTATATCTATGACTACAGCCACTGTAATGTTACTAAACTCTCGTCATAATAATCTATTAACCGTTTCAAAGCATCAATGTACTAAACCGGTTAATATCTGTGAATGAGAGCGGACAACACAACACCTTCATTTAGACAGAGCACACGTTAGAAACCTTATATTAGAAGGAGGAAGGTAGGCTACATTGTGTTAGCTTCACTAGCTTAAACTAACGGTTTGAAATAAGCAGTTGGCTAATAATAGTTGGCTTTATATGTCCATGGTCAAAACAGTCAAAGGGAAGATAAACCGGTGTCCCATTCAAACCACGGAGGTTGTCGCCCCCCTGTGGCCACACGCCGTAACTACAACCGTGTGTAAAGCCAGACGCGATCACATACAGGTAGAAGGTCCGGTCAACCTTTCAGAATAACACGCTGTAAAACTAGAGACATTAACATACAAGCAAGACTTCCGGGAGTTAAAAAAAGATTAGAAAACGCCAATATACATGTTCTCTCTTTAGTGTCTAAAGTGTTTTAAATGGGAGATGTTGGGTCCTCAGAGACACAGCAGTGCAGTTGAACGGTGTGTGTGTGTGTGTGTTTGTGTGTGTGTGTGTGGGGGGGGGGGGGGGGTTGCTGTTTTTTCGGCCAAATTCTGGATTAATGCTACAGCTCTGTGTTCATAATTACAGCAATTATGATGATGAAAACTATAACAGATATTTATTTGACATTTTGAGGGAGAGTGTTTTTGTTCCATGCAAAGATTTCAGCTCAGACATTAAAGTAGTAACAAACTGATTAATAAAATAGATGGATTCTGGTTTTATTTTAAATATTATCACAAATTAGCCTATATATCTGAAGTATTAATAGTTCAATTAACACACACACACGCACGCACGCACGCACACACACACACACACACACACACAGATACTTAACTACATAAAGACAAATGTAATAAAATAAATTAAAAGCACTTCTTAATTTCTCTTTAAATAAATTTTATGAAAAATTATGAAGGAAAAATAAATTAATTAATCTATGAGAGCGTGAGTGAAGGCGCGCCCTCCTGTGGCCATCAGTCATTACTACATCCACACTGGTTGGTTGCTAGGCGATATTACACACAAGCAACATGTTACTAAACTCACGTTGTAATAATGTATTTACCGTTTCAAAGCATCAATGTACTAAACCGGTTAATATCTGTGAATGAAAGCGGACAACACAACACCTTTATTTAGACAGAGCACACGTTAGAAACCTTATATTAGAAGGAGGAAGGTAGGCTACATTGTGTTAGCTTCACTAGCTTAAGCTAACGGTTTGAAATAAGCAGTTGGCTAATAATCAGGTTTAGCCGAGCAAGAACTATCGCCACTAACTTCTACATAAGCAAAGATTACTCTCTTGTAGTAACGTTTCTTTAAACAACACCCAAGTGAAACTAGCCTGGTCCAACCAGACCACCGTACTTCATTTCATTTCAGTCCGCATTGAACCATAATGATGAGTCAAAACAGTAAAAGGGAAGATAAACCGGTGTCCCATTCAAACCACGGAGGTTGTCGCCCCCCTGTGGCCACACGCCGTAACTACAACCGTGTGTAAAGCCAGACGTGATCACATACAGGTAGAAGGTCCGGTCAACCTTTCAGAATAACACGCTGTAAAACTAGAGACATTAACATACAACATTACTTCCGGTAAAACATTTTTAACGCATCCGCCTGCAAACGCCAAGAGATACACCTGTAGTTCTCTCTTTAGTGTCTAAAGCAACTGCTGCCACTCCTGTGTGTGTGATTATATTACATCTGTATATCAGTGGTACGCATCATTTTTTAAATATTTATTTTTTATTTTAAATGGGAGATGTTACGCCTGGTTTGATCTAGAGACGCAGCAGTGCAGTTGAACGGTTGCTGTTTTTTTTTTTTTTGCAAAATTCTGGATTAAAGCTGGGGTATATGATTTCTGATTGATCAAAATTAACATGAGCTGTACACTTTGACCAATCAGAGCGAGGCTCCGATTCTCTGTTCATATTGGCTGTTGGGACTGTCCATTCACTTTGGCACGACTTTGTTGGTGTAGAGCGTGTCAGGGAGGGACCATAGGGGAGGGACCAAAGAGAACAAGTGGAGCGGTTGAGGTATTTGGATTCGAATCTCTATCCAAACTGCTATTTTCTCACCAAATCCTCCACCCCAGCTTTAATGCGACAGCTCTTTGTTCACAATTACAACAATTATGAAAACAATAACAGATATTTACTGTTTGATTTACAAGACAATCAAAGACATGATGAAAATGCATCGTTTAGGACCTGTACTTAGTATTTCTTGCTCTTTAAAACGTAAAAAGGCTTCATTCACAGTCAGCTCTGCAAATATCCTGGACACCAACATGATGCAAAGATGAAACAAAGATTCCAACTTTAGATTTATTCAGCATCTGGATCTGAAGAAAACTATTGAAAAACACAGTAAAGAATACGGTAAAATAAAGTTAGGATTCATCAAACATCTCCTAAGAAATGCAACTTAACAATTCAGGTCTGTAATCTTTACATAAACGGAGGTGTATGGCACACACGCACACACACACACACACACACACACACACACTGTATAACCTATACCACATATAACATTCAAAGAGACAAACACAAACATTGTGTCAATGTCCTGTGATCTCCCCCGTAGTTCCCCCTCCCTTCTTAGCAATGCTAAAAGCTTTATTTCTCATTTCCTTACTTCATTGAATTGTTTTGTTTTATTGTTATTCAACGGTTTCAAATGCAGTAAATGATTTGATTCACTTTAATAACCTTTTAATGCATCCTGCTTTAACACGGGGAATTTGAAATATGACACATTCTTCATCTTTTTGAAATGCACGAGTAGGAGCCGCCCCTTGAGTTGGGAATGACTATTGATCGTGGCCAGACCCTCTATCGTTCTAGATATCAGGGTCTGGATTTCCAGGCTAGATGTTGAATGAATACAAAATGGCTTCTTCATGCATTATTTATTCTTATATGTACTGCTGTACATTGCATAATCTCTTTACACTTTGCCACAATACAGAAATATTATAATCATGATCCCAACGGAACAAATTCATGTATAAAAATGAAGAGAAATCCCACAAATCGGATGTTAAAAATGATGTGCAGTATTTTAAGAACATGAGGTATATCTGATATCGTTTGGCACCATGAGAAACTACAGATTTATTATATTTAGCACTTGCACTAGAGTCATTACTTTATCTATGACTGTTAGACATCAAACTATTATTCCCTGATCAACACATTATCACTAACAGTGTTTTCCGCTAGTGCCTCCAATGTCCAGCTGGGTCAAAATAGCAGCCTGAGTTGTGACACCTACCGTCCCATGAACCCTTAACCCATTCCTCTGTGCTTATCGACGTGTCTATTTGTCTGTGGCGTTATCTTGTTGTTGCTTACTATGCCAAGGTGGTTTTTGTACTAATCACACACTTGCACCTACCAAGGAGCGAGTGTGAGAGAAGCATTTTTTTAACCTGTCTTCCCTGACGTTCTCTTTATCCTTCCTCAGGCATGCAAACTCATAAGCCTTGAAAAAGGTGAGAAGTCCGAAAACAAACACCGGTAGGGAGGTCTGGATGTTCCGCCAACCGCGGCCGTTAACCAGCATGCGCATAAATCAATGCAAATGGCTGTAAAACAACGGTTGGCAAACTCTGTGAATTTATTTAAAAAGTGATTCACATAAACCGAGTAGGCACTAGGGTTGCCACCTTGGATTTAAGAAAAAAGGGACACTTGATGTT
Source organism: Hyperoplus lanceolatus (assembly GCA_026929865.2). Classification (NCBI taxonomy): domain Eukaryota; kingdom Metazoa; phylum Chordata; class Actinopteri; order Uranoscopiformes; family Ammodytidae; genus Hyperoplus; species Hyperoplus lanceolatus. Next base: position 841,392 of record CM049418.1, on the reverse strand, counting down.
TGGGGCGGAGGGATCGGCCATTATTAGGCTACCAGTTCAGACTGACCAGTCTAATGACCTATAATAACCATAAACACCTACAGTGCTTTTTACAGTATGATATATAAGGAGACTGAGGTGGGAACCCTATACCTTGTAGGGGGGTCCGGGGGAATGCTCCCCCGGAAGAAAAAAATGCAACCTTTTAAAGTAAAATTCATCAATCTGGTGCACTTTGAGAAGAAAATTGCATGCAACCAGGCCCAAGGGCTCGCATTGTCAAAGAGCTCAGTCACTCATGTCAATAACAGGGTCCAAAAAGGAATCATTAGCATTAGGGATGTGAATGTGTCGACCGAATGACCGGTTTTCCACTTGCGCTCAAGTTGACTTTAAAAATAGAATAGAAATCCGAAAATCAGTGGGTTGTGCCGTTTTTTTAATGGAAGATTTCACCGTGTAGGCCTATGTGAGTTCACGTCTGGTCATGAGCACGCTGCAGGAGTGTCACTTCTCCATGAAGTGTCAGCTTCACATAAGAGTCCGGTGTGGGACCATTTTTTCAAACTATTGATAAAAACAATGCAGTGCAAAATATGCAGCATAAGTTAAACGCTCGTCTAAGACTATCACGTTAAATCACCTTAGAACACACAATGCCTTCGTCCGATCACAGCAGCGTTTCACCGTGTGATCTCGCCAGCGAGTGAGCCGCCGCGCAGATGAACTGTGGTTTGTGGCTAAAATAATAACCGGGGATATTCTCCCCGTTAGCGATTTCAATGGGAAAGACTTCCGCGATCTGATTTCAATGGGAAATACTTCCGCGATCTGATTGAATGTCTCGAGCCTGGAAACACAGTGCCAAACTGCGCGACTATAGGAACTGTACAGTGAGCGGAGTCCCTCCGTTCGTTTCTGTCTACAACCGACACAATCACCGGAGACGCATTCACAGCGTTTAAATAACGCCTCTCATTTGTATTACCATTGGGGCTTGGATGCAAATAGGCTACTGTAACATTACGGCGGCAGATAAAGGAAAAGCGCAGTTATCATTTTCTGCACCTCAACCTCTGCTGTGGGAAGAAAGAAAGGGGGCAAAGCAAGTCGATTGATTGGTCGACTCGCAGGCGGACGGTAGGCAGCTCTGCCAACGGAGCGAGAGTGCACCCGCTTGTTGCTCCGCCTGTCAAAACGCCCACGCATCGGTTGTCCACTGGCCTTTCATTAAAAAATATATTTTATATTAGGTTTATTATATTGAGTCTTAAATAAACGCTGATTTCATTACGACTCTCAACGCGCATTTCAATGAACCATGACGTAGTCTACAAAAAAGATAATGAACTGTGATTGGCCAGTCACTGGCCCGGGCGGGACAGTGACTGGCCAATCAACTTGCCCTGCATATGATTTTACTGGCCCCGGGCTATACGTTATGTCGAACCCTGGCACGCTAGACGACTCTTCAGTGTATCCCCTCCGTCTCCCATGTTTGTTTATTGTCATTCAATGTCTCTTGGCGGGGTATAACTGTAAACAGATTATCGTTGTTTTGGTACAATGACAAAATAAACCATCTTGAATCTTGACGTGGGGTTCACCATATTTCAAACTTCTTGTTAGGGTTCTAAACGGTTTCTTGTCCACAATGTTGTTGTTGAAGAGTCTGAAAATATCAAACAGATTATTCATTTATTTTAAAGCTCCAATAAAATGTGCAGCAATTGTTTCATGTAACTCACCCTTCTCTGTCGTCTACGAGTAGGAATGTCTGAATGAATGAAACGGTGCACTAATGAAAACATGCTACGCACAGTGTGAATGAAGAGTTTGGTGGAGAACGCGCAGTAAGGAGCCAGAAGCATCAGTGATGTTATTGTGACTCAGACTGTAACAAACACACAAAGGGACACAGAACATTATAACTGAACATTATATCATGAAATAGGCACACGATGGCCAAGCAAACCAAACACACACCTGAGACCCCTACGGAAATCACTATGGTATCAACAAACTTGACTTTAGATCAGTACTTGTCTCCCTCAGACAGTGTGCTGTAAACTGGTCATTTTGTACTGATGGATATTTATATTCATTTGCTTTAATTAAACTGTCCAACAGCCCTCAAAGTTATAAGTTTGCCCATCAACATGTCAGGGACATTTCTAACACACAAATCAATAACAAACAAACAAAATAATTGAATAAATTCTGCTGTGACAGCACGATTAATAAGGGGAGTTCTATGTGTATCTTATCTGAAGCTGTTCACAGTTGGGTGCATGTCAATTCACCATGACAACTAAATCAAAACAAATCTGTTCAATAAAGAAGGTTCAATAGAAGAACAGTATGTGTTTGGACTTTACAGATATAATATCTTCTAAATGAAGTTTGTCCTCGTCATATTCAGGTTCTCCTTCCCTCGTGGAAGGATATATTTATAGTTTGGGGTAGCAAGGAGCATCTCCCCTTTATTTGGATTCTGTATGTTAACAGGGACAGTTTATCTGAGCCTCCCACAGAAGGAACATGTTGCTCTAAAAAGTCTATCTGGGCTCATGAAACTGCTAGGAGCTGACATTACTGGATATTCTTGAACCTTGCGCACTTACTCCAGCTGTTCTTTTATAATCTTTTTGTCCACCTTCACCCTGGCTTCATAGCCTGGCTCCAGCCGCTTCAGCCATCTGCTCAATTTCCTTCAGTAGTCAGTCTGGGGCTGCGTTATATTCTTGATTTTCTCCGTCCAGATTTTTGCAGTTAATCAGCAGAACAGAAGGAGTGGCTGAGAAACGTGCAGCAACCCAGCATCACGACAAAGCAGTGCATGGTGGATTTGGCAGATCAGACAGCCTTTGGGCAGATCCAAGAGTTTTAAACTTCAACAGACACCCGCCTTCAAGTGAGTTAACGTTTGTCAATTGAGCGATTCTAGACCTTCTGTACAAATTAAAGTACGATGGTCTAGTAGGACCAGACTATGGTCTGGTAGGACCAGGCTATAGTCTGGAAACAGGACCAGGCTATGGTCTGGTAGGACCCGGCTATGGTCTGGTAGGACCAGGCTTCTATGGTCCTGGTAGGACCAGGCTATGGTCTGGTAGGACCAGGCTATGGTCCTGGTAGGACAACAGGCTACTGGCTGATCGACACCTCATTAAGCAGATTTCTGTCACATGAACTGGGAATGTTCAGTGCGTCACTCACTCCAGGACTTGAACTTTGAGCAGGTGAGTGATGATGAGAGCAGCAGCGGCTCAGTGAGACGGTCAGTGAGTTGACAGTGACTGAGGTCCGCTCATATCAGCCCTTCACAGAGCTTCAGCACCAGGGCCAAACCTTCACAGGCTCTGTGATCCAGTGTGGTGTGACTGAGGTCAGCTCTCTGCCCAGAGGCTGCACACAGGGCCTCTGCCCGTCTCAGTGTGTCCCTCACTGCTGCTGGCACCAGGTAGAACAGCTGGAGGAGGACAGCTTTACTGGCTCTAAACAGGAGAAACAGACCGCAGATTCAATCATCAAAACCTTTCTAACCCCAAAATATCTTATCATGATGAATGAAAATGGGTGGAGATCAGAAACTCCCCAGTGTTGGGCCAAAGTTGAAGCCTGGACAGAGCTGTTATGATAAAGATGAGTGTGAACAAGATTCTTCTCGTCTTGGTCTTTTCCCACCCTGAGCTGGACTGTGTGCAGGACAGGGAACAGCAGGTCCAGCCCTCTGTGGTCCACCTCACAGTGTTCTATGTTGAGCTGTGTGCCCCGGCTGCTGTGTGTCAGGACGGTGCAGACGGCCCTGCAGTCCTCAGCAGTCAGACTGAGAGACTCACTGTGCCCGTCTCTGCAGCTCCACACTAGAGGCAGCAGGACAGATCCAGCCTGTGCTGCAGAGCTCTGAGCAGGCCGACTGCTGCCCCCTGCTGGTTGCAGGCAGCAGCGGCAGTGGATCAACCTCAACCCCAGCACATTCCTGTCAACACTGCTTGAACCAAGACACCACAAAGAGTAATTAAAGGATCATAAGGTTTATATAAAGATTTTGGCTTATTATCAAAAGTTTATTATTTTATCAGTGATCATAACAAAGCCTATTATATAACCAAGATGGGAGACAGCATCATTAACACGCCTTCTGATTGGTCTGAACACCAGCAGGATATGTTTGAACAAACCGACAGGTCAGAGAAAATAGTTTTAAAGACAAACAAAGTTAGTTTAGACCCAAACTGTTTTAAACATCTGTCACGGTTCAAAGAACCTTCATACTGACTGGAGTTGTGCATGTTCAGGTTTGACTCAAGCTCCCTTTCAGTGTGACTTCCACATTCCAGGGTTTAAATTATCTGGAAAATATGTCGGTTGGTTCTCAACCTGATTGTTCATTTTCTTCAGCAGATTTCCATTTGATCCCAGCTGTGATTGCATTGTTGTTGTTACTGATAAGAATGGGTGAGTAAATGCTGAGAACATAGCTGAATTACATCCTATGTGTTGGAGATGACAGGCACAGACACACCAACAGAGCTCTAATGTCTGACCTGAGTAGAGACTTTGTCCAGAGTAAAGAGGACGGACTGTATTTCCTCTGTAGGAATGGAGGTCCACAGGAGGTTCAGTTGAACTCTGTCGCTGTGTTTGAGGGTGAAGAGCAGGCTTAGCCTGGTCTGGTGTCCATCTCTGCACGTCAGGTTGATGTCATGACCGTGACCTCCAAGTAAACTGGGTGTGATGTCTCATATCATGAGCTTTTATGGAGCGCTGATGGCAGTCAGCTTGAAGCTGGGGCTGGGCCTGGAAGGACACATGAGTTTAATCAATGAATCAATAAACACAAACAAGCCAACACAACACACATACAAATAAAGCTACATGGATGAACTCTATGTTTGTATCTGAAGGCATCTCTGTTTAATTAGTTTTGCTTTTGAGGTCAGACGTAATGGCTTAAATAGGTTCTTTCTTGATTAATGTCCTCTGATTATTAAAGTAATATTTGTTCTATTTTAACCATGCTGTATGCCAAGTTCGTATCAATACTGTGGTATTTTGCTTACAAGCTGTAAAAAAATGTCTATATATATTTATATATATATACACACAGTGTATAATCAAGAAAAAATGTAAAGGAAAAAAAACTGATCACCTTTTGAAGAGGATTCTGTCCAGGAAGGGAATCAGATGTGAGATGCTCTCCTCTAACACACGGTTCTTCCTCAGGTTCACTGTGATGATCTGAGCTGGAGACTGTTCCAGCAGGTGAAAGCACCTCCAGGTTCAGACTGCAGGACGTCAGGTCTCCTTCCACCTTTCTCAAGAACGACCAGGTCAAGACTTTGTCCTGGATTTCATTGAGGAAGGAAACTAGCTGCTGGTTCATCTTCTCGCTCAGCCTGCAGATAGAAATGTGTGAAGATATCATAGTTAAAAGTAAATGAACAATACATTTTGTCATTTAAATTGATCAGTATGTGTTTTTATAATGCTCAGAAAAGACATTTACTTGATTGTCAGAGGACCATCATGGAGCAGCAGTGGAATGAGACCCTGAGCTGGGACACTGAACTCAGTCAGGTGTAGCTGTGTGACCTTCCAGTATCTCAGCAGAGATGCCAAACTACTCACAACCCTCAACAGAACTCTGTCTGAGGGTGGGGATTCATTAGCAGCAAGAGAAAGCTCTTCAACAGCAAACAGCGTCTCCATTCTGCCTCTTCTTACCCATTGAGACAGAAGCAAGGCCATGTCGATGGAAAGCCTCAACATAGAAGAGAGAGAGAAAAAAATATGTTACATAAATGTTGTACCTACCAAAGTGGACAAACTAAACAAGATGGTGTTATGAGAAAGACAGTCTAGTGATTATATAAATGCGTACCTCAGACTGTGTAGTTTTGGCATACGTCTAAAAGAGGAGGCGTTCCTCTGACAGATATTTTTCTGGGTGTGAATAGAGATCCACATTAGAGCCACTGAGTCCTAGAACTCTGCCCACAGACCTGCAGGTTTTCCTGGGTAACTCTCCTGCTAACAGCAGGGTGATCCTGGGAAGCTGCAGCAGAGAGGCCAACTGCTCCACCTCCCCTCTGGAGCTCACAGAGACGATGGTACAAACACTCTGGAAGAAGTCTGGATCACAGCTGCAACAGAATGGAGGAAGTGAGACAACAGCAAAGGTAACGTACAGGACAAACTGCTTTACAAACCATCTCATGAAGAATGTATTTCATCAAGGATGAAATTTAGAGAAAGCACATGTAGGGATTCTTGATATACACACCATGTCCTGTATCTATATTTATCTTTTCTAAATCTGTATTAAAGGCAAACATGGACAAAATGAGAGATTATACATAATATTATTGAATATACAGTCTCACATTCTCATTTACCTGAGCCGTGAGATATAAGGCAGACATGAGAGCTCCTCCCACTTCACTCTCTTCATGTGAGCAGCCTCTCAGCTTCACATGTTTCTTCTCTGGTTGGAGTTTCAGCACTTCCAGGAGGATGGAGCTCTTTCTCTTTGAGAGGTCTATCTCCCAGACTGCAGGAGCTGACTGGAAAACTGACTGTAATGATGGAAGGACTCTCAGTCCTGTTTCAGTCTCATAGTCCTTCACATGTGAGAACAGATCCAACAGGAAATTATCCATGTTATATGAAGGGAATGTTTCATATCTGCAGACTGACACTAACAGCTTCAGTGTCTTCTCTCCTGTCTGCTGTTCTCTCTCTGCTGCTGCACAGAACAGATTCCCAAAGAACTTGGCTCCACCTTCAAACCAGTAGGAGATACTGCAACAAGAATTGAACATTTTGTTATGATTAGATGTCAACACCAGAAACAAAGCCATGTATTACTGATATACTGTAGTATCTGCTAAAAGGCCATAAAATCCACTAATGAGATAAAATACAGTTAATTCAATCAACCTGTAATTCAAGTAAGACTGATTCTACCAGGGCTTTATGTGGATTTACTGTATTAAATTCTCCACAAAATGTTTAAAGAACCAGGAGGGTCAGGCTACAAATGTGTATGCTCCTCTCCGTATTAAAGATTGTATGTTAAACTGGAGCACCACTCCTGAACCAACAGGATGGCTGAAAGGAAAACTTCAACCTAAACATTTATTAATCAATCAGCTCAAAGCCTGGAACACTGGACCACCAGTTTAAACATCATTCAGTAAAACTCTATGAGACTTCATAATGTAGTAGTGAAGAATAGGGAGGATTTCCAGAGGAATTCTATCACTTCCTGATGACATCTGTTTTGTTTTAATGGTCTTAGAAAACACTTGAACTAAATCCTCTCATTCAGTCCTCTGGTTTAGTCACTGTTCAAACATCCAGGGGCCGGTTTCCCAAAGCCTTACGTAGAGTCTTCTTAGCATCGTCATTCATAACCCCTACGTAGAGTTCCTGCTTAACGCGTTTCGCCTGTTTCAGAAAACGTTCTTTGCTACCCAGTCTCTTTAGAGTACGTCATGCGTTGGTAAGGTTGGTCTGGAGCGCCCGCAGAGCCTTCTTAGCTCTACCGTAGGGATGTTTCAGCTCTCACTTGTGTCATTTAACTAATAAATCTGACTGTATTTCATATCAAACGGACATAGCGTGACCATATTAAATGACAAACTGTTAAAAACGATGACTGTATATAGCGTACATATCACATTTAAAGTAAGCTATATATTTTAGCAGAATACCATTCACTCTGAGTTCACAAAGTGTTCAAACTATATGAACAAGTACATAGTCATCTAACTGACTTGACAATCAGCATTAACTGATTGGATGCGATGTCCTCAGCAAGTTTGTACTTTATAAGGCCTACTACGTGATGCAGTATAACCTACTGTCAGATCGTTTTTATCAGTTTGATATTTAATAGCCATCGCTGTGTCCCTTGATATGAAATACAGTCAGATGTATAAATTTAATGACAAGTGAAGTCCCTGCGTCGCTGTGTGGCATGCCAAGAATGGGCTACTACAGACCCCCACATATCCTTCCGTAAGCACCATGCGTAAAACGGACACGGTGACATCCCTGTTGCGCATGGAACTGCCACAAGTCATTCATGAAGAAAATAATTGCAGGAAACAATCTTAATCTCCTCCGCTGTTTCTATATTTTTCTATAGCCTACGCTACCTTTTTAAATCAGTATAGGCTATGGTAGTACGTTCGACCAAGGTTAACACTAGAACCATCGCACTGCGGAGCTGTCAGCTGAGCCGGCTGACAGCTCCGCAGAGAGCCGCTCAGCTGACAGCAGAGTGCGTCGGATTCTCCGTCTCAAAACATGTAAGCGATGTGAAAACATTAATGAATAATCAATTAAAGCTTACCTTAAAATAAGTGTGCCATGTTACTGTTTATTGTAATTAAGTTTAGCTCATTTGGACGCTGTTTGGGCGTCTGTTTTTATTGATATAGGCTATTGGCGATATTATATCTACTTTCCAGTTTCCTTACTGACCCTGCAGACGTGATTATTGTTCTTAAAGATACTTAGATTATAAAGCAAGAGGTGTTAAATAAATGTTTTGGCTTAGAAGATTTCTAGTAATCTTTTATTCGCAAAGACTTGTCATGCAGCTTCGCATGAAATAAGCAGGAAATGGAAAATCGAACTCTGAGCAGCTTCGATTTCAGCAGTGTACGTACGCGTAAGGAGTGCTTCTCCTAAGAGACCGTTCGGGAACCACGACTACAGAGGTAAACAACTTTGGTAAGTCATAACGTAGGAGTCTTCGTAGCGCGCTAAGAGAGGACGTTATCGGGAAACCGGCCCCTGCTCAATAACCGCTCACTGATTGGCTCTCCTAGAATTACAGTAGCAAGCAGGGAGCCAATGAATGAGCAGCTCATCCAAATCTTAAAACTAGCAGTGAGTTACAAATGTTCACTGAAGTCATGTGAAGTCCAGTTCACTTACCTGAGCCGTGAGATATAAGGCAGACACTGTAGGAAACTCCTCACTTCACTCTCTTCATGTGAGCAGCCTCTCAGCTTCACATGTTTCTTCTCTGGTTGGAGTTTCAGCACTTCCAGGAGGATGGAGCTCTTTCTCTCTGAGAGGTCTATGAGCCAGACTGCAGGAGCTGACTGGAAAACTGACTGTAATGATGGAAGGACTCTCAGTCCTGTTTCAGTCTCATAGTCCTTCACATGTGAGAACAGGTCCAGCAGGAAATCACACTGAGCCATGAGATCATCATCATCATAGATGTTATATAAAGGGAATGTTTCATATCTGCAGACTGATGATAACAGCTCCTGTGTCTTCTCTCCTGTCTGCTGTTCTCTCTCTGCTGCTTCACAGAACAGATTCCCAAAGAACTCGGCTCCACCTTCTAACCTGACAGAGATACTGCAACAAGAATTGAACATTTTGTTATGATTAGATGTCAACACTAGAAACAGAGCAATGCATTACTGATATGTAGTGTATCTGCTAAAAGGCCATAAAATCCACTAATGAGATAAAATACAGTTAAATCAATAAACCTGTAATTCAAGCAACAATGATTCCAACATGTGGATTTTAGGCTGTTACTATATACAATTCTTCAAAAGATGTTTAAGGGAATAAAAACCAGGAGAGTCATGCTACAGGAGTATCCTCATGTCCTTATCAAAGATTGTATGTTAAACTGGAGCACACTCCTGAACCTTGAATGGCTGAAAGGAAAACTTCAACCTAAACATTTATTAATCAATCTGCTCAAAGCCTGGAACACTGGACCACTAGTTTAAACATCATTCAGTAAAACTCTGTGAAACTTCATAATGTAGTAGTGAAGAATAGGGAGGATTTTCAGAGGAATACTATCACTTCCTGATGACATCTGTTTTGTTTTAATGGTCTTAGAAAACACTTGAGCTAAATCCTCCTAGAAGCAGGGTAGCCAATGAAAGAGCGGTCAATCCAGCGTACTATAGACAGTGACGTAATGTTTATCAGGACTGATCAGTTAAAGACATTACCTCACCATTAACATGTACAGTGAGTTGCTGTATATGTAAGAACACAACTCTACAAATGTTCACTGACATGTGAGGTCCAGTTCACTTACCTGAGCTGTGAGATATAAGGCAGACACTGTAGTAAACTCCTCACTTCACTCTCTTCATGTGAGCAGCCTGTCAGCTTCACATGTTTCTTCTCTGGTTGGAGTTTCTTCCAGGAGGATGGAGCTCTTTCTCTCTGAGAGGTCTATCTCCCAGACTGCAGGAGCAAACTGGAAAACTGACTCTAATGATGGAAGGACTCTCAGTCCTGTTTCAGTCTCATAGTCCTTCACATGTGAGAACAGGTCAAACAGGAAATCACACTGAGCCATGTGATCATCATCATAATAGATGTCATCTGAAGGGAATGTTTCACCCATCTGCAGACTGACAGTAACAGCTCCAGTGTCTTCTCTCCTCATCTGCTGTTCTCTCTGCTGCTAATACAGAACAGATTCCCAAGAACTTGGCTCCACCTTCAAACCCGTAGGAGATACTGCAACAAGAATTGAACATTTTGTTATGATTAGATGTCAACAGCAGGATACCAGCCATGCATTACTGATAGGGGTGTATCTGCTAAAAGGGCATACAACCGAGTAAAAATACAGTTAAATCAATAAACCTGTAATTCAAGTAAGACTGATTCTACCAGGGCTTTATGTGGATTTACTGAATTAAATTCTCCACAAAATGTTTAAGAACCAGGAGGGTCCAGGCTACAAGTATGTATGCTCCTCTCCATATTAAAGATTGTATGTTAAACTGGAGCACCACTCCTGAACCAACAGGATGGCTGAAAGAGAAACTTCAACCTAAACATTTATTAATCAATCAGCTCAAAGCCTGGAACACTGGACCACCAGTTTAAACATCATTCAGTAAAACTCTGTGAAACTTCATAATGTAGTAGTGAAGAATAGGGAGGATGTTCAGAGGAATACTATCACTTCCTGATGACAAACTAAACTAAATCCTCTCATTCAGTCCTCTGGTTAATTCACTGTTCAAACATCCTGCTCAGTAACCGCTCACTGATTGGCTCTCTAGAATTACAGTAGCAAATGAATTAGCGGCCAAATCCAGCACATACTATAAACAGTAACGTAGTATTTATCAGGACTGATCAGCTGAAAACTTTACCTTAACCTTAAAACTAACAGTGATTTGCTGTAAGAACACAACTCCACAAATGTTCACTGAAGTCATGTGAAGTCCAGTTCACTTACCTGAGCTTTGAGATATAAGGCAGACACTGTAGGAAACTCCTCACTTCACTCTCTTCATGTGAGCAGCCTGTCAGCTCCACTAGTTTCTTCTCTGGTTGGAGTTTCAGCACTTCCAGGAGGATGGAGCTCTTTCTCTTTGAGAGGTCTATCTCCCAGACTGCAGGAGCTGACTGGAAAACTGACTGTAATGATGGAAGGACTCTCAGTCCTGTTTCAGTCTCATTCAGGTCCAGTAGGAAATCACACCACTTATCTTCCAGAGGGAATCCTCTATATATGCAGACTGACAGTAACAGCTCCAGTGTCTTCTCTCCTGTCTGCTGTTCTCTCTCTGCTGCTGCACAGAACAGATTCCCAAAGAACTTGGCTCCACCTTTAAACCAGTCAAAGACACTGTAAAGAGAATTGAACATTTGTTATGATTTTGATGTCAACAGCAGCATAAGAGCCAAGCATTACTGATAAGGAGTGTATCTGCTGAAAGGCCATAACACCCCACTAATGAGCATAATACAGATATATCAATCAACCAGGCTGGCAACAATGATTGTAACAGGGCTTTATGTGGATTTTAGATTTTTACCTTATCAAATTCTTCATTAAATGTTTAAGGATTAAAAACAAGGAGAGTCAGGCTACAAAGCTGCGTCCTCATCCCGTATCAAAGATTGTGTTAAACTGGAGCACCACTCCTGAACCAACAGGATGGCTGAAAGAGAAACAACCTCAACATGTATTAATCAATCAGCTCAAAGCTGGAACACTGGATCACTAGTTTAAACATCCATCATTCAGGAAGTATTAAAACTCTACGAAACTTCATAATGTAGTAGTGAAGAATAGGGAGGATTTCCAGAGGAATTCTATCATTTCCTGATGACGTAATTTGTTTTAATGGCGTTAAAAATCACTTGAGCTAAATCCTCTCATTCAGTCCTCTGGTTTAGTCACTGTTCAAACATCCTGCTCAGTAACCGCTCACTGATTGGCTCTCCTAGAAACATGGTAGCCAATAAGATGGTGACCGCTCATCAGCCTAATAGACAGTGACATAATGTTAATCAGGACTGATCAGCTGAACAAATTACAGCAAATTTAACAGTGAGTTGCTGTAGATGTAAGAACACAACTCTACAAATGTTCACTGAAGTCATGTAGAAGTCCAGTTCATTTACCTGAGCTGTGAGATATAAGGCAGACACATAGGAAACTCCTCCCACTTCCTCTCTTCATGTGAGCAGCCTGTCAGCGCCACATGTTTCTTCTCTGGTTGGGTTTCAACACTTCCAGGAGGATGGAGCTCTTTCTCTCTGAGAGGTCTATGGTCCAGACTGCAGGAGCCGACTGGAAAAATGACTGTAATGATGGAAGGACTCTCCAGTCCTGTTTTAGTCTCATAGTCTTCATGTGGTACAGATCCAACAGGAACTCACCCATGTAATATAAAGGTAATGTTTCATAAGTGCACACACAGTAACAGCTCCAGTGTCTTCTCTCCTGTCTGCTGTTCTCTCTCTGCTGCTGCACAGAACAGATTCCCAAAGAACTTGACTCCACTGTTAAACCTGACAGAGATACTGCAACAAGAATTGAACATTTTGTTATGATTAGATGTCAACAGCAGGATAAGAGCCATGTTCCGTGCAGCATCTCTGCTGCGACACAGTGACCTGACACTCAGAGTTAACTTGCTTATACATACCATTGGACATTCTTCAAGCATCCAGCAGTTGTCTCATTCCTAGCTCTGGCACACTCTGCACCCTCCAGGTCCAGACTTGGATTTCCTCTGCTTGGACTGAGCGACCACATAGGCCACAGCACAGCAGAGGTAGGGATCAAGACTCTCTCCACTGAGATCCAAGATGGTAGTTCTAGTTTGTCCAGAAGGCAGATGCATGCTTCCGGACACTGGGACTCGTAAAGGCACTGGCATAAGAACAGTATGTCCACATCATCTGTCACTGTCCACAGCACTCTTATCATCTTGGTTGCCCAGGCAGGGAAAATGTGGTTATCACTTCGTTGAAGAACCAGTTAGATGTATCTTTAAGCTCCTGAGGTGAAATGAGATACGTCATCAAAGTAGGACACTTCTGACTCAACAATCTACACATGAAAGGGATCAGATGTTTCATGTGTTTCATCTCCTCAGTGAGGCATTGCTGGAAAACATCTTTGATTTTTATCTGAATTCTTCAAGAGCCAAAGAGAGTGCTGCAAAGAACTCCTGCATTGTGTAATGGAGAAATGCATATGTGGTTTCCGTCTCAGTGTGGTGACTCACAGTATCAAGTGATTTCAGGAAGGAAAGGACACATCTGTCTTCACAGGTGAGTTTGAGTCAGTATCACAGTTTTTGCTTCAGTGGCTTTAAAGCCACTTCAGCCGAACAGTATTTGCTCACTCTTTGCTTCTCGATGAATGGATTTAGATGTTTGTTGTTGTTTTTTATGTTGCTGTTCATTTGAAGGCAAGCGAACTATTTCGATGTATATTTCAGTTATACTGCATGGCTGTGGAAGGCATGTGGTGTCTCATAGGAGAAGCAGACAGCCACCATTGGTGCGTACATTGGGACATGACAAAGAGAGTTAACAACTCCAAGTTTAAAACTTCTCCCTGGTTTTCACCTAGCATTGCAGATAAGTATGTGTTTATGGTCTGCTCACTAAAAGCCTTTCACTTCCACTCTGAGAAAGTCCCTAGAACAGAACTTTTCTTCATCCTCCGGTCTGCAAGCTAAGATGACCTTGGCATCGGGAGAAGGTCCTTCTTCTGGCTTCACTTCACCACTAAAGAAGAGGAGACCTGTGACTCCATCCAGAATGACTGTAACATTCTCAGAGTTCTTTATGTCCTGTAAGACCTCTTCCTCTTTCCTTCATCTGGTTCACTGAACACAGAGAAGAAGATCTTCCAGAGTCCTGGCCTGGCATGTTTCTCTCATGTCAAAGTAAAACATGTAATCCAGTTTGTTGTCCCTTTCTGCCCAGAGTCTCAACAGTTCGTGAGTGAATGCTGTCTTTCCAATTCCAGGCTTACCCACCAAGAGTATGTTTTTACTTTTTTCAGCAGGTCACTTGGGGAATATTCTGTTTTACCCTCCGGGATGTATGTCCTTAGCTTTTTAGGGCGAGACATTCGGCTCTTCTTGCTCTTAGATTTCTTTATTTTAGATGGAGAAATGCTTCCTTTTGTATCCAAGATATCCAACACAAGTGACACGTACGACAGATCAGGCTTGTAGTTTTTTACTTTAAACAGATTTGTGTTTGCCTCCCCAAAACTCTTTTGACATTTCTTTTGCTTTTGCCTTCAGCTTTGCCTGATATCTGGCACGACTTTGAACAACAAAACAGGTAGAAATAAATATATTATGTTGTGACCTTAAACCAAATAAAAGATCAATATTTGCACATCACAATGAAAGTGCATAATATCAAAACACAACATAAAAAAAATGTCAGAATTCTGCTTCATAATACCTTGTAAGTAGGTTGTATCCTTTTGTGGGTCTTCGATGAGAGGAAAGCAGCTGATCCACTGGTGCAGGTCAAACTCCTTGTTTTTCTCTGGGAGAGGAGGAGTCCTCTCTACGATCGTCTTCCTCGTAATGTCAATAATCTTAGTGGCACTCATAGACGCTCACCTTTTGATGGTGAGTCCAGCATATCTCTCTGGTTTTATACGTAGTCATCCTTCTCTGCTTTTATTTTACTGACCTCTTCATCACCTAAAACTTGTTGCTGAAGCTGGTTCTCAAAATCACTGATGATTCTTTAATTCTCTCTGGAGTGGCGTCTGGCACTGCTGACGTAATCTTTGGCAGAGGATGCTGTA
This sequence comes from Hyperoplus lanceolatus, assembly GCA_026929865.2. NCBI lineage: Eukaryota > Metazoa > Chordata > Actinopteri > Uranoscopiformes > Ammodytidae > Hyperoplus > Hyperoplus lanceolatus. The sequence goes on along the minus strand of CM049418.1, from coordinate 826,310 downwards.
CAAGCCATGTGTCCGTCCCTCTGTATGTTCTGCGCACAGACACACTTTCAATGATCTGGAGAACAAAGCACCAAGTCAAATAAAATTATAATTAAATCACTAACTGTTAATGCCTGTGACGTTGTATTTAATATTCTGGAAAACATACTTAACTCTTACAGATTAAGGTTATTTGCAGGTCTGTCTAAACTGATGCTAAATTGAAGAAAACCGGAGGAGTAGGCATCACTGTAATATCACATTTGGTTTATTGAATAGTATCTCGCTAACCAAGAATCTGAAGTAATTCACTCTCACTATTACTTTTGAGGGATGTAACAACAAATCTATAAAAATCAGCAGTAAACGCGTTGGCAACGAATTTGGTTACCAATTCTTAAATCCATGTTTCATCGGCGGGATATAGAGAGCTAATTAGTTAAAACAAATTGCACAGTGTCAAATGTGATGTGTTCAGGTCGGCTCAGTAATATGATTGATGTGTTCAAATGTAACACAAAAAAAAAATTAATTTTAGATTTTGGAGATAAACTTGTTTTCCCAGCAAAATAAAATAGATGGTAAAGATGGAATTATGACCTGTTTAACGTCCTATCTTGAGCTATGATCATCTTATGAGCAATTAAAGCAATAATACAAGTTCTATTTCAACAAAATAATAGAAAAGTATCATGATATCAATAAAGACTCGTTCAGGGGTATCGATAACGGTATCAACATCACTAAAAATGAACGATCCCCGTCACTACATCTAGGAGAAACTAAGATGATTTAATTGTTTGTCCTTAGTATCGACAGGTTTAATATCTTCATATCAGTTAACAGGTTAACCATGGACTTGAGTGTCTCCTATTCTCCAGGTTTCTACTTTTCATTGGCTTTTTGTAGATAGTAACTCACATTATATTTAATATTTTTGTATGAAATGTATGTCATATAAATAATCTCAAAATGAACAGAAACTGCTTTGACAATTGTAGTGTACATTGCTTCATTATGTTTGTGACTAGTATGAAATGTTTGCAGATTTGTGTGCGATGCTAGTGCTATGCAGCTAACCACAAACTGCACCACTGGGAACTGACATACCAATCAACCAATCTTGGAAAGATACCCTCTGTGTTTAGTCTTATTTTGGAGCCAAGAACAAGACAAATGTGAATGTTTAGAGCAAGTACACTGGTCTGAGCCTGTAGTAACATTAAACTGAACAAACCTCATGCCTTTTCAGAGGCCAGGTAATCTATAAGAGATGCCAGCAGCAATTCAAGAGTTTTTCAGATGAAGGTGAACTTTCAAAGTGGCCAACCTTCACAGACCTTGAGCAGGCAGATTTTTGGGGAGAAACAACCACTCCATAATCAGCTAGTTGGGTATTTAGGCTGGAATATGGAGCTGTCAATATGTGGCAAACGTTATGTTTATGCTTCATAAGGAGGACATTTCATCATTGGTATTGGAGATTTCATGGAAACATCATCCTCAAAATATATAACTACATTTATTTACTCCCTGTGACCCAACGAAAAACAATCTCTTCCTGACCCACCAGGTTGAGAATCGATTGTCTTCTCTAGACCAAATCATACAGAATATATCAGAGAGAGACACTTACATATGGACCTCAAAATTCATAGGATGATGGTCAACCCCATCAGCTGCTGGACCTGATCTGATCAAAAATTAAAATAAAAATGTCACAAATATCATATCAAGTCAATATAGAGAGGAATCCAACAGTCCCAGAACAAGGGGTATTGGTGAGATGGTTTGGGCCAATTACATACATTTATTATATTGGTCTTTGTCCATTTAAGGTACATGATTTTGGGTATTATTAGAAAATCGATTTTAAATATTTACATGGATATTGTATTTAAAACTGCAGTGTGTAGAATTTTGGGTTTTATTTCCTAGCAGATTTTGTAGAAAGCAATTATAATATCCATAAGTACATTTAATTTAGTGCATAATAGCTGATTTTTTTATTATTATTATTTTTCCCTTAGAAAGGGTATCATATATGTCCATATTTCTGCATATCTTGGACCAAGGCCTAGTGCCGCCATCTTGAAAGTGTCATAGTTGGAATGTCATCAGGTGCATTGTTTAAAATGTAATTGTTCTTGTCCTTGAAGGCCACTGTAGCTTCTGTTATTATTCTAAAGGGTTGGGGTTACCCAGGGAGCGTTTGCATTCTAGAACTTTGTGGGAACTTACTTGATGATGTCATTTTTAATTCTAGCAATTCTAATTTCTAAACAATGCACTCGATGACATTCCAACTATGACACTTTCAAGATGTGGCTTTAGGCCTTGGTCAAAATATGCAGAAATATGGACATGCCCAACCCTATGAGACCCTTTCTAAGGGAAAAAAAATAAAAAAATGTTCAGCTACTATTGCACTAATTAAGCCTATTGCTTATGGAATGTGCAAATTACTTTCTACAAAAGATCTGCTAGAAAACAGGCCAAATTTTTACACACTGCAAATTTAAATACAATATCCATGTAAATATTTGATTTTCTAATAATACCAAATCATAGCATGAAAAATGGACAAGACCAATATAATAAATGTGTATGAATTTGCCCAATTATCTGCCAATCTATACACATATTTCCCAGTTGGACTATTCCAGATCTCTCCTATATAGTGACTTGATATGATATTTTGTGACATTTTATTTGAATTTTGATCAGTCAAAATCCGTAACAGCTGATAGGGGTGCGGCATCATCGAGGGACTGAGATATGCAGTGTCTCTCTCTGATATATTCTCTGTATGATTTGGTCTCAGTAGGTGTCGATTCTCAACCTGGTGGGTCAGGAGAGATTGTTTTTCGAGGAGGTCATAGGGAGTAAATAATCTAATTATATATTTTGAGGATGATGTTTCCATGAAATCTCCAATACCAATGATGAAATGTCCTAGGCATGCGTTTGCCACATGGCTCCATATTTAACCACAAATACCCAACCCCAGCTGATTATCAATTTGATTTAATACAAAACTAAATACAAATAGACTTTTCCCTAATGTACTCCTCTATTACATTATGCTGTCCCTCTCCAAGGATGTCATTTCGGGGGTTAATAAGGGGCCACTCACACTAGGGCCGCGGCCCCGTGCCCAAGCTCATTTGCATACTAAGTCTAGAACGTTTGGCTAGTGTGACCACGCCATCCGTATCCCAGCACGGAACAGCCCCTTGGCCACGGCACACCTGGGAGAGGTGTGCCGTAATACGCCATGCTAATGAGATGACACGCGCACAGAAAACAAGCGCACAGCGACATTCTGACGTTGCTCTGCCGGCAGTGTGTCTGCGTTATCTCGCTTGTGCGCACACACACACACGCACACACACACACACACACACACACACACACACACACACACACACACACACACACACACACACACACACACACACACACACACACACACACACACACACACACACACACACACCCGGACTCGTTCATTGCTTCACTTTATTGACACACGCTACCGCTCGCTCTCCTCGCTCACACACACACACACACACACACACACACACACACACACACACACACACACACACACACACACACACACACACACACACACACACACACACACACACACACACACACACACACACACACACACACACACACACAGCCGCCAGATCACTCCTAGAGACACCCGCAAACACTTTAGAATAAGAAAAGTCCTCCACCTCAGACGACCCATCTGTGTGGCATATGAGCTCACATCGTGCAGTGACCGAGCCGTTAGACTTTGTGTCACTCGATTTTTCAATGAAGTCATGTCATTCAGATCTTCGTGAGTGACAGCTAGCAGCTAGCCCCCTCCTTCAAAGACACCGTGTGGCCCCCTCCCTCCCGAATGTCGGCCGGCTGATGTCGGAATGTTTAAAAACAATGGTTCTAAAACAGAATTCAGAATCCATGGTCTGAAAGCATTTTTCAAAATGCTCAAACAGGTTCTGGGGGAGACGCCCAGATCCCCAAATATCACTCTTTGCTGCACCTACTGCAACAACAACACAATTGTAAACTAACCACGGTGTAAGCCATCATCACAGTATACCCACTACAAACAACTAGACTACACCACTGCACTTACCTGTCCACCTGTTTGGCACAGTGACGCTTCCCTCTCCCTCAGTGAGCTCAAGGCAAGTGAAGTGGGTTTCTCTCCGTGTTAGAAAGTGGATAAATCCAACCGTCTTTTATAATAGGTCTTACTTTCACTTTGCTGCCTCTCAACTTCCTGCATCGGGAGGAGGAAGATTCAACGCTGGTAGGATCCACTGACCGCCACTAGATGTCACTGTTGGACCAGAAAACACAACGAGAGACCAAACCAGACTCACAACAGCACTTCAGTCTCTAGCTGAATATATCCTGAAGTTATAGCTCATTGTGCTCTTGAGGCTCAAATCAAAACGTCTGACTGATTTATTACATCAAGCAGATACTCACCAGGACAAGAACAGGTGTTTGTTTGGCTGGAACAAGCCATCATGGAGTTTTTGATTGAATGAAACTGAGAATGAATTGTTATTTTAATGTGTCCATAGATAGTGGTCCATTGCCTCTCTAATTGGACATACTGAAGAGCCCCAGATAATAGAAAATCCAGATTTGTTTATTTATTTAATTACATCTTAGTTCTATTCACCAGGAATCTGCCATGTCAGCTCACCTGATGGGGAATATATTTGCTTATTGTTTTTTAATCTTTGTTAACTATAAACAAATAATTTTTTAATAATTAATAATAATTTTAAATGTTTTTTTTTTTTTTACCCGTGAAGAGCTAATATGAACTTTTTAGTTTCTGGATTAACCACTTTTTTCAGGGGACTTTTTGTATTGTAAGTATTGTAACCATCAAAATACACTTTTCACATGTGGTCCTAATTGTCTTTGCTTTGACAAACAGATTCAAATGTGAATTAAACTATTGAATGAAATATATGTGTTCTGTTAAACTACTCACCTTGTAGCAGAGATCACACGGAGCCTTCAGCAGTCACACTAAGTCTGTTAGGTGTGTGTGTGTGTGTGTGTTTGTGTGTGTGTGTGTGTGTGTGTGTGTGTGTGTGTGTGTGTGTGATTATATTAAATCTGTATATCAGTGGTACGCATAATATTTTGAATACACAGGCCTACATAATGCTTTTTAAATGGAGAATGTTTTGCATGGTTGGGTCTTGAGAGACGCAGAGTTGCTGTGCTGTTTTTTTGGCCAAAACTCTGGATTAATGCGACAGCTCTGTGTTCATAAATACAACAGTTAGTGACAGATATTTATTTCACATTACTGGCATTTTTTGTGAGTGTTCTTGTTACATGGAAAGATTCCAGCTCAGACATTAGAGTTGTAACAAACTGAAAAATAAAATAGATCATGGATTACGTTTTTATTAAAATATTATCACAAATATCTGAAGTATCAATTGTTCGAGAAACACACACACACACACACACACATAGGCTACACACACACACACACACACACACACACACACACACACACACAGACACATAGGCTACACACACACACACACACACACACAATACACTACACTAGATAAAGACAAATGTAGTAAAATAAAATAAATTCTTAATTTCTCTTTAATCAAACTGTATGAAAAATGATGAAGGAAAAAAATAAATGAATATATTTAATCTATGGTTAAATCCTATTGAGAGCGTGAGTGCGGGCGCCCTCCTGTGGCCATCAGTCATTACTACATCCACACTGGCTGGTTGCTAGGCGATATTACATACAAGCAACATGTTACTAAACTCACGTTGTAATAATGTATTTACCGTTTCAAAGCATCAATGTACTAAACCGGTTAATATCTGTGAATGAAAGCGGACAACACAACACCTTCATTTAGACAGAGCACACGTTAGAAACCTTATATTAGAAGGAGGAAGGTAGGCTACATTGTGTTAGCTTCACTAGCTTAAGCTAACGGTTTGTAACGGTTTGAAATAAGCAGTTGGCGAATAATCAGGTTTAGTCGAGCAAGAACTATCGCCACTAACTTCTACATGAGCAAAGATTACTCTCTTGTAGTAACGTTTCTTTAAACAACACCCAAGTGAAACTAGCCTGGTCCAACCAGACCACCGTACTTCATTTCATTTCAGTCCGCATTGACTCATAGGCCCAATCTAGATCCACCCCCTACACCCTAACCCTATCCACTATCCCTCCGTTTGCGCGTTCGCGGGGAGGGCCCGCCATATTGAGTGTCGTCCCAAACCATCGAGCCTCGAGTGTAAGTGGGTGATAAAGCCCTCGATCATCGAGTCTGCATCGACGTTGGCTCAGCCCTACGTTTGACACAGGTGTCCGCCAATCAATTATGTCCGGAATGGAAGAGCCAACTTACAAATGAGAGTTCCAGGGAGTTTGTTTCCCGAATTATAAATGAAACGTAGCTACTCTTACCTCAAACAGACATTTGATTGATTATTTTGCTTTAAAAGCCCTAAATGGCGGAACCGGAGGATGGCCTACAATATCGGAGCGAACATGTTGTTTTTACACTTGTTGATTTAAGTTATGCCACTTGTCTGCGTTAGTGTATTTTCGAAACGTGGATAAAGATAAAACGAAGCAGATGCAGAAAATGTCCACAAGTTAATAAGGGACAGTGATTATTATTTCCTTAAATTGTTAGTAAGATTTGTGTTTCTGTTACAGCCGATGAGGGGTAGTAATAGCGGCGGTGACGTCAGTCAGCTGGAGCGCATGACTTTTCTTATTTATGACCACCCTTGCAGTGCATTATAATTTATGCACGCTAATTAACTGCCGCGATTCGCCGGTCGTAATGGCAGATCATGACAAGTGGAATACATGCTTTAACCCAGACTATTGTTCTTTTCCCCTGGTTTTGTAGGCTATGCTGTGCATGTAAACTAAAGGGATAATTAAACAAGCGGATCAAACACCCACCAGTTTTCTCCACTACAGACTGAGCTGGTAAAATTAAGAATATGCAGTTAGAAAATGTTTAACAACAAATAAATTATGCAGCCAAAAAAGCATGGGAGTGAGTTTGTTTTTATTCAATACTACATTTTACTCTTACATGCGTAGCCTATATGTAAAGAGTGTTTCAGGTCAAATATAAATGTGGTGGAATTCTATTTTAGGGTGAAAATAAAAGACTTAACAAACTAGTGTCTTCTTCCTGTTTCCGTCTGGCAAAGGCGAGGGCTTGCCAAGCCCCGCATTATTACCTCGCCCTTAATGATCGAGTGGCACTTCACAGCCGCGAGTGTGACTCCACAGAGAGTCACACTCGCTCACGGAGTGGGAGTGCCTAGGGAGTCATTTGGGATTGGGCCATAATGATGAGTCAAAACAGTAAAAGGGAAGATAAACCGGTGTCCCATTCAAACCACGGAGGTTGTCGCCCCCCTGTGGCCACACGCCGTAACTACAACCATGTGTAAAGCCAGACGCGATCACATACTGGTAGAAGGTCCGGTTAACCTTTCACAATAACACACTGTAAAACTAGAGACATTAACATACAAGCAAGACTTCCGGGAGTGAAAAAAAGATTAGAAAATGCCAAAATACACGTTCTCTCTTTAGTGTCTAAAGTGTTTTAAAGTATGTAGAGTATTATCATGCTGTAACCAAGGTGATATATAGGCTGCTGTAATGCAGGTGAATGGGGTTACATGTTTACCTTCTATCTATCTATCCATCTATCTATCTATCTATCTATCTATCTATCTATCTATCTATCTATCTATCTATCTATCTATCTATCTATCTATCTATCTATCTATCTATCTATCTAATCCATCCAGCTATCCCAACTATCAACTATCTATCTATCTATCTATCTATCTATCTATCTATCTATCTATCTATCTATCTATCTATCTATCTATCTATCTATCTATCTATCTATCTATCTATATCTATCTATCTATCTATGAGTTGTAGTAACGATTGATGGCCACTATCTCATAAATGCCTGTAGGTGTATTACCTCACTGTGGTCACCAGGGGCGACACAGTCCGTTGTTTGAATAGGAGACTGATTTAACGACGATTTTGATTTTACCTGTAGGTGTAATACCTCAGTGTGGCCACAGGAGGGCAGTAGAGAGGCGTAACAGAGACAAGTTCCCCTCACTGAAAATAGACAATTAATAGTTCTTCACTCACTCACTCACTCACTCACTCACTCACTCACTCACTCACTCACTCACTCACTCACTCACTCACTCACTCACTCACTCACTCACTCACTCACTCACTCACTCACTCAATCTATCCTGCAGGTTAATAGGGTTTAATATGTTTACCCATGAAACTGCCAGTTGTTCACTGACATCAAAACAATAATATTTTATATCACAATTTTTTCCGATTATTTTGAAAATATGCTGATTTGGCAATATCTTACTAATGATGCGTCAGTTTGCATTTAAAACAAATTCAATTACATTTTTACAACTTATATGTGTCCAAAGCTTTTACAAGAGAGAATATGGATACAGCCTTTTTTCATTTTATAAATCAAAAAATACTTAATACTTAAAAAACTAGTAATGCCTTTTCGCATTTTTAAAGAAGAAAATGTCTCATAAATCAGACAGTGAACAGCATATGAACAAATCATACATAATGACCTTCAGAATAGTGCTGAGAATGATTATGGAAAGTTTAGTTGATGTAAGTGCTTTAGAAGTTGAGATTTTTGGTATAGAAATATTGAAAAAACCTGTTGATAAATAACCAGGAA
>CM049418.1:805000-812500 GCA_026929865.2 Hyperoplus lanceolatus | reverse complement strand
TGATTTAATGGTCAAGTCAGCTCAGAAACACAATTTTAGCTACATTTTTTATTTATTTATTTTTTATTTAACCTTTATTTTACCAGGCAAAATCGCTTGAGGTCAAATGACCACTTTTCTGAGCAAAGCCAACATGGCCGCAGTTAGAATGAATGAAATATAAGACGAACATAAGAAGAAAGCACAGACATGAGAAAACAGAGACAAATACATTTCAGTGGGAGAAGAAGAAGAACAGTTTTGAGTTCCATCACGTGCCACCATCTTTAGAAATAAGAATAAAAACATGAAATGAGTTGTAATGGCGTCAGACGGATGACCTCAGACTAGACTAAATATCACTTGAGGATTTGGAGAATGGTTTCACCCCATGCAGCACAGACACATGAGGTGTGGTCCCTAACCGCTTTATGGTATTACTAACTATATTTTGCTGCGAGGTTGTGAAAATGATACAGAAGTGTCTCTCTCTCAATGGAGCATACTAACCATCATGCCCTATATGGAGTAACCCTGTATTAAAAGCTGGTGGTAAAACATGAACAGACAAATCATGGCAACATAGAGGTATAAACCAAGTGGGTCAGATAGTGAAGGATGGATATATGGAACCCTTTAATGTCTTAAAAACACAATACAATTTAACAGATTTGGACTTTCTCTTTTTGCATATGTACAATTAAAGTCAATTTTAGGGGTTACTTATTTCAAAAGAACCCACAGTACAGGATATAGAGTTGGGCATAAAACTGAGGGAGATTGCATCAGGATAGAGAACAGTGTCAAGGCTATACAAGTAGCTGACCACTGCATCCTTTGGCAGCCTATCCTCTGTCCAACACAAATGGAAGCAGGACTTGGGCTTAATGCACAGTGGGATACAGTAACACAAAACACTACAACCCTATCCAAATATGTAAGATATAAAATTATTCAAATAAGAATGTTGCACAGGGCTTATATGACACCAAGCAGACTAAAGAAAATGGACAACTCCCTCTCTCATTTGTGTTGGCATGGTGGAGGAGAGGCAGGAGCACTGATACTTCTAATGTGGCAATGCCCCTCAGCACAGAGCTTTTGGAAGGATGTGATTTTTACAACAAAAAGATTCTGGTGTTAAAAGGACTTTATCCGTGTTCAATCTTTCATCAAACCAAAACCGATCTAACCTTGCATTTGTGTTGCGTTGATTACCGCGTCATTGAATTTCAATTTCAAACTTGGACCTTCAGCAGAACAAATGATCTATCTATATAGTGATGATGTAATTATTGATGTACTTGTTGCTGCTGCTTAACAATTTTAAAAAATAAATAAAAATCAGGGAATGGACCACGAACTAAAACCAGACTCACCTATTTACTTGTGTTTGGTTTTTGATTTGTTTTTTGTGAATATTTGTATTTGTCTGTGTGTTGAAAAAATTGAAAAGTCAATAAATATATTTCTCAAAAAAAAAAAACTAAAACCAGACTCACCGATGAACACTGAGATGAGGAGAGCGTTCAGAGCCAGTGAGATGTACAGGATGACATCAGAACTCTGCCGGGGGACGGAGGATTCTGATTGGTTGGTGTTCAGAGAGATAAGATCACCTGGAAAGAGAGAAGTGACAAAATGATCAACACACACACACACGCACACACACACACACACACACACACACACACACACAACACACACACACACACACACACACACACACACACACAAACACACACAGCTGATCTGATGAAATGGAAGAACTTCATAATAACTCCGTAACAAACATTCTAAAAAAAAGTTTCAGCTATTATGCACTAAATTAAATGTACTTCTGGATATTATAATTACTTTCTACAAAATCTGCTAGGAAATAAAACCCAACATTCTACACACTGCAGCTTTAAATCAATCTCATACAGCAATCACTTTAACAGTATGTGCAGTTCATAACACAGGTCTCCCAGTCGTTCACTCGACTCAGCTCAACTCGGTTTTGACAGCAGAACGGGTCGTTTTCCACGGCTAATAGAAATTCAGAATTGTATAGAAGCATCAAATGTTTTGGCCGATGCAGTTAAAGTGACAGTTTGGATGCAGGTGGTTTCTACATTAGATGTTTAGGTCCAGGGGAGCGAGAGAAACGAGAGGACGAGGACGTTGTTTGTGACATGGCGTCATTTCAAAAACTTAGAAAACTAACTTAAAGTTAAGACCCCCAGGAAATTTAGACGTTATGCTTTAAGCGCATAATGACACAAAACAAATAATTGCGTTTGTGAATCCTGAAGATTGCAGCATTATAAAAGCAGAGAAGAATCATTAGTAAATAGACAGTATAGTTCTTACCTGAGGCCAGCAGGAAGGTTTTCTCATATATAAAGCTGCCACGCTGCTTCCAGGCGCAGAAATAAAGTCTGAAATCTTCTGTTGAGATGTTTGTCACCACCAGCTTGTCTCCTATGGACCTGTATTTGGTCGTATTAACAAAGTACTGGCTTTCCTCGTCGTGGTCAAAAGCCCTTGCGATGTAAGACCTGATTTGGCCGTGTATCTCCATGAGCCAGAAGATGTCTGTCTTGTTTAGGTCCAAAGGGCAGATTAAAGTGGCATTTTGACCCAGTCCAACCTTGACCTCTGTCAGATTCTGGGCTTTAACAAACACTGGAAAGATCGCGAAAATCCACCAGATCAGATCCATTCTCAGATCTAAAGTGAGTGAAATGCAGTGCTCTGTTCTGGCTCTAAGTAGTCTCTCTCCTGAAGTGGCAACAAGTCGTCTGCCTCCCCTGCGCCCCTCACTTCCTCTGAATAAATCATTATGATAATCGTATTGATGTTCAGATGAGCTGAACCACAAACACCAAGTTTCATAGCAAACGACCGGACGTGAAACTTCTCACCCACAGATTTCCAGGAAGCTTCATCTGATCGATGGCAGGTATTAATTTCTCTTGAACATGATTTCATATGTTGGTAGTTCATCAACAATGTGTGATAAACGTTTTTCCACCCGAATCAATTTGCTTTGGCACAACAGTTGATAAAGTTGACTTACTTTGTGTCTTTGAGTCTGAGACTACTCCCACTCGTAACTATTGCACTGAGCCAGTAGGCCTTGGCCAAGCTGAATGTATTCCTTATATCAGGACATGTAGCCTCATATCAGGACATGTAGCCTTATATCAGGACATGTAGCCTTATATCAGGACATGTAGCCTTATATCAGGACATGTAGCCTCATATCAGGACATGTAGCCTCATATCAGGACATGTAGCCTTATATCAGGACATGTAGCCTTATATCAGGACATGTAGCCTTATATCAGGACATGTAGCCTCATATCAGGACATGTAGCCTCATATCAGGACATGTAGCCTTATATCAGGACATGTAGCCTTATATCAGGACATGTAGCCTCATATCAGGACATGTAGCCTTATATCAGGACATGTAGCGAGTGGAGACATGTTTCTCTGCAGTCTAAACTATTTTACCAAATTTCCACATCGACACGTTGAAACATGCACTTCAGGAAAAACTGAAAAGCTTTCGTTTACTTTCACTTTTTATTTCAGACTCAAAACAACATCACATGAAACTCAAAACAACATTAAAGGTCCCATAATATGCAAAATGCACTTTTTCAATGTTTTTTAACATAAATATGGGTCCACGGTGTGCCTAGAGACTGCTAACCAAAAACTTCCACTGTGCAATATTCTATGATAACCCCCCCACCCCTATTTCTTATTGGTCCACGGACCCCAGATCCTTTGGATAAATGTCCTTCAAACGCCATATTGTTTTCCCCGCTAAGCGACAAGATGCCCGTAGTACAGCAAGGCACGCTGAATGTTACATAAACCAACACAGAAGCATTTTGCTCATAATCCACTCATGTATCTTACCCACAGCATAATGCCGCGTGTATAGCAAGACAAAGGAGAGAAAGCTACTTGTGCAGTAATTCAAACGGTGAAACTAAAAGGAATGTTTTATTGGTTATGTGCCTGACAGTGTTGTGTAGCGATTAGCTTCGGGACTAGCATCTCAAAATCACCTATTTACATTCCCCACAGCAGTCGGTTATAACAAGACAAATGATCGGAAGCTACTAGGGTAGAAATCAAACTTTGAAGCTAATGTTTTCACTGGTTTTAAATCCACTAACTGTTATTTGTAGCCGTTAGCTCCCGAGCTAGCTTCGTAGTAGCATCCTGCTTTTGCTGCATTTTGATTGTGAACATGCCGTTTCCATTAGCTTGTGGCTGTCAGTGCATCTGTATGAACATAGTCTTTCATGTGGACAAGGATCGGTCATGTCAAACTGTTCAACGTATGGCTGAGCTCCTGCGCTAGACATTTCGGTTCTTCACATGTGGGTAAACAATGTGTTCATTGTTGTTAAAATCACTTTTTGTGTTTATCAGTGAATATCTCCTCATGATCTGCTACCTGTCCAGAGTTAATACACAGCCTAGGCTCTGTAAACAGGGTTAATACACAGCCTAGGCTCTGTAAACAGGGTTAATACACAGCCTAGGCTCTGTAAACAGGGTTAATACACAGCCTAGGCTCTGTAAACAGGAATGTTAACAATTCCACAGAATCACTGACTCCACATTTAAAGGTTTTCTCCAGAGTTCTTTAGAATGTTTTGTGTGGCTAGTTAGCGTGTGGCTAGTTAGCGTGTGGCTAGTTAGCGTGTGGCTTTAGCTTTATAGGTAACGTGTGTGTCTGCCTAAAGGAAGGCCCAGAGCAGACAGAGCAGTGTGAGGCAGAGGGAGGTGTGTGTGTCTGCAGCGCCGCCTGCTGGTGTAGTAAGCGGTGCCTCTTTGACTGTAGTAAGGAGCTGCACGTTTGCTTTGGGTTTATCTGGAACAAGCAGAAGAGACAACCACATCAATACACAGGGTTAGTGCAGATTTAAAGCTACAGTGAGTAACTTCTTCATATAAATGAATATGTTACATTAAAGCCATCTCCAAACAAGTTGACACAAAGTTGATCAGCTCCACAAAACTCTCTCTGTGTTTCTCAGTCTGGAGCTACAGACACACTGATGGATGACTTCCTGTCAGATCAACCACTGACAGACAGTTCCATAGGCCTCCTGACTCCTTCACTAAACTAGGGAAGACTTTTTAACAGTGTGTGTGTGTGTATGTGTGTGTGTGTGTGTGTGTGTGTGTGTGTGTGTGTGTGTCTCTCTCTCTCTCTCTCTGTCTTAAACAATGGAAGACTTTTTTAACATGACTTTGAATGTATGTGAAGAGAGCAGGGAACTCTGGAGTCATGGTTAATGTCTGAACCCCCCCCCCCCCCCCCCCCCCCCCCCCCCCCCCCCCCCCCCCCCCCCCCCCCCCCCCCCCCCCCCCCCCCCCCCCCCCCCCCCCCCCCCCCCCCCCCCCCCGGAGCCCTCCTTTAACCCCCCCCCCCCTCCCCTTTTTCTCTCCCTCCCTCCCCCCCCCCGGTGTTTGCGTCTGCCGGCCCCCCCCCCCCCAATTTTTTTTTTTTTCCCCTCTCAGTTACATAGTTACCGTTGTTATGGTTCACTATTCACTATCCCTTACATGAACTCTACCTGCTGTGTTCTCAAGCCCCTCCCCTTTCCCTCTCTCCACCAATGAGAGAGCAGCACTGACCTGTCACCGAGAGCGTCACAGTTTGCTGGAAGTCCAGAGAGGGGATGTGACACTCGTACTTTCCTCCATCGTTCACTGTCACTCCGTTTATCACGATGGAGAAATTCCCTTTGACGTAGAGATTAGGAAAACTCTCCACGCGGCCTCTGAACTGAGCCGCCATGTTGGAAAGGTCGGGCCGGCCTTTCTTTATGTCCAACACATGGTTATCATCTTTATCCCTCCAGAACACAGACACTGGACCCTGGAAATGAGAATGTGACATTTATCAATCAATCTACCTTGAAGTGGGCAGCTCAACAAGGCTTCAGAGATGCTCACTGTCTTCACATTTCATCTAGTAAGTTATGATGCAGGAGAATTCTGAACATTATTAAACTTGTGTGTGTGTGTGTGTGTGTGTGTGTGTGTGTGTGTGTGTGTGTGTGTGTGTGTGTGTGTGATTCTTACCTGTAATTCGTCGGGATAAACACAGCGAAGGAGGACGTTTTCTCCGGTGAAAGCATCAACTTTTATAGTCAGCGACGCCACTGACACACAACACACAAAGAGTTCATGTCAGTTTAAAATGTTACTGTAAACCCAAATCCACCAAACCCTTCTATCTATCTATCTATCTATCTATCTATCTATCTATCTATCTATCTATCTATCTATCTATCTATCTATCTATCTATCTATCTATCTATCTGTCTGTCTATCTATCTATCTATCTGTCTATCTATCTATCTATCTATCTATCTATCTGTCTATCTATCTATCTATCTGTCTATCTATCTATCTATCTATCTCGGAGCCATAATGGGAATATAGAAATAATGAAATGGAAATAATAATTGATATAGCTATGGTTAAGTGTAGTTGGTATTCTGACTGGCTCCCCCTGTAGGCCAGGGTTATTATTGTATTCATTCACCTAATGAAAGGATTTAAATCACCTGGTGCCTCATTTATAACGGTGTGCGTAGAAAAACCATCCTAAAACATTGCCTCCGCACAAAGCCAAGAATGTGCTGCGCAAAAAAAAGTCAGATTTACATAACTGTGCGGCGCCCTGCTGCACGCAATCTTCCCTTTATGATGACCCAACCGCGGTGAATTGTGCCCCGTGTTCTCCAACTTCACCTCCTAGTTCCATCCCACAATCTACCATACATGACGAATGCTGAATAGCTCCTGAATATGATGACGCTCTTAATAAGCATTTTGACTGACATGAGGAGAAAGGGGAGGCAACCGGCCGCAAAGAAAGCGACTGTGAAGGAAGAAAGCCTGTGACGTGCATGTGCTGCAGTAACTGTCACACACACACACACACACACACACACACACACACACACACACACACACACACACACACACACACACACACACACACACACACACACACACACACACACACACACACACACACACACACGCGCTGATCACATATCATGATTGGCACAGTCTTATAGTCTTTGTAAAGCAGTTTCGCCCAACTTTGTGCAGTATGCAATATCACATATTAGTGTAGGCCTACCTGTAGTCCTATATGTAGGCCTATATAAAATGATGTGATAAGTGAAATAATGCCTATAGTCAATTCGAGAGAATTGTTTATCTCCCGTGAGATCCACACATTTCCAACGTCAGATTATATCTTCCAGGGTGAATTAATATGGGAAAGAGATGCGTGTAATGATTTGCTAAATTCATAACATGATTTTATCTAAAGAAATATAGGTCTACAGTTTTAATTAATATCTTCTGTTGGGCTTAACTTTGTACAAAACTACTTTTTACACACCTCTTAAAATGTGCTCTCCCGCTGGCCACTCAGGGACACACCTCCCGACGTGTAGGATATTATTATAGAGGAGCGCT
>CM049418.1:790000-792500 GCA_026929865.2 Hyperoplus lanceolatus | reverse complement strand
CTGTCTGTCTGTCTGTCTGTCTGTCTGTCTCTCTGTCTGCCTGTCTGTCTGTCTGTCTGTCTGCCTGTCTGCCTGTCTGTCTGTCTGTCTGTCTGCCTGTCTGTCTGTCTGTCTCTCTCTGCCTGTCTCTCTCTCTCTGTCTGTCTGTATGTCTCACTCTCTGCCTGCCTGTCTCTCTGTCTGTCTGTCTGCCTGTCTGTCTGTCTCTCTCTGCCTGCCTGTCTCTCTCTCTCTGTCTGTCTGTCTGTCTGCCTGTCTGCCTGTCTGTCTGTCTGTCTGCAGGTTGTATGAATGTGGTCCGTGGTGTGGGTGTGATCGCTCTCGCTGTCAGAACCGGCTGGTCCAGAGGGGAATCAGAGTCAGGCTGCAGGTCAGGTGCAGTTATGCTTTCCTCTTTTATGTGTTTGTATTATGTGCAAAACCTGAATCTATCTATCTGTCTGTCTGTCTGTCCGTCTATCTATCTATCTATCTATCTATCTATCTATCTATCTATCTATCTATCTATCTATCTATCTATCTATCTATCTATCTATCTATCTATCTATCTATCTATCTATATGTTTGTTTGTCTGTCTATCTATCTATCTATCTATCTATCTATCTATCTATCTATCTATCTATCTATCTATCTATCTATCTATCTATCTATATGTTTGTCTGTCTATCTATCTATCTATCTATCTATCTATCTATCTATCTATCTATCTATCTATCTATCTATCTATCTATCTATCTATCTATCTATCTATCTATCTATCTATCTATCTATCTATCTATCCCTCCCTCCCTCCCCCTCTCTCTGTCTGCCTGCCTGTCTGTCTCTCTCTCTGTCTGTGTCTGTCTGTCTGTTTACCTGTCTGTCTGTGTGTCTGCCTGCCTGCCTGCCTGCCTGCCTATCTATCTATCTATCTATCTATCTATCTATCTATCTATCTATCTATCTATCTATCTATCTATCTATCTATCTATCTATCTATCTATCTGTCTGTCTATCTGTCTGTTTTTCTGTCTGTCTGTCTGTCTGTCTGTCTGTCTGTCTGTCTCTCCCTCAGGTGTTTCAAACTGAGGATCGCGGTTGGGGCGTCCGTTGTCGTGACGACATAGACAGTGGAACCTTCATTTGCATATACGCAGGTCAGACTGAGGCTGTGATGATGTCATGTTAATCTGTCTGTCTGTCTGTCTTTACATCCATTGATTGACAGTTGTTTGATTGATTGTTCCTGTGTGTCTCAGTCTGTCTGTCTGTCTGTCTATCTATCTATGATTGATTGATTGATTGATTGTCCCTGTGTGTCTCAGGTGTGATTCTGCGGCGCGTGCTTGTCCCTGTTGAGGCCGCGCCCCCGAAGCTAACGCGCAACGAGCTAACGACGCGCAACGAGCTAACGTCAGACGACGAGGTGGAGGTGGTGACGGAATGGCTGGTTCCCCCGGCGACGCAGACAAACGTTACGTCACCGTCCAACACGACGTCATCGCAGAGCCAGAACGCTGTGACATCACCACACCTGGTCCCAGTGATCCAGAGGCCGCCAGACACAAACCACAACAACAACACGGTCAGTCACACACACACACACGCGCGCACACACACACGCACGCACGCACGCACACGCACACGCACACGCACACACACAAATAACATTGTTCAGTCACTCACTCACTCAAACGCACTCACTCACTCACGCACTCACTCACTCACTCACTCACTCACTCACTCACTCACTCACTCACTCACTCACTCACTCACTCACTTTTTTACATAAAAATTTTGAGTAATTTAATTGTGCATCTCTTTCAATAAATTTCAAAATAAAACTTAGTGTTTTTTTCCCCTCCAATCAGACGGGGTCTGTGGGATCAGGTGACCAGTCTCCAGCCAATCAGGACGCAGCAGAGGACGAGACAGAGACCAAGAAGAAGACGAAAAGTTTAAAGGTAAAAAGATATCTAAAATATGTCCAGCGATCGAAACAATTAATTTCACAACCTGTGTGTGTGTGTGTGTGTGTGTGTGTGTGTGTGTGTGTGTGTGTGTGTGTGTGTGTGTGTGTGTGTGTGTGTGTGTGTGTGTGTGTGTGTGTGTGTCTGAGTTTTTACACTCACTCACACGCCTACTCTTACTCACTCACTCACTCACTCACTCACTCACTCACTCACTCACTCACTCACTCACTCACTCACTCACTCACTCACTCACTCACTCAAACATACACACACATATACACTCACTCACTCATCACTCACTCACTCACACACACACTCACTCACTAACTGCCACGCTATAAGGGCCTTTTTTAACCTGTGTGTGTGTGTGTGTGTGTCTCTGAGTTTTTACACACATTCACACGCCTACTCTTACTCACTCACTCACTCACTCACTCACACTCACCACACATTCACTGACTCAAACATACACACATATACACTCACTCACTCACTCACTCACTCACTCACTCACTCACTCACTCACACACTCACACTCACACTCACT
>CM049418.1:780000-782500 GCA_026929865.2 Hyperoplus lanceolatus | reverse complement strand
AGAGCCTAGGCTGTGTGTTAACACACCAGTTTACAGAGCCTAGGCTGTGTATTAACACGCCAGTTTACAGAGCCTAGGCTGTGTATTAACACACCAGTTTACAGAGCCTAGTCTGTGTATTAACACGCCAGTTTACAGAGCCTAGGCTGTGTGTTAACACACCAGTTTACAGAGCCTAGGCTGTGTGTTAACACACCAGTTTACAGAGCCTAGGCTGTGTGTTAACACACCAGTTTACAGAGCCTAGGCTGTGTGTTAACACACCAGTTTACAGAGCCTAGGCTGTGTATTAACACACCAGTTTACAGAGCCTAGGCTGTGTGTTAACACACCAGTTTACAGAGCCTAGGCTGTGTGTTAACACACCAGTTTACAGAGCCTAGGCTGTGTGTTAACACACCAGTTTACAGAGCCTAGGCTGTGTGTTAACACACCAGTTTACAGAGCCTAGGCTGTGTGTTAACACACCAGTTTACAGAGCCTAGGCTGTGTATTAACACACCAGTTTACAGAGCCTAGGCTGTGTATTAACACACCAGTTTACAGAGCCTAGGCTGTGTGTTAACACACCATTTTACAGAGCCTAGGCTGTGTATTAACACTGGTGTGATCATCAAACCTCTTGTGTTGCAGGTTTGGGTTTTGGATTATTTCGGCGGGGTGAAGACCGTCACTCCGGACGAATACTACCAGGCGACGCCGTACGGGAAGCACTAACAGGCTGCTGGATGTTGTAGTTCTATTCGTAGTCCTGCAACACATGGACTACAATTCACTCTGAAACTACAACAGGACGCCATTTAAAAGACAAATCTCAGGGTTTATTTGTTGCTTTCCCTGCGTTCCAAATCACATAATCTTTCTTTTTACTACACTTCATACTAAAGTACAGAAGAGTTTTAGGGCCACAGACAGGAGAGAAAGAAAAAATCAGATAAGATGTTTTCATTATGTCGAGAATAAAGACGAATACTTCAAAATGCAATTGGAGTTAGTGAGGGCATTTATGTATTTTCAGCATACTGCAATTGACTTTCATGTATTGGGACATCCTAAATCTTTTTCTGGCATACTAAATAGTATGGAAGTATGGGGATTGGAACGCAGGATGTGTGTGTGTGTGTGTGTGTGTGGTGTGAAATATATAAAGATTTGAGCTGCAGTGATGGGGTTTGCCCACCGGGGGGAGACAGAGATCAAACCATGTGTTATACAGTTTGAAGTTGAGACACTGCAGGTGAGTATATACATTTTGAATTTATGGATTTCATCATACAACTTGGATTACTGACTTTAGACTAGTATTAAAATAAATCCAAACAGACACAAAACTAGATCTTGACGAGTGCTTAAAAAAATATATGTTTTGCCCGCAGTGTCTCCCCTTAAATAAGAGTAATTTCTATAAATGTAATGTACTTTAAAAGGTTGTTTTAAAGTCACAGACAGACAGACAGACAGACAGACAGACAATGTGCCTCTTAGCAAACCCAACTCCATTCTCTGAAACTAATATTTAAGGTTTGTTAATAAACACGATTTGCTAAATGCACTTTAGACGTTTGATCAGATGTAACAGTGGAGAAAGTCCAGACGGATCGTGTGCCATATTTCATCAAACTACATTTCCCAGAGGTCTCAGCCTTCTACCGTCTGGCAAAGCATCATGGGAGTTGTAGTTATTACAAAACACAACTGTTATAAATGTAAAAAAAACCCACCTTGTTTAGTTCAGTTTAAGATTATCGTTCATTTGGGAAATTTGAACAACAAATTTAAAATTATGCAAAAAATAATGTAACACCGAATCAATAACTTTCTAACGTTGAATTCAGTGTGTTAACGGGATTATTTGCCTCTTATATATTCATGCTTTTGATTTAATTAAAGCTGGGGTGGAGGATTTGGGGAGAAAATAGCAGTTGGGATACAGATTCGAATCCAAATACCTCAACCGCTCCACTTGTTCTCTTTGGTCCCTCCCCTATGGTCCCTCCCTGACACGCTCTACACCAACAAAGTCGTGCCAAAGTGAATGGACAGTCCCAACAGCCAATAAGAACAGAGAATCGGAGCCTCGCTCTGATTGGTCAAAGTGTACAGCTCATGTTAACTTTGACCAATCAGAAATCACCTACCCCAGCTTTAAAGACTTTGATGTGAACATTTATTTTTTGAATCAAATATTTACAGATGATTTGTATGAATAAAGTTTGTTTAAAAAAAAATGTGTTTTGTCTGTTAAAGGTGCAGTGTGTAATATGACATCATCAAGAAAGTCCTAGAAAGTTCTAGAATGCAACGCTCCCTGGGTAACCCCCATAGATAGTGTGGTAGCCGAATCCCCCATGGCTTGACAAAGACAAAGGCGGCAGACTGGACTTATCATCAGTGATCAGGTTTATTCAGAAGTTTCCAGAAGACATACAGAGGATTTCAGAGTGAGCATGATAGCAGCGGGCTGGAGGCCGCAATGGCACTACTCGTTGCTAGTTACAGG
>CM049418.1:767500-775000 GCA_026929865.2 Hyperoplus lanceolatus | reverse complement strand
TTAACAGATTTTTACAGCAACATTTAAAATAATCACATTAACTGACGAGGAAACTCTTCACACGATTCATAAGATATGTTCACGGTTCCTTCACATTTTTACACATTTATCTTACACACTTTCCATAACCTTGTTAAATCTTAAAGTAGGTCTGTCTGTTTTACCATCAAACAGCTCAGTAATAAACCCAGGGCTGACTCCAGACACACTCACATACAGCCAAGGATCATTTAAAAAGGCCTTTAAAGGTACTTTGGACATATCACATTTCATAGATACACAAAGCCGAGCAGTTACGACCCACACTAAGGCCTTCGGAAAGGACTATAGACTAGTTTTTCTGCTGCGCTTCTCTTGAGAAAGGTTTTATATTTTTAATTTAAAAGCCAAACATTATTAAACACACACGTCCCAGGGTTTCTGGTGGAAAGCGAGTAAGTTTTAATCAACAGGAATTAAAGGAACTGTTTCGTATATCGTTAAGACATGTTTTGGGAATTTTTACGATTTTTTTTTTACACACTAGAGAACATTTGTTTAAATTCAAAACTTTTCCAAAACATTAAATTAATTCCAATTCCTGGAAGACAGTTTTTTCTTTTCCAGGATTTTCATGACCGTCAGAAACCTGCCTGTCTGTCTGTCTGTCTGTCTGTCTGTCTGTCTGTCTGTCTGTCTGTCTGTCTGTCTGTCTGTCTGTCAGAATGTCAAATACATAATTATTAGTAGCTGCTATCGGTGTATGAATGTGTGTGTGAATGGGTGAATGTGTGTGTGTGAATGGATGAATGTGTACAAAACAATGTAAAGCGCTTTGAGTCTGTGAAAAACCAGGGAAAAGAGCTTTATAAGCGGAAGTCCATTTAACATTAGATTATTCATACAAAATTCAAGGGTTAAGAAATCAAAATATGGTCAACAAATAATAAAAAGATAACTTACTATAAACTACTCATAGCCTTTGCATTGTGGACATGTGTTAAACGAAAGCCGTCAGTCTGAGGAGTGAGCGTATTTGCTGCGATATCATTCGCGATATCTCAAAAGAGATTTGTGATGGTTTTATTCTATTTAAAGATATCTGAAATAGTTTCCCGTCAAGCCAGAAAGCAAATGCACAATTCTTGAATTCAATAAATTAATTTCTCTCAACCTCCCAACCCGTCTCTACAAACACAACTCACGCCACTGAAGCTCAAACATACAAGCTCATTCACGGACAAATAAGAGACCACTCCAAATGTTCAGTATCTCTCGTTTTACTATTCAGAGGCATATGTTTGAGTAGAATGAACATTTTGATTTTATTCTACAAACTACTGACAACATTTCTACCAAATTCACAATAAAAATATTCTCATTAAGAGCATTTAAGTAATGCAGAGATGAAGATTGAAGAACAATCCGGACTGGTCTCTGAATATTTTCCGGGGGAGTGTGTTTTTTCTTGTTATTGGTTTCTAACGTGTACCGTCCTAAAAACATTAATAGTTGTAAAGATCAAGTTTTGTTTTTAATTGTATTTCAATCTCAACTTGTTACATTGTCCTACTGCTGTGAAACACAGAAAATAGCAGGAAAAAATGATTATGATGTCAAATTTAAATAAGAATTAACTTAATTTAAAAATTAAAAATAAATTGCGAATGTCCATCTATTCCAATAATCATCAAGTGTTGAAAAACTGAACATGACTATGTCAAATTGAAATAAGAATTAAGTTGAATTTAACAATGTTTTAAATGTTTGCGAATATCCTATGTCTATTCCAATAATCATCAGGTGTTGCCCTAGTGCCGTGTTCCCAGGGCAATCTCTACTTGTTACATTTTGTATAAACCTTAAACTTAATGCTGCAGAAATAGATCATAGCAGGAAAAACTGAATATGACTCTATGTTAATGTTTCTAAAACTGAAAAAAAAGTAAAAAATAAATTTGCAAATGTCCACTTTCTAATGAAGGGATTATCAAGTGAACACTTTACAATACGGGTACATTAATTAACAGTGTGTGTGTGTGTGTGTGTGTCTGTCTGTCTGTCTGTCTGTCTGTCTGTCTGTCTGTCTGTGTGTTTGTCTGTCTGTCTGTCTGTCTGTCTGTCTGTCTGTCTGTGTGTCTATAAAAAGGTAG
The DNA here is from genome assembly GCA_026929865.2 of Hyperoplus lanceolatus. Taxonomy (NCBI): domain Eukaryota; kingdom Metazoa; phylum Chordata; class Actinopteri; order Uranoscopiformes; family Ammodytidae; genus Hyperoplus; species Hyperoplus lanceolatus. The sequence goes on along the minus strand of CM049418.1, from coordinate 772,868 downwards.
TTAATGCTTAGTTAATCATAAATTAAGCAGTTATCAACGGTTAGTAAATGGCAGTTAAGGCATTTTCTAAGCATTAACTATCAGTTGATTAATGCACCCTTATGTGTTCCCCTATAGTGCAGTGCTACGAGGGCTTTATTTTATTTTATTTGCTTCTTTTATTTGCTTTTAAATGTCATCTATTGTGTTTTATGTATTCTAATCTTGCCCCTGTAAAGCACTTTGAACGGCCTTGTGTCTGAATTGTGCTATATAAATAAACTTGCCTTGGCTTTACATGAGAGAAAGCAGAAACACTACCGGCGTTAGCAGCCGCAGAATCTCAACTGGTCTGACTCAAGTTACATGATCAAAACCTTATAAAACATCTTTACACCTGAAACAAACTTAATTAAAGGGACACTGTGTAACATTTTAAGTAATGTATTAGCTAAAATCAATATCCTCATTCATAAATCTGTCCTCATTGGTGTAAAATCACCTCTGCCAATAATCTGAATTACAAATATTAATATTACATTTTGTACATTGAGCAGGCAGGTCTTATGGAGGAATCCATGTTGGTTGGGATGTCATCAGGTGCATTGTTTAGAATTTAGAATTGTTCTTGTCCTTGAAGGCCACTGTAGCTTCTTTTATTATTCTAAAGGGGGCGGGGTTACCCAGGGAGCGTTGCATTCTAGAACTTTCTTGTTAATGTTACACAATGCCCCTTTAAATGATCGTAACATTTTAAACTAAGAATCAAGCTTTTAGTTTTATTATGAGCATGATTGAGAGAAACAGCAAAACAGTTTCTTTAAAAGCTCCGGTCAGTTTATAGATTTCTGTCTATTTCTCTTCCATAACATGTCTTCTTTCATACTGTCTGTCTGTCTGTCTATCTGTCTGTCTGTCTATCTTCCATAACATGCCTTCCTTCATACTAGTATAAATCAAAGGTCCAACATGTACATTCAGGTGTTTATTTGACTAAACCTTGTCTGTTTGCGTCTGTATATTTCTCCTATACAACCATCTTTAACGGACATTATCTCAACATTAGATTTTTTTCATTCCAATCTGCTACCTGTCCGTACAATGTGTAAACTGAAAATAAAATCCAGTGTTAACTCACAGCCTGGGCTCTGTAAACTGGTATGTAAACAACACGCCTATACTGTTGCTAGAAACATGCTAGATTACAGAGCCTAGGCTGAGTATTTTTATTTTTTGGCATTTTCAAGCTTTATTAGACAGTACAGAGTTGAAATGGAGAGAGACAGAGAGAGAGGAGAGTGGGGGGGGGGGATGACCTGCAGTAAAGGTCCACGGGTCGGATTTGAACCCGCGACCACTGCAACGAAGACCGGAGCCAATATGGTACACGCTCTATCCACTATAGCGCCCTCTACAAGTATATACTATGTAAGACCTTAGTAAATGTTGCAGTCGGTGAAATTAAAAACTTTCAAGTCCTTAAATGTTGTGAAATGTACAGTGTGTGTGTGACTGGGTGGGTGTCTGTGTGTGTGTGTGTGTGTGTGTGGGGGGGGGGGTGTCTGTCTGTCTGTGTGTGTGTGTGTGTGGGGGGGGGGTGTCTGTCTGTCTGTGTGTGTGTGTGTGTGTGTGTGTGTGTGTGTGTGTGTGTGTGTGTGTGTGTGTGTGTGTGTGTGTGTGTGTGGGGGGGGTGTCTGTCTGTGTGTGTGTGTGTGTGTGAGTGAGTGTGTGTGTGTGTGTGAGTGAGTGAGTGTGTGTGTGTGTGAGTGTGAGTGAGTGAGTGAGTGAGTGAGTGAGTGAGTGAGTGAGTGAGTGAGTGAGTGAGTGTGTGTGTGTCCTCGGCTCATATAGATTAATTGACCACAAACAGTGAGCTGCCCCTCACGACAGGAAGCATGGCCCCGTGGTTACATCGCTATAGCAACGAAGATAAGTATTCTGTGGTTAGAGAAGGGAGGTTACACACACACACACACACACACACACACACACACACACACACACACACACACACACACACACACACACACACACACACACACATACAAATAGAAGATAGATAGATAGTATATTTATAGCAAAAGTTCGTAGCTCAACATTTATGCAACGTTGCAGTAATAGAGCAACTTTTTCAGCAACATAAAACGTTGCAGCAAAATGTGGCAACAAACACACAGAGTAACCCTGAGCATCCAAACTAAATGCCTAACCCCAACCCTTACACTAACCCTAAGCATCCAAACTAAATGCCTAACCCAACCCTTACCCTAACCCTAACCATCCAAACTAAATGCCTAACCCCAACCCTTACCCTAACCCTAACCATCCAAACTAAATGCCTAACCCCAACCCTTACCCTAACCCTAACCATCCAAACTAAATGCCTAACCCCAACCCTTACACTAACCCTAACCATCCAAACTAAATGCCTAACCCAACCCTTACACTAACCCTAACCCTTACACTAACCCTAAGCATCCAAACTAAATGCCTAACCCCAACCCTTACACTAACCCTAACCCTTACACTAACCCTAAGCATCCAAACTAAATGCCTAACCCCAACCCTTACACTAACCCTAACCCTTACACTAACCCTAACCATCCAAACTAAATGCCTAACCCCAACCCTTACACTAACCCTAACCATCCAAACTAAATGCCTAACCCAACCCTTACACTAACCCTAACCCTTACACTAACCCTAAGCATCCAAACTAAATGCCTAACCCCAACCCTTACACTAACCCTAACCCTTACACTAACCCTAAGCATCCAAACTAAATGCCTAACCCCAACCCTTACCCTAACCCTAAGCATCCAAACTAAATGCCTAACCCCAACCCTTACCCTAACCCTAAGCATCCAAACTAAATGCCTAACCCAACCCTTACCCTAACCCTAACATAAACCTAATTCATACCTGAACCTTAAAACCTAGTGTTAACCCTCAAACAGCCCTTTAAAGGCCTGTCCTTAAAACCTAGTGTTAACCCTCAAACAGCCCTTTAAAGGCCTGTCCTTAAAACCTAGTGTTAACCCTCAAACAGCCCTTTAAAGGCCTGTCCTTAAAACCTAGTGTTAACCCTCAAACAGCCCTTTAAAGGCCTGTCCTTAAAACCTATTGTTAACCCTCAAACAGCCCTTTAAAGGCCTGTCCTTAAAACCTAGTGTTAACCCTCAAACAGCCCTTTAAAGGCCTGTCCGTAAAACCTAGTGTTAACCCTCAAACAGCCCTTTAAAGGCCTGTCCTTAAAACCTAGTGTTAACCCTCAAACAGCCCTTTAAAGGCCTGTCCTTAAAACCTAGTGTTAACCCTCAAACAGCCCTTTAAAGGCCTGTCCCAAAGGGAGAACCGGACTAAATGTCCTCACTGTAAGGTCTAGAACTTGTTAGAACAAATTGTTCTCACAGAAAAAGTAGTGTGTAGTGTGAGACTCACTGGTTCTGATTCTGGATTCACTCCGGTCTGTCTGGATTTTATGTTCATGTAGAGAGAGAGAGAGAGAGTGTGTGTGTGTGTGTGTGTGTGTGTGTGTGTGTGTGTGTGTGTGTGTGTGTGTTTAACTGGAGGATGACATGCAGGTGTTGAGCTGATTATAGAAGTGTTTTCAGGTGTGGAATTTGTGTCAGCTAAACTAAGGCAGAGTCCACATGAAGAAAATGTCTCATAAATCAGACAGTGAACAACATATGAACAAATCCTTCTGTAATAACCTTCAGAATAGTGCTGAGAATGATTATGGAAAGTTTAGTTGATGTAAGTGCTTTAGAAGTTGAGATTTTTGGTTCAGAGTATTGAAAAAAAAAAAATCTAAAGTTGAGATAATGTCCGTTAAAGATGGTTGTATAGGAGAAATATACAGATGCAAACAGACAAGGTTTAGTCAAATAAACTCCTGAATGTACATGTTGGACCTTTGATTTATATAACAAGCTGTACATTGTATGAATAGTTTGCACATGTCCTATTTAAGTCGGTGGGAAGTTGTGTGTGTCTGATGGTAGATCAGCATTAACATGATGTAACACACGACACATGAGACTGTGTGTGTGTGTGTGTGTGTGTGTGTGTGTGTGTGTGTGTGTGTGTGTGTGTGTGTGTGAGAGAGAGTGTGTGTGTGGTTGTCTGTTGCATAGCAGGTAGCAGTGTGTGAACAGCATTGACATGGTCCTGTAATAGATACTGTATGAGAAACATGTTCTAATAACGCAGCGGTTTCGAACAGGAAACTGCCTGAGACCCTGAGAGAGAGAGACACACACACACACACACACACACACACACACACACACACACACACACACACACACACACACACACACACACACACACACACATACCTTAAGAGAGAGAGCGAGACACACACACACACACACACACACACACACACACACACACACACACACACACACACACACACACACACACACACACACACACACACACACACACAGTCTCATGTGTCGTGTGTTACATAATGCTCCACACACAAAGCACTGATGTTTCCACCTGACCTGTTTCTAAGTTGACAAGTTGAAAACATTTAGTCATATGAATGTAAACATGTCAAACTCATTCACTGTTAATCTCATAGTTTAAAGGGACAGTGTGTAACATTTTATGTGATTTATTAGCTAAAATCAATATCCTTACATTTTGTACATTGAGCAGGCAGGTCTTATGGAGGCATCCATGTTTTTGGAATGTCATCAGGTGCATTGTTTAGAATTATTTTAGAATTGTTCTTGTCCTTGAAGGCCACTGTAGCTTCTGTTATTATTCTAAAGGGTTGGGGTTACCCAGGGAGCGTTGCATTCTAGAACTTTCTTGATGACGTCATATTACACACTGCACCTTTAAGTCTAGACACTACAGTAACATGTTTCACAGATATCATTATGAAACAATTAGGCCTTTGTATTAACATTTTTTAGGAAGAAAATGTCTCATAAATCAGACAGTGAACAACATATGAACAAATCCTTCTGTAATAACCTTCAGAATAGTGCTGAGAATGATTATGGAAAGTTTAGTTGATGTAAGTGCTTTAGAAGTTGTAGATTTCTGGTTCAGAGTTTTGAAAATAACTATAATGTTGAGATAATGTCCGTTAAAGATGGTTGTATAGGAGAAATATACAGACGCAAACAGACAAGGTTTAGTCAAATAAACACCTGAATGTACATGTTGGACCTTTGATTTATACTAGTATGAAAGAAGACATGTTATGGAAGATAGAGAGAGAGAGTGAGAGACAGACAGACAGACAGACAGACAGACAGACAGACAGACAGACAGACAGACAGACAGACAGACAGACAGACAGACAGACAGACAGACAGACAGACAGAAATCTCAATGAACCTTGAAGTGTCTCACCAGCTAA
>CM049418.1:757500-765000 GCA_026929865.2 Hyperoplus lanceolatus | reverse complement strand
CAGGTGTTTATTTGACTAAACCTTGTCTGTTTGCGTCTGTATATTTCTCCTATACAACCATCTTTAACGGACATTATCTCAACTTTAGATTTTTTTTTTTTTCAATACTCTGAACCAAAAATCTCAACTTCTAAAGCTCTTTCATCAACTAAACTTTCCATAATCATTCTCAGCACTATTCTGAAGGTTATTACAGAAGGATTTGTTCATATGTTGTTCACTGTCTGATTTATGAGACATTTTCTTCTTAAAAAACATGATGAAAATGCATTTTTAAGACCTGAACATATAATGTCTGATTTTATGTTTTTTTTATATTTTCAGTTCTTCAAAACCAAAGGGAAGATGAGCAACGAGGAGCTCTACAGCGTGAGTCACACAACAAACCCAACGAGTTAAATCCTTATGATGTCATAAGGACCAGAGCATAGCCCCGCCTCCTCTTAACTACATTTCTGTAAAGTTGATCAAACTTAAATGACAATAATATGCCTAACTCTTTTCAGATGCTTTACTATCATGAAACTAACTCCACACATTACATAGTTAGAAGGATAGATAGATAGATAGATAGATAGATAGATAGATGGATAGATGGATAGATGGATAGATAGATGGATAGATGGATAGATAGATAGATGGATAGATGGATAGATGGATAGATGGATAGATAGATAGATGGATAGATTGATAGATAGATAGATAGATAGATAGATAGATAGATAGATAGATAGATAGATAGATAGATAGATAGATAGATAGATAGATAGATAGATAGATAGATGGATAGATAGATATATGTTAGAAGGATTTGGTGGATTTGAAATACAATAAAGATCAAATGTGTTTTAGGAGCTGAGCGGTCATGAGAAGGAAGGAAACTACAGCGAGCTGAGGAAAGCAGACGCAGAGAGAGGGAGGGTGAGTTACACACACACACACACACACACACACACACACACACACACACACACACACACACACACACACACACACACACACACACACACACACACACACAGAGGGGAGGGTGAGTAACACACACACACACACACACACACACACACACACACATAGTTTACTGTAGCAAAATAAATAATTTTAAAACACAGCTTACTCAGTTTAAAGGTGCAGTCAGTGTTTCTGGAGAACGCTTGTTGTCAAAATCAGTGACTATCTCCTCCACTATCTCTGATCTGCTACCTGTCTGTCTGTACTGTGTGTCTGTCTGTCTACCTGTCTGTCTGTACTGTGTATGCGCTGAGAAATATACACACACAGTACAGACAGGTAGTGGATCATGAGGAGATATTCACTGATTTTGACAATAAGCGTTCTCCAGAATCACTGACTGCACCTTTAATCTTATTAGAATTGTGATAAACTGAAACTAACTAACGCTTTTTTCCCATTTTATTCTTTCCTGTTTGTTTAGAATCGTAGGGCGGCCGACGACAACGCCCTTTACACGGTAACAAACATGACGTCACTAGCAGAGCAAATACAAGAAATACTATTTATTAGTTTGATCAATTACTTAATTACATTTTGAAAAGTCATGTCAGTAAGTTAATAAACAATAATTTGAATTTAAATAAATAAAATAATAATATATAATGATAAATAATTATATTATAATACAAATAAAATAATAATTAAATAATTTACTTAAAATGTTTAAAGATTGAATGTGTGCAGTGCTGAATGTTTTAAATAAAATGTGTTTTATTTTGAAAGGGCTTGAACCCTCGAACAGAAGGAGAATACAAAGAGCTTCCCCTCAACCAGAAGGTCGGTTTGGTTCCACTGTGTTCTACATATTATATTATTATTATATTATATTATTATTATATTATATTATTATTATATTATTATTATATTATATTATTATTATATTATATTATTATTATATTATATTATGATTATATTATATTTAATAGAATAAACATTTCAGCTTAAATGAATGTTTAAAATCAGTCTTTTTAATTAGAATTATTTGATTGCAGAATAAACTCAATTAATTTCCAATAACTGAAGTACAATTTTTAGTTATTTATGATTTAATTTCTTTATTTAGATTTTTAACATATTTTGATCAATTTTCCAGCGTCAGAGGAAGAGCGAGCAGGTTTACCAGGTGAGTTTGTTTATCAGTTAAACGGCAATAAACTGGTTTTAATATTAGTAATAAAAATAAATTAATTAATTTCTAATTAATTTAAATTTCTTTCTTCCCTTTTTCAGGGTCTGAGCGCGGCGTCCCGAGACACATACGACCAGCTGCAGATGCAGCCGCTGCCCGCTCGCTAACGATGTCATCAAACCGCTGCCCGCTCGCTAACGATGTCATCAAAACGCTGCCCGCAAGCTAACGATGTCATCAAAACGCTGCCTGTGTGCTAACCACGAGCTAACCACCACAACATTATGAAACTAAACAATCGATTAACGGACACATTGTTTGGTTTAAGTTTCTGGTTTGACATGATTAGTGACAGTTTGTCCGTGTACAGGTGAAACTCATATTATTAGAATATCATGGAAAATGAATTGGAATTGAGGCAAGAATTCATGCAGAAGGGGCCCAAACCAAGTACTGAGTACATATGGATGATTCTACTTTATAGAGGGCCGACATTTCTGTATTTAAAATCCCTTCTTTATTGATTTCATGTAATATTCAAATTTTATGAGATTTTGAATTTGGGGTTTTCATAAGCTGTAAGCCATAATAATCAAAATTATAACAAATAAAGGCTTGAGATATCTCACTTTGAATGTAATGAGTCTATATAATATATTAGTTTCACCTTTTAAGTTGAATTACTGAAATAAATGAACTTTTGCACAATATTCAAATTTTTCGAGTTTCACCTGTGCTAGATCAGTCTCTGAAGTCGGGCGGCACAATTACATTTTAAAATTATTATTTCTAATTGGTTTATTTAAAAAAAAAAAAAAATGTAACCACAATTTTTCATCTGGAAGGTTTTCATCTTATTCATTTGACTGTATGATTTCAGGTGACGTCATTAATTGGATTTTAACGGCATAACTAACTAATTGGTTACGCCCTAATTTACCTAAGAGCCTAAGAAAAAAATATATATATTTCTTTTTTCATCATAACAAAAAAACATTTATACACATTATTTCCTTAATTTATCCATAACTGTACACTTTACCTAAAGTTAAAAAAGATGAAATTAATATCCTTTACATGATCTCAATTTCTACAACTTAAAGCTGGGGTAGGGGATTTCCTCATGAACACAGTTACAGTTGAACAAAGACAGTGAACGAACAATTAACAAAATAAAATGTCAGTTTCTAAATGCCGAGTCAAACAATTTAATTTAAAAAAATAAATATTTTCAACAGAAGCGAGTTTACATTAGGGTTAGGGTTAGGGTTAGGGTTAGGGTTAGAGGGTTAGGGTTAGGGTTAGGGTTAGGGTTAGGGTTAGGGGTTAGGGTTAGAGGGTTAGGGTTAGGGCTAGGGTTAGAGGGTTAGAGGGTTAGAGGGTTAGGGTTAGGGTTAGGGTTAGGGTTAGGGTTAGGGTTAGGGTTAGGGTTAGAGGGTTAGGGTTAGGGTTAGGGTTAGGGTTAGGGTTAGAGGGTTAGAGGGTTAGGGTTAGGGTTAGGGTTAGGGTTATAGGGTTAGGGTTAGGGCTAGGGTTAGAGGGTTAGAGGGTTAGGGTTAGGGTTAGGGTTGGAGGGTTAGAGGGTTAGGTTTGGGTTAGGGTTGGGGTTAAAATGACATCTTGTGTTTTGGGTGCACGGGCCTACTGATCTGATGCTGTTGTGTTCTGTGAAAGTGAAATGATAGGATGGTTGAGTGGTATAGTCTGTGGCTGGTGCTATCCAGGGAGCCAGTTCCAGCCCAGGGGTGGTGGCTCCCATCGGTGTGGGAGACCAGGACCCAGACTATTGAGCAGAGGAAGAGGCAGCAGCACAATGGTCAGTAAAATGTGGTACTTTTGTGGGATTAAAACAATAAAATAAAATAAAATAAAATAAAAACCATAAAAATGGACATATATCAATACACACATACACAATTCCAATAATAGAAAAATAAATATGTGTACCTATTATAAAATTCCATAATCATGGTGCTAGTATTAAAATATATGGTGAGTGGTGGGGATGGGTGGGGGGGAGGGGAAATATGGGAAGGTGGGTTATGTGGTAGATGGGGATTGTTTTTTCCGGTGCTAAACTTAGGTTCAGGTGTGAGGGGAGGGGTGGTTAGGGTTAGGGTGAAGGGTACATGGTTAGATAGCACAGATGGGAAAGCCCCGCTCCTTCCCCCGGGAGACCCGGGCTCAAGCCCCAAGCCCGACAGTGCAAAGAAAAGGGGGGGGAAGGGGGGAACAAAAAACCTTTTGGCCCATAGACATATATATGTGTATGTGTAAAATATCCAGATAATTAGGGTTAGGGTTAGGGTTAGGGTTAGGGTTAGGGTTAGGGTTAGGGTTAGGGTTAGTTTACTTATATTTTATTTCTATATTTTATACATAATTACGCATTATTCTTTTTAGCTTTTTGTACAGTTGCAGCAGATGCATCGGTGGCTTTATTATGTTTTTAGAGAAAAGTCTGAATTTTTAGTTTAAATTTTTCAAACGGTAAAATGTATAGGGTTAGGGTTAGGGTTAGGGTTAGGGTTAGGGTTAGGGTTATATTCTCGATACTTGAGGAGTATCTTTATTGTACTTGTTTAAAAAGCCTATGTTCTGTAGATGCCCGTTCATTCTAAATACGTTTGCCTTTTATATAATATTCCATTCAGTCCAAGGAATACTTCACCCATACGGAACCGGCGTTCTATCATTTTAAAATCACTATCATAATATAATGAATGAGGTTTTTCTTCCCTCAGTCTTCCCTTGGCCCAGCTGTCCTGTTAATCCTAACCCTTACTGTGATGTCACAAGAAGGAAACTGTAGGGTTAGACAGTGAGACCATAAAACACTCTTTCTGCCTTTTCTCAGGCTAGGATGAACCGATTTAATTTTTTTTTTGCACATTTATACTACATAGGATCTCAGAGTTCAATACACCTTCATATTCCCACCGGTGAAGTAGGTCTTTATTAGCCTGGCTCCGCCCGCCCGCCTACTTCCGGCCAAATTTCATTTTCCCTTCAGTAGTCAGTCTGGGTGTACAGCCCATTTCCCAGATTCTCCGGCGAATCTACAGCCGTCCAATCAGCGAACAGAGCGAGTGGCTGAGAACGATGACGTCGAAGTCGCGCTCCAGTTCCGACCTGTCTGTGTTCCAGTGCATCTGCTCGCCAAAGTATGGACGCCTAAAACCTTTCTCGTCCAAATAACTAAACATTAGGCTCTAACAAGTTACTGTTGCCAGGAACCGGTAGATTCATAGACTACAATATAGTGAAGTCGGAAATTTCCGAGTTCCCTGTCTAACTGGAACGCACCGTCAGAAGCCGGCTCATGACACACGTGATGACCAAACGTGATGCGATTGGTTGGCTGATCCAGAGTGGCACTGGGCAGATCCAATAGTTTTAAACTTCAAGAGACACCCGCCTCCAAGTGAGTGAACGTTTGTCAATTACAGCACTTCCAGACCTTCTGTACAAATGAAATGAAGTACGATGGTCTGGTTGGACCAGGCTAGGTCTTTAAGCAAGTGATACTCAAATTCAATCATCTCAATTTAAAGACCTACCGGTTGGAATATGCAGGTGTATTGAACTCTGAGATCCTATGTAGTATAAATGTGCAAAAAAAAAATAATAATTAAATCGGATCGTCCTAGCCTGAGAAAAGGCAGAAAGAGTGTTTTATGGTCTCACTGTCTAAACCCGACAGTTTCCTTCTTGTGACATCACAGTAAGGGTTAGGATTAACAGGACAGCTGGGCCAAGGGAAGACTGAGGGAAGAAAAACCTCATTCATTATATTATAAAAGTGATTTTATAATGATAGAAAGCTGGTTCCGTTTGGGTGAAGTATTCCTTTAAAGTGTTTCAAAAGCATTTTGTAGCTAACTTAATTTGGATTAAAACATTTTACAATTTAAAATGTTCTGGAATGTTGGTCATGACTTTGTCTAAAGGCAAAAGGTCTAAAACCAACTGTATTAGTATAATTTTTTATTTTATTTTCACTATTTCCTGCTGTTCATTTCTTTGTTTTGATGATTTTGCTTGAAAACTGCGATAATTTAACTCCTGTTCTTTTCATTTAAAGCTGCAGTGTGTAGAATTTTGGGTTTTATTTCCTAGCAGATTGTGTAGAAAGTAATTATAATATCCATAAGTACATTTAATTTAGTGCATAATAGCTGAAAAAAATGTTTTGAATAATTTTTTTTTCCCTTAGAAAGGGTCTCATATATGTCCATATTTCTGCATATTTTGGACCAAGGCCTAGTGCCGCCATCATGAAAGTGTCATAGTTGGAATGTCATCAGGTGCATTGTTTAAAAGTTAGAATTGTTCTTGTCCTTGAAGGCCACTGTAGCTTCTGTTATTATTCTAAAGGGTTGGGGTTACCCAGGGAGCGTTGCATTCTAGAACTTTATTGATGATGTCATATTACACACTGCACCTTTAACACAGTTTGTAGTCGTTCAGAAAGTCTTTTCATATGAATAATATCCGCCATGTTTTTTTTGTTTTGATATTTTCCTGAGAATTTGAGCTGAAAAGAGTCTGATCACGTGTCCCTGTTTCTATATGAATATTTTGCTTTCAGAATGATGATCGTTTGTTCTGTGAAAACCAAAATCTGACTTTGATTCTGATGTTAAATTGTCTTGTGGAAATATCTTTAATAAATCCAGATTAAAGCAGCCGAGTCCGACTGACATTTCACAAACCAAACGTTTCCCCTTTCTGCCCCCCAGTGGACAGACACAGAAACACATCTTCGGTCCCTGAACAAAATGCAATTAATTATTTTTTTTTTTTGGCATTTTTTACTTTTTATTTGACAGGTTTTTTGTAGAGACAGAGATGAAATGTGTCAGAGAGGGGAATGACATGCAGAGAACGACCCGGGCTGGATTCTAACCCGGGGCTGCTGTGAAGAGGACAGACAGAAAGACAGACAGACAGACAGACAGAGAGGGGAATGACATGCAGAGAACGACCCGGGCTGGATTCTAACCCGGGTCTGCTGTGAAGAGGACAGACAGACAGACAGACAGACAGACAGACAGACAGAGAACGACCCGGGCTGGATTCTAACCCGGGGCTGCTGTGAAGAGGACAGACAGACAGACAGACAGACAGACAGACAAACAGACAGACAGAGAACGACCCGGGCTGGATTCTAACCCGGGTCTGCTGTGAAGAGGACAGACAGACAGACAGACAGAGAGGGGAATGACATGCAGAGAACGACCCGGGCTGGATTCTAACCCGGGTCTGCTGTGAAGAGGACAGACAGACAGACAGACAGACAGACAGACAGACAGACAGACAGACAGACAGACAGACAGACAGAGAGGGAATGACAG
>CM049418.1:750000-752500 GCA_026929865.2 Hyperoplus lanceolatus | reverse complement strand
TAATGAACTTTGACAGTGAAGTGACAAACTGACAAAGACTCGGGAAGATAATCCACACACACACACACACACACGCACACACACACACACACACACACACACACACACACACACACACACACACACACACACACACACACACACACACACACAGCAATATGTTTTAAAGGTGAAGTGTGTCATATCTGAGAATTTAGCATCATCTAGTGGTGAGATAGGAACTTTCAACGCTCCCTTGCTAACCCCTAACCCTTTGGGAGAATTTACAGAAACTACGGTGGCCTTCAAGGACAATAACCCTTAACTGGTGCATCCTAAAAATATATATAAAGATAATATAAATCAGTCCTGACTATACAAACCATATTAATATATTTTTTTTTTAAGATTTTTTTTTGGGCATTTTTATGCTTTATTGATAGTGTAGAGACAGAGGTGAAATGGGGCAGAGAGGGGAGTGACATGCAGAGAACGACCGCGGGCTGGAATCAAACCCGGGTCCTCTGCTGGCCGAGGCCCATGGGGGGGGGGACGCCCTACCAACTGAGCTAAGGGCGCCCCCAAACCACAGTCATTTTAAGATTAAATGTCAAAGATTATCAAAAATATTGGTTAGAAAAAAGGCTTATATGATGGAAAATGTCACACATCTACTGAAAATCAACTTCAAATGTGTTGGAATGACAATGTCTCTGTCCCCTGGCCCTCCCTCTCTCTCTCTCTCTCTCTCTCCTCCCTCTCTCTCTCTCTCTCTCTCTCTCTCTCTCTCTCTCTCTCTCTCTCTCTCTCTCCCTCTCTCTCTCTCTCTCTCTCTCTCCCTCTCTCTCTCCCTCTCTCTCTCTCTCTCCTCAATGTCTCTGTCCCCTGGCCCAGATAGGCTACTGTTCCATATAGTTACTGACATTAATTTTAGAGTATTTTGTGTACAATCTCAAAGTGCAATACTCCTCTGTACATTAATGCCTCCACACTATTAAATTAAAGCTGCTACAAGGAACTTTTTAATATTTCTGAAACAGTCTCATTTCTCCTCTGATGATCATGAATTACATGTAACAGCAAACCAGACCATCAGTGCAAAGAATGCTATTTTTATATAGTTTTTCTTAATGCCTTTGTCATGGGTATACGCTCACCCAGGATCAACAGCTGGCGTGGTAAAAAACACTACTGCTTTTTTCCAAAGGGGGGCGCTAGAATTAGAGACACACACACACACGGACACACACACACACACGGACACACACACACACACCACACACACACACACACACACACACACACAACAAACACACACAAAACAAACGGATTGTGTGTTTGTGTTTCTCACCCAGAAGATGACAGAGTAGAGCAGCAGCAGGGTCTTCAGACAGTAAATCACCGGTTTGGTTTCCATCCTCCTCGGAGACATTTTCCTCTCTCTCTCTCTCTCTCTCTCTCTCTCTCACACACACACTCTCACACTCTCTCTCTCTCTCTCACACACACACTCTCTCACACTCTCTTTCCCTCTCTCTCTCTCGCTCTCTCGCTCTCTCTCTCTGTCCCTCCTTTAGTTCTCTGAAATTCACAACAAGTAAAAGGTGCAGTCAGTGATTCTGGAGAACGCTTGTTGTCAAAATCACTTTTGGTCAACATCAGTGAATATCTCCTCATGATCCGCTACCTGTCTGTACTGTGTGTGTGCTGAAAATAAATCCAGGCGGACTCCTTTGTTTACACAGCAGTTTACAGAGCCTAGGCTGTGTATTAACACTGGACTGTTTTATATCCAAGTGACACAGACTGTCGAGAAATGGCAATTAACTGAAATTTGGAAAATCGCAACATGTCTCCTCGTTCAAAGCCAGTGAGCCCATGAGCAGCAAACCTCTACGTTTAAATGTCATAAATCTCAGATAACAATATTATAAATGGCAAAAATATGATGAAAAATGGCATTAATAGACAAGCCTGGAAACCCAGAGCTGCTTGAGTTGGGAAGGTCTATTGATCGTGGCCAGACCCTCTATCGTTCTAGATGTGGGTCTGGGTTTACAGGGTAGAAATACACCGGAAGAGGCCAAAATGTCAACTGAAACGTTGTGTGTGCGTTTGCACAATTTAAGTATTTTTCTGGGAGCATTAAGCTGACTTGACTTATTTTCAAAAAAATGCATTAATGGTATTAGATTAATTAACTATTAATGGTGAAGTAAGCGGTTTATTTATGTTAATATAAGTGTTAAGTCGCTCTTTATTCATACAGTGATCACTTACATAATGTGCGCGTTTCATAAAGCCCATCTCTCAGTCAGCTGCTCTGCATGTAATCGGCAAATAAACTTATTGTAGTATCCCGAAATCATGTTTTATCACACTTATGGATCTGAGATGATGCTAGATAACTCGCTGCTTGAAGACCGCAGTGCATTAATGTGGTGACGTAGGGACGAGCGAGGGGACTGCTAACTGCAGTAACTGACAGGAAGTTAGCTAAAAGAACCATTTCCTTTAAGAA